>JBBBDQ010000347.1:40000-447500 GCA_037127315.1 Ascarosepion bandense
TACTAATGAATTCTTTTCTAAAATTCAAGAGTAGGTGTGAAATGTCTCTTAAGGAATTCAGGTTGAAATGTTCATTCAACGGTTTTGAACACCAAAATTTATGGTAAAATCTTCCAAGAGATCTTATTAATATTAATTCTAAAAATTTAAATTTTAAGACTGATACAGCCAGAGGGCTCAATGAAAATAAAATTCTTTATTTATAGAGCCAATATGTATTTCTTTTCATTTCAGTGAAATGAATTCGCAGAAATGATCATACGATCATAAATTTTGTTTTTCATATCATATATATATATATATATATATATATATATATATATATATATATATATATATATATATATATATATATATATATAGTCCATAAAGTCTCTTCATATTTTAAAAATTATATTACAAAGTCAACTGAGGAGATATCTAAATCATATTTTGTTCTGTGTACTCAGTAGTTATAAATTCTTTATTCACATCGCATTTGAGTATTTCAAGTTTCCGATTGATGAGTGAGATACAATTACATGAAACCCTGAAGATGGCTACTCCTCAAGAAAAGGAACAATATGCGTTATTGTTTATTGAGACATAATCGGATACGCAGACTTGCTGTTTAATATATGATATATCCTGAAAAGGAAGGCAGTGTAAATAGATCAGTTGAAGAATGATACTCAACACCAGAAAAAAAGTATAACAGATTTATTGTACTAAGGTACAATTAACAATCAAATACATATAGACAAGCAACGGGTTGGAGCGGAATTGACTGTCTAATTGTGAATGCCTTCGTCTAAGACCTGTATTTACTAGCCATCCCACGCAAGGCCAGATGTGACACATGGTCATTTTATAGTGGGTATTCCCGGCCATATAGCCGGGCCAAAAAATATCTGTTTTTTCCCCAGTCGTGGTTCTACCCTTAGGCGGAACCACGACTGGGTTTGTGCTCCCTGCTCGGAAGCAGAGAGCGCCCCCTACCCGAAGGCAGAGGGCTGGCAGTATCATAGAAAATTCAGGCGAATGCCTAAGACCTTCTGTATTTACTAGCCTTCCCACGCAAGGCCGGATGTGACACATGGTCATTTTAATGTGGGTATTCCCGGCCATATAGCCGGGCCAAAAATATGTCTGTCTATTTTTACCGAGTCGTGGTTCTACCCTTCGGCGGAACCACGACTGGGTTTGTGCTCTCTGCTCGGAAGCAGAGAGCTGACAGTGTCATAGAGGAGTCAGGCGAATGCCTAAGACCTTCTGTATTTGCTAGCCTTCCCACGCAAGGCTGGATGTGACACATGGTCATTTTAATGTGGGTATTCCCGGTCATATAGCCGGGCCAAAAATATGTCTGTCTATTTTTACCGAGTCGTGGTTCTACCCTTCGGCGGAACCACGACTGGTTTTGTGCTCTCTGCTCGGAAGCAGAGAGCTGACAGTGTCATAGAGGAGTCAGGCGAATGCCTAAGACCTTCTGTATTTACTAGCCATCCCACACAAGGCCAGATGTGACACATGGTCATTTTATAGTGGGTTATCCCAGCCATATAGCCGGGCGAAAAAAGTCTGAATAACGACTGGGTTTATGCTCTCTGCTCGGAAGCAGAGAGCGCCCTCTACCTTAAGGCAGAGTGCTGACAGTGTCATAGAGGAGTCAGGCGAATGCCTAAGACCTTCTGTATTTACTAGCCATCCCACGCAAGGCCAGATGTTACACATGGTCATTTTATAGTGGGAATTCCCGGCCATATAGCCGGACCAAAAAATGTCTGCCTATTTTTACCGAGTCGTGATTTTACCCTTCGTCGGAACAACGACTGGGCTTGTGCTCTCTGCTCGGAAGCAGAGTGCTGACAGTGTCATAGAGGAGTCAGGCGAATGCCTAAGACCTTCTGTATTTACTAGCCTTCCCACGCAAGGCCAGATGTGACACATGGTCATTTTATCGTGGGTATTCCCAGCCATATAGCCGGGTCAAAAAAATCTCTATCTATTTTTCCCCAGTCGTGATTCTACCCTTCGGCGGAACCACGATTGTGTTTGTGCTCTCTGCTCGGAAGCAGAGAGCTGACAGTGTCATAGAGGAGTCAGGCGAATGCCTAAGACCTTCTGTATTTACTAGCCTTCCCACGCAAGGCCGGATGTGACACATGGTCATTTTAATGTGGGTATTCCCGGCCATATAGCCGGGCCAAAAATATGTCTGTCTATTTTTACCGAGTCGTGGTTCTACCCTTCGGCGGAACCACGACTGGGTTTGTGCTCTCTGCTCGGAAGCCAAGAGCTGACAGTGTCATAGAGGAGTCAGGCGAATGCGTAAGACCTTCTGTATTTACTAGCCTTCCCACGCAAGGCCAGATGTGACACATGGTCATTTTATCGTTGGTATTCCCAGCCATATAGCCGGGTCAAAAATATGTCTGTCTATTTTTACCGAGTCGTGGTTCTACCCTTCGGCGGAACCACGACTGGTTTTGTGCTCTCTGCTCGGAAGCAGAGATCTGACAGTGTCATAGAGCAGTCAGGCGAATGCCTAAGACCTTCTGTATTTACTAGCCTTCCCACGCAAGGCCAGATGTGACACATGGTCATTTTATCGTTGGTATTCCCAGCCATATAGCCGGGCCAAAAATATGTCTGTCTATTTTTACCGAGTCGTGGTTCTACCCTTCGGCGGAACCACGACTGGGTTTGTGCTCTCTGCTCGGAAGCAGAGAGCTATCATTGTCATAGAGGAGTCAGGCGAATGCCTAAGACCTTTTGTATTTACTAGCCTTCCCACGCAAGGCCGGATGTGACACATGGTCATTTTAATGTGGGTATTCCCGGCCATATAGCCGGGCCAAAAATATGTCTGTGTATTTTTACCGAGTCGTGGTTCTACCCTTCGGCGGAACCACGACTGGGTTTGTGCTCTCTGCTCGGAAGCAGAGAGCTGACAGTGTCATAGAGCAGTCAGGCGAATGCCTAAGACCTTCTGTATTTACTAGCCTTCCCACGCAAGGCCGGATATGACACATGGTCATTTTAATGTGGGTATTTCCGGCCATATAGCCGGGCCAAAAATATGTCTGTCTATTTTTACCGAGTCGTGGTTCTACCCTTCGGCGGAACCACGACTGGGTTTGTGCTCTCTGCTCGGAAGCCAAGAGCTGACAGTGTCATAGAGTAGTCAGGCGAATGCCTAAGACCTTCTGTATTTACTAGCCTTCCCACGCAAGGCCAGATGTGACACATGGTCATTTTATCGTTGGTATTCCCAGCCATATAGCCGGGCCAAAAATATGTCTGTGTATTTTTACCGAGTCGTGGTTCTACCCTTCGGCGGAACCACGACTGGGTTTGTGCTCTCTGCTCGGAAGCAGAGAGCTGACAGTGTCATAGAGCAGTCAGGCGAATGCCTAAGACCTTCTGTATTTACTAGCCTTCCCACGCAAGGCCGGATGTGACACATGAACATTTTAATGTGGGTATTCCCGGTCATATAGCCGGGCCAAAAATATGTCTGTCTATTTTTACCGAGTCGTGGTTCTACCCTTCGGCGGAACCACGACAGGGTTTGTGCTCTCTGCTCGGAAGCAGAGAGCTGACAGTGTGATAGAGCAGTCAGGCGAATGCCTAAGACCTTCTGTATTTACTAGCCTTCCCACGCAAGGCCGGATGTGACACATGGTCATTTTATCGTGGGTATTCCCAGCCATATAGCCGGGTCAAAAAAATCTCTATCTATTTTTCCCCAGTCGTGATTCTACCCTTCGGCGGAACCACGATTGTGTTTGTGCTCTCTGCTCGGAAGCAGAGAGCTGACAGTGTCATAGAGGAGTCAGGCGAATGCCTAAGACCTTCTGTATTTACTAGCCTTCCCACGCAAGGCCGGATGTGACACATGGTCATTTTAATGTGGGTATTCCCGGCCATATAGCCGGGCCAAAAATATGTCTGTCTATTTTTACCGAGTCGTGGTTCTACCCTTCGGCGGAACCACGACTGGGTTTGTGCTCTCTGCTCGGAAGCCAAGAGCTGACAGTGTCATAGAGGAGTCAGGCGAATGCGTAAGACCTTCTGTATTTACTAGCCTTCCCACGCAAGGCCAGATGTGACACATGGTCATTTTATCGTTGGTATTCCCAGCCATATAGCCGGGTCAAAAATATGTCTGTCTATTTTTACCGAGTCGTGGTTCTACCCTTCGGCGGAACCACGACTGGTTTTGTGCTCTCTGCTCGGAAGCAGAGATCTGACAGTGTCATAGAGCAGTCAGGCGAATGCCTAAGACCTTCTGTATTTACTAGCCTTCCCACGCAAGGCCAGATGTGACACATGGTCATTTTATCGTTGGTATTCCCAGCCATATAGCCGGGCCAAAAATATGTCTGTCTATTTTTACCGAGTCGTGGTTCTACCCTTCGGCGGAACCACGACTGGGTTTGTGCTCTCTGCTCGGAAGCAGAGAGCTGACATTGTCATAGAGGAGTCAGGCGAATGCCTAAGACCTTTTGTATTTACTAGCCTTCCCACGCAAGGCCGGATGTGACACATGGTCATTTTAATGTGGGTATTCCCGGCCATATAGCCGGGCCAAAAATATGTCTGTGTATTTTTACCGAGTCGTGGTTCTACCCTTCGGCGGAACCACGACTGGGTTTGTGCTCTCTGCTCGGAAGCAGAGAGCTGACAGTGTCATAGAGCAGTCAGGCGAATGCCTAAGACCTTCTGTATTTACTAGCCTTCCCACGCAAGGCCGGATATGACACATGGTCATTTTAATGTGGGTATTTCCGGCCATATAGCCGGGCCAAAAATATGTCTGTCTATTTTTACCGAGTCGTGGTTCTACCCTTCGGCGGAACCACGACTGGGTTTGTGCTCTCTGCTCGGTAGCCAAGAGCTGACAGTGTCATAGAGTAGTCAGGCGAATGCCTAAGACCTTCTGTATTTACTAGCCTTCCCACGCAAGGCCAGATGTGACACATGGTCATTTTATCGTTGGTATTCCCAGCCATATAGCCGGGCCAAAAATATGTCTGTGTATTTTTACCGAGTCGTGGTTCTACCCTTCGGCGGAACCACGACTGGGTTTGTGCTCTCTGCTCGGAAGCAGAGAGCTGACAGTGTCATAGAGCAGTCAGGCGAATGCCTAAGACCTTCTGTATTTACTAGCCTTCCCACGCAAGGCCGGATGTGACACATGAACATTTTAATGTGGGTATTCCCGGTCATATAGCCGGGCCAAAAATATGTCTGTCTATTTTTACCGAGTCGTGGGTCTACCCTTCGGCGGAACCACGACAGGGTTTGTGCTCTCTGCTCGGAAGCAGAGAGCTGACAGTGTGATAGAGCAGTCAGGCGAATGCCTAAGACCTTCTGTATTTACTAGCCTTCCCACGCAAGGCCGGATGTGACACATGAACATTTTAATGTGTGTATTCCCGGTCATATAGCCGGGCCAAAAATATGTCTGTCTATTTTTACCGAGTCGTGGTTCTACCATTCGGCGGAACCACGACAGAGTTTGTGCTCTATGCTCGGAAGCATAGAGCTGACAGTGTCATAGAGGAGTCAGGCGAATGCCTAAGACCTTCTGTATTTACTAGCCTTCCCACGCAAGGCCAGATGTGACACATGGTCATTTTATCGTTGGTATTCCCAGCCATATAGCCGGGCCAAAAATATGTCTGTCTATTTTTACCGAGTCGTGGTTCTACCCTTCGGCGGAACCACGACCGGTTTTGTGCTCTCTGCTCGGAAGCAGAGAGCTGACATTGTCTTAGAGGAGTCAGGCGAATGCCTAAGACCTTTTGTATTTACTAGCCTTCCCACGCAAGGCCGGATGTGACACATGGTCAATTTAATGTGGGTATTCCCGGCCATATAGCCGGGCCAAAAATATGTCTGTGTATTTTTACCAAGTCGTGGTTCTACCCTTCGGCGGAACCACGACTGGGTTTGTGCTCTCTGCTCGGAAGCAGAGAGCTGACAGTGTCATAGAGGAGTCAGGCGAATGCCTAAGACCTTCTGTATTTACTAGCCTTCCCACGCAAGGCCGGATGTGAGACATGGTCATTTTAATGTGGGTATTCCCGGCCATATAGCCGGGCCAAAAATATGTCTGTCTATTTTTACCGAGTCGTGGTTCTACTCTTCGGCGGAACCACGACAGGGTTTGTGCTCTCTGTTCGGAAGCAGAAAGCTGACAGTGTCATAGAGGAGTCAGGCGAATGCCTAAGACCTTCTGTATTTACTAGCCTTCCCACGCAAGGCCGGATGTGACACATGGTCATTTTAATGTGGGTATTCCCGGCCATATAGCCGGGCCAAAAATATGTCTGTCTATTTTTACCGAGTCGTGGTTCTACCCTTCGTCGGAACCACGACTGGGTTTGTGCTCTCTGCTCGGAAGCAGAGAGCTGACAGTGTCATAGAGGAGTCAGGCGAATGCCTAAGACCTTCTGTATTTACTAGCCTTCCCACGCAAGGCCGGATGTGACACATGGTCATTTTAATGTGGGTATTCCCGGCCATATAGCCGGGCCAAAAATATGTCTGTCTATTTTTACCGAGTCGTGGTTCTACCCTTCGGGGGAACCACGATTGGGTTTGTGCTCTCTGCTCGGAAGCCAAGAGCTGACAGTGTCATAGAGTAGTCAGGCGAATGCCTAAGACCTTCTGTATTTACTAGCCTTCCCACGCAAGGCCAGATGTGACACATGCTCATTTTATGGTTGGTAATCCCAACCATATAGCCGGGCCAAAAATATGTCTGTCTATTTTTACCGAGTCGTGGTTCTACCCTTCGGCGGAACCACGACTGGGTTTGTGCTCTCTGCTCGGAAGCCAAGAGCTGACAGTGTCATAGAGGAGTCAGGCGAATGCCTAAGACCTTCTGTATTTACTAGCCTTCCCACGCAAGGCCGGATGTGACACATGAACATTTTAATGTGGGTATTCCCGGTCATATAGCCGGGCCAAAAATATGTCTATCTATTTTTAACGAGTCGTGGTTCTACCCTTCGGCGGAACCACGACTGGTTTTGTGCTCTCTGCTCGGAAGCAGAGAGCTGACATTGTCATAGAGGAGTCAGGCGAATGCCTAAGACCTTTTGTATTTACTAGCCTTCCCACGCAAGGCCGGATGTGACACATGGTCATTTTAATGTGGGTATTCCCGGCCATATAGCCGGGCCAAAATATGTCTGTCTATTTTTACCGAGTCGTGGTTCTACCCTTCGGCGGAACCACGACTGGGTTTGTGCTCTCTGCTCGGAAGCAGAGAGCTGACAGTGTCATAGGGGAGTCAGGCGAATGCCTAAGACCTTCTGTATTTACTAGCCTTCCCACGCAAGGCCGGATGTGACACATGGTCATTTAATGTGGGTATTCCCGGCCATATAGCCGGGCCAAAAATATGTCTGTCTATTTTTACCGAGTCGTGGTTCTACCCTTCGGCGGAACCACGACTGGGTTTGTGCTCTCTGCTCGGAAGCAGAAAGCTGACAGTGTCATAGAGGAGTCAGGCGAATGCCTAAGACCTTCTGTATTTACTAGCCTTCCCACGCAAGGCCGGATGTGACACATGGTCATTTTAATGTGGGTATTCCCGGCCATATAGCCGGGCCAAAAATATGTCTGTCTATTTTTACCGAGTCGTGGTTCTACCCTTCTGCGGAACCACGACTGTGTTTGTGCTCTCTGCTCGGAAGCAGAGAGCTGACAGTGTCATAGAGCAGTCAGGCGAATGCCTAAGACCTTCTGTATTTACTAGCCTTCCCACGCAAGGCCGGATGTGACACATGGTCATTTTAATGTGGGTATTCCCGGCCATATAGCCGGGCTAAAAATATGTCTGTCTATTTTTACCGAGTCGTGGTTCTACCCTTCGGCGGAACCACGACTGGGTTTGTGCTCTCTGCTCGGAAGCAGAGAGCTGACAGTGTCATAGAGCAGTCAGGCGAATGCCTAAGACCTTTTGTATTTACTAGCCTTCCCACGCAAGGCCGGATGTGACACATTGTCATTTTAATGTTGGTATTCCCGGCCATATAGCCGGGCCAAAAATATGTCTGTCTATTTTTACCGAGTCGTGGTTCTACTCTTCGGCGGAACCACGACAGGGTTTGTGCTCTCTGCTCGGAAGCAGAAAGCTGACAGTGTCATAGAGGAGTCAGGCGAATGCCTAAGACCTTCTGTATTACTAGCCTTCCCACGCAAAGCCGGATGTGACACATGGTCATTTTAATGTGGGTATTCCCGGCCATATAGCCGGGCCAAAAATATGTCTGTCTATTTTTACCGAGTCGTGGTTCTACCCTTCGGCGGAACCACGACAGGGTTTGTGCTCTCTGCTCGGAAGCAGAGAGCTGACAGTGTCATAGAGCAGTCAGGCGAATGCCTAAGACCTTCTGTATTTACTAGCCTTCCCACGCAAGGCCGGATGTGACACATGGTCATTTTAATGTGGGTATTCCCGGCCATATAGCCGGGCCAAAAATATGTCTGTCTATTTTTACCGAGTCGTGGTTCTACCCTTCGGCGGAACCACGACTGGGTTTGTGCACTCTGCTCGGAAGCAGAGAGCTGACAGTGTCATAGAGCAGTCAGGCGAATGCCTAAGACCTTTTGTATTTACTAGCCTTCCCACGCAAGGCCGGATGTGACACATGGTCATTTTAATGTTGGTATTCCCGGCCATATAGCCGGGCCAAAAATATGTCTGTCTATTTTTACCGAGTCGTGGTTCTACCCTTCGGCGGAACCACGACTGGGTTTGTGCTCTCTGCTCGGAAGCAGAGAGCTGACAGTGTCATAGAGCAGTCAGGCGAATGCCTAAGACCTTTTGTATTTACTAGCCTTCCCACGCAAGGCCGGATGTGACACATGGTCATTTTAATGTTGGTATTCCCGGCCATATAGCCGGGCCAAAAATATGTCTGTCTATTTTTACCGAGTCGTGGTTCTACCCTTCGGCGGAACCACGACTGGGTTTGTGCTCTCTGCTCGGTAGCAGAGAGCTGACAGTGTCATAGAGGAGTCAGGCGAATGCCTAAGACCTTCTGTATTTACTAGCCTTCCCACGCAAGGCCGGATGTGACACATGGTCATTTTAATGTGGGTATTCCCGGCTATATAGCCGGGCCAAAAATATGTCTGTCTATTTTTACCGAGTCGTGGTTCTACCCTTCGGCGGAACCACGACTGGGTTTGTGCTCTCTGCTCGGAAGCAGAGAGCTGACAGTGTCATAGAGCAGTCAGGCGAATGCCTAAGACCTTTTGTATTTACTAGCCTTCCCATGCAAGGCCGGATGTGACACATGGTCATTTTAATGTTGGTATTCCCGGCCATATAGCCGGGCCAAAAATATGTCTGTCTATTTTTACCGATTCGTGGTTCTACCCTTCGGCGGAACCACGACTGGGTTTGTGCTCTCTGCTCGGAAGCAGAGAGCTGACAGTGTCATAGAGGAGTCAGGCGAATGCCTAAGACCTTTTGTATTTACTAGCCATCCCACACAAGGCCAGATGTGACACATGGTCATTTTATAGTGGGTATTTCCCGGCCATATAGCCGGGCCAAAAAATATCTGTCTATTATTCCCCAGTCGTGATTCTACCCTTCGGCGGAACCACGACTGGGTTTGTGCTCTCTGCTCGGAAGCAGAGAGCTGACAGTGTCATAGAGGAGTCAGGCGAATGCCTAAGACCTTCTGTCTTCATACCGCTCGTTACCGTCTTTTATCAGGTAGAGCATTCTATTCTTGGGGGCTGGCAGGATGTTCCACTATAATAATATATTAGAATGTTAGTTGAACATCAAAATGGCCCAAAAACTATGTTGGGAGCCGATTCAACTGTTCAAATTATTTACATTGTTAGATCATTCAAGTAATTAATTGAACTAGTTGTGAAACAGTTTAGAATGTTTTTGGAAAATTCTTCAGATGTAAAGGTGCTGCCAGTTTTAATTCTTTGTTGAATTTGTAAATAATATTTTGACATTAACTAGCCTAAAACTGAATATCATTATTTTAAATGGTAGATAATATTTCTTATCACACTCCATGACACACGTTTTCTTGAACAAGAGTAGTAGGTTATTGACTATTTAATGTTAGGAATAGGATCCCGGTTCCTTTTCTCCTTTCAAGTTTTAATAGTGGTACTGACATGAGTGATATGTGTGGATCCGGGCAACGGTTCTACCGTTTGGGAGTTCCAGACTGGTAGTTAAAAGTCCGAACTGTTGAGTAGCGTCTAAAGTAGCTGCTCTGATCCATAGTCGAATAATATCATGTTTCTTGCAGTACCATATTGCGCATTGATGGGTGTCTCTGCAAGCGTCAACTTAGTACATTTTCTGCACGTTACACCAAATGCTTCCACTAACCTTGGCTTCTGTTTTCCAAAATAACATAAATATAAACCACAAAAGATAATAAATCTAAACAAATACAAAAAAAAGCAGCTATACCCTAAACATTTATTTCTCAAACATTCATGGTATTCGTACCAAATTTTGTTGGGTGGAATCATTTCTCTTTGAAAAATCCCCGGGTAACCTAACTCTCTGTGAAACTAATTTAACTCAGGAATTCCCTTCTCTACTTTCTCTCTTTAGAAAGGACTGTAATGTTCTCATGCATGGCCTGGATGCTTATGTCAGCGAACATCTATTGGCTAGGTATCTCTCATTTTAATCTCCAGACCATTTATACGTCTCACTCTCATAAACCCCATCAGTAATCTCTTCTTTCTCTACCACTACCCTTCTTCTCATGACTTTTCCGTGCTTGAGAGTATTTCAAATAATATAGGCAACAGCATTTCCCTACATTATTTCACGTACTAACAGCAATCAGTGAGTATATAAACCAAGCCATTGATAATAATATCGAAGCTGAAGATCTGGTTTTATCCATCTCAAAAACGATTGAAAATGTTGGGATACGGTCTTAGAGGATGATAGTTTGATTTAATGTAATCGTTCCTATGAAATATTTAAATGAATGTCGTTTTTAATGGGCACACTGCCAGATGTTTTCACACGAATGTAGGTGTTCCCTAAGGTTCCTCATTTTTATACTCATCAATGATCTTCGTGACGTCATCGGTTCCCAAGTAGGCATTTAGGCAGTAAACACTATTATTTACCTATAACTCAAGATGAAATCCATTAAAGCTGACAAAGTAAACCTGGCTGATGCTCTAGACATCGAATTCTAATCAGTAGTAGTCCTGGGCATAACAGTAAACTGTATCCGGCAGCAAGGCCTCTGATTAGAAAGTTGTGAGGAGACTGGAACCACCTCTTAATTGCTGTTGTTTTCAGGTATACCCTGACCCGGGTTGGTAGCACCTGTTATGGTCTCACCTGTGGGAAAATAGTTAACCCCAAAACTGGGGTGAAAACACTATGAAAGTATAAAAATACACTTTTGTAGAAGTGTATACCTATAAATAGACTTTTATAGAATAATATACATTTTTGAAAGAAAATATTACCAACAATACATCTTTAAAGTAAAACGTATTACCATAACACATCTTTGAAGAAAAAATTATTTTCAACAGAATATTCTTGAATACGAAACTGGAAGACATTTTCAGTTTTCTAAAAAAGAAAAAAAGAATAAAAACAACAAATTCCATTAACATCTGACTAAATCAACCTTCTCACTATAACCAAACAAAAACACCTTAAAACCCCACCTTTTTGGCATTCAATAACCCACAGAGGTTGATATGCCATTAAACAAAACTCAAACTCAAACTCTAATTAGTCTTTAACTGGGTCAGGAAATGACATTAATTTTAACGCCGCTAAAACAAACTGCTGTACTTTAACAACTATAGACAAAATATTTGTTCTTTCCCACAATCAGCATGGCTGATACTATTTTCCTGGAGAGTAATACGTTGTGCCTCCTTTGCCTAATTTTTACAACTGTCTTGATACGGAACGAATAAAACGAATCTATAGCTAGGAAGTTTGGGTCACTGCGTCTTGCCAAAAAATTCCTCTTGTCGGAGTCTATCTTGCACATTTATAAATCTACCATTTGTTTGTGCATCAATTACTGTTGCCACATCTGGAATTTGAACTTGGTTTTCCGATTTCTCGATTCACTGCTACCATAACGTATATAATATACACTCATTTTTAAAATATCAGAATTCATTTTTCTCCAATGAGAAATCTATCAAATACAATTGTAAAATTTTTTGATCAAAACTTTGTTTCAAAAAATAAGGTTACACTGGTGCGTTTCATATTGCTTTGAATATGGTATTTCTTTTTCTTAAAAAAAAAACATTACGTTTTAAAATGTAAATGCAAATTAGTTGCTGTTTTCAATCGACCATTCTGAACGTTTATTATCGCTGTCTGTGCATACATTCAATAGCGCTCAAAAGTATAATGCAGACATTATTTAGATTTGATAGTGTGCAGCGAACAATTATAACAACTAATTGAAATTGTATGTCCTTTCTATTCTTCGTCTTTCATTTTGTGTAATTTCATTTTCTTCTCCGATGCACAGATACAACACATCGAAGGCTACGAAGTTTTATTATGAGTGACAAACTAGTGTAAGTAGCCATGGTGTCTACTTAAGTGCTAAATGGATTTTTACGTCATCTCCACCACGCGGCTTGTAAAAATAAATATTGAAGAGAAAAGTGTAGAATATATCGGAAATATATTTAGATAAATTGAGATAACGGTTTCCATTATCAAACATATATTGTATTTAATTGTGTTACTTTTGCTTATATCAAAAGTGCGGATATTCTACGAAACAGGAATTCATATACAAAATCATTCAAATGTATGCGTATATTTAATGTATCTACAGTACATATATTTGGATGTGTGAGGTAATTTTCATATTATGTATATTATGCGTATATTACTTATTTATTTTACTTTGATATGAGATGAGATGTGAAAAAGTACACCAGAACATTCATTTACGTATATCATTAATAATTGTTCTCCTCATCTTTATTGCTATGTTTTGGACGTTTCGGCCGTTGTACACTCTGCCCTTCTTCAGGTGTTAGGAATTTTCTTATATGATACCAAATCACTCACGATAAATACATGCGTGTGAGTGGTAGGGTGTAAAATATTAAATATCACTAAAATGTATTACACATGCTAGTAGATTGGCATTAAGAATCAAACATGTACCGTTGAAATAGGTAAATGTAATCTTCTCTTTTACTCTAACAGTTTCTTTTCTCACATTTCCCGCATATAGAACTCACTTCCGTTTTCTTTCTTCCTTGATAGCTACAATCGCCAAAAGTTTAAAAGCAACGCCAATTACCATCTTTTATCTACTTGATTCCCATCGTTCTCTTATGCTTTTTCGATATCTCCTGTACCTTGTTTTTCTCTCACTATCATCTCCTACGCAACAATGGCATTCCTTCCTTGCTTGGGGTGAGATGATTATAAAAAACGTATATCTGTAGATAAATAGACAATATAAATGAAGACAAACGAAAACTTATCTACGTCGACGCAATTTGTTCTCTAATCGACAAGTCATATTGAAAGATATTGAAAGAGGAACATTTTTACTTTTGTTCATAAGTACTTTTGCAAAATAAAATGATTACATTTGCTACATAAAGTACATCAGTGGAAAAAACATGGCTAATATACATTTTCGTTTTGTCTTAATTCATATATATACTAAGTAACAACGTATGTAACTAAATGCGATCCACTTCCGGTCAATTATTTGACCTTTCTATTTTTTTACGTTTTTTGCTGTCATCTCTCCCCTCCACACTTTTTTCACTCCATGAATTTTCTCACTTCTTCCTTTTTTATAAGACCAGAGGCCGCGTGACCCTTATATGTATCTACCTATATTTCACAACTTACCAAATTTTGGATCTGTTTCTCTCTAAACCCTTATTATCGGCTCTTTCTTCTTAGCTTTATCTTTCTCTCCTGTATTCCTCTTTTATATATATATATATTTTTCGTTGTTCTTTTTATTTAATGCATCACGTTCTTTATTTCCTATGTATCTCTCTTTTCTTTTTGTTTTACCCCCTTTTTTCGATTTCCTTTGCTGTTTTCCCTTCTTTTCTATCCTCTTTACCTCGTAAATTCTTTCAAAAATAAAGGGAAAGTGAGATTTTTTAATCTTCTTTTTCAAAAATAACGTTTAGTACTATTATTATTAACAACCTGATGAGACATTGTTTTTTCGATGTCGAAACAAGATATACACTTTTGTAGTAAATTATAATTTGTACATGTTCTAAACTATAACTTAAAATAAATATTCTTATCTCTATTTCTCTATTGAGCCTCGTTTTAAATTAATGTTTTGAACGTTGTTAATACTTTCTTCGTTCTTCATTCACTTGGATACATTTAGAATCTAAATATGGATATTTGAGCGCCTGTGAAAAAAATTATGGGTGGTATATTTTGAAGATCAACTGTACTATCACCTGGGTCTGACGAGCCACCAGGTCATCATTGTGCGGTGAAATATGTATTACCCATTGAAATTGTAGTATATCAAAAGATGTTTCTAAATTATATATATATATATATATATATATATATATATATATATATATAGTGTTAAATAGTAATGATACTTAGTGTAAAAATTGTTAATTTTATAGTATTTTACTCGATAAAAGACATTTTAAACAAACAGATTTTTGTCATGAACTTCTCGGTATCAATAAAAATAGAGCATTAAAATTAGGTACCTCTATTACATCACAAAACTCCAGCATAATATGATTTAAAAAGGTTCAAAACTTAATAAAACAAACTTTTTCTATCAAAATGTTTATAATATGAAAGGAAAGATCAAAGTAATTTTTATTTATTTTATAAAATTTTTTAATCCCTTTTAACATGTTTGAAATCTTGGCAAAAACCTTTGTTTTGAATTGAGTAAGTATTGCAGAAAATCGAAGAAAATATTGCAAATGTTTACAATCAATTACGTAACTTTTTTTACGTAACTCACGTTTTCGGTGACAAACACATTAATTTGGAAATTCTAGCAAAAATCAAATAATTGTCGGATTTTAATGAGACTTTCAGTACTCATTCACAGATGAATAAAATTATTTCTGAAATTTTTTTTTTTAAAATATTGATGAAATTTCTTTTTAAACTCTGTTACATTTTTAAACTGCACATAAATTCATGAAATTTTAATAAATTTTAATTTCTGTAAATTATCTTTTATTAGTTAAACCCTGGATTCATCGGGAAATATAAATCATATATTTTTTATTTAAAATTATTCGGCACTATCCAAAAATCTTCTCTGAAGAGAAATATAAAAAATGCAATAAAATTTTGATATAATCTAATTTGATAAGCTTTTAATTGCTGGAATAAATAATAAAAATTAAGGACATTATAGTGTGAAGAAAAAAAATTCGATTACTAATAAAATTTTAAAAGAATTGTTTTCATTTTTTATTAGAAAAATTCATAAATTTCTAAAATATTTTAAAAATCTATTAAAAAACTGCATTTTTTTTATTAGTCAATAATTGATGATTATACTGCCTAGCACAAAAAATTAATAACGATTTTTCAACCCGTATATTTAAAAAAACAAATTTGTGTAAATATGTTCAAATTTTTAAAGTACGATATTCAAATTTATAAGGTACGATGTTTCATATGGGTCAAATTGATTTTATAAGTTAACAAGCGTTCTGGGTTATTCCCCTTTACCATAGAAGAACGCATTTTCATTCTTACGATATTTTATTCTCTATGTTTGTAAAATTTAACAGCCCGTTTTGCAAGTAATTCCTTCAACATTTAAAGTAAGTATTTTTTTCAATTCCTTAATTTTTTGAATTAATTGTGACCGTAGGTGCATTAACTAATTTATGATAATTAAAAAATATGGAAATTTTGGCACGATTTCGTCATACATTTCATCAACCGGTAGTCGTAAATCTGTCATCGCCTCGAATTACTGACATAAAACAGGCCTACCGTAATTAATTTATTTTTTATTGTAAATTTCTGGTAGTAAGCAATTATTAAGTGATTGAAATCAGATAAAAGTAATTTTTAATTTTAAAAATTGACTTAAATAATGTGTCAGCAATGTATATTTTATTTTTGCAAGATTTTTAAAACAGAAATTTGGCCACTGTTTACGTAATGTGTCAATCAATCAAAAATGGCGGTATATTTTAAAAATTTGTAAAAATTCCAAAATTTTAGATTTCAATCAAGATAGTTTCGGTTAAAAATACACCAGTTTGTTTTGCTTTCTATAAATATTACATTTAATAGCATGGCTGCCAATTAAAGCTAATTTTTATGATTGAAGATAACTTATTTATTTTTAAAATTTCAATTTCAATTTAAGTATCAAAAATGAGTGGAGGCACTTAATTAAAATATTAAGGCGTAAACTTAAGCACAGTTACAATCTGTCAACACAGTAAAAAGCAATTAACCACAAACAAATCTTACACCACTTAGGAAAAAGCATCCATCAAGCAAAAGGTATCACTCACAGATAAAGATATCAAATTACACCAAGATTCATATCAATACGAATATAATTGGGAAATAACAGCAAACAAGCAAATAACCGTGAAGAGTGAAGACATGACAATTGTGCCTTCATGAAATTTAATATTTACATGAGTAAAATAACACTGCTAAGCTAAATGCAAAAATTATCTACATTAACTCTGTCTCTCTGTTTCTCTCTCTGTTTCTCTCTCTCTCTCTCTCTCTCTATATATATATATATATATATATATATATATATAAATTCAGATAAAACCTAGTGATGAAATAACTATTTTCAACATGTCATTTTAAGGCATGTATTCTTCGACCCTTATAAACAGAAAATGAAGAATAATTCAAAGCCCAGAGGTTAGCCTAGGTAGAAGAAGGGGCTAGGATGTTTTGGTTTTATTTGGGTTAGGCTGAGAGAAAGAATTTAGTAGGAGTTTCCACTTTGGTAGTAGGAGGTATGTGACATGACATTTAAATTAGTAGAGGTAGGCGGTGGGGTAGTAACTGCTTAGGCAAATTTTTAAAAAATATCGGGACTAACTGGGAAAATAGGATAATTATTGTAATTTATATTTATTTCTAGGCGACACATACTTATGATCTCCCTTCTTTTGTTCTGGAGTAACGATATTACTAGCATCCTCCTGGATTATTTACCAACCTTATCACGGATTTTACCAATCCTTCCTGGATTTTTATCGGCACGATATATATATATATATACTAGAGCAAATCACAAATTAAATTACGCGCTAAGTCAACAAGCAGGCTTGACAGCACTTGTACGCATGGGTAAGTCAACGCAGCGCTCAGTCCTAATGAGACGATAGCCCTGTGAAGGAACAAAGCACCGTAGTGCAAATTATTTGACCATATGCAGTCAAATCTGCAGAAAACCGTCTATGGCTGTTGGCCCAGCATGAATCAATTAAAGGTGTATGGGTCTGTAGAAGATTTTGAATCCCTGATAACAAATGTCATCGGCGAATGCTTATCTGGTTGGCCCGCCTGAGCTTAATTTATGGACTGATACATTTTCTTCAGTTATTCAACCCTCTGCAAATTATTGAAAGCAAGAAAATACTTTTAGATTTTAATAATTTAGGACGGGGAGATAGTGATGGTTTACTGATAAAAGTTCCCTAGTTAAAAGGAAAAAAAGATGTATTTATACATTTTACAAAGTATTTTATTGTAAGTAAATAAAAGGAAGACAAATGGAATTGAAACTCAGACGTCCGATTAAAAATTCCGAGACAAAGGTACAAGCTTATAGCTCCTGATATACCTAACATGTTATCTGTTCAATTACTGATCGTGCCTTAACTTCGGTGATGGTACTTTAGATTGATAAACCTTACACTTAGCTGTAATAAAAGAGAAACATTTTAAAGTGATAAAAGTTTCCTGTTGTCACGTTATTCTCTCGGATTCATATATATATATTCATATGCAAGAGCCAACAAACCTACCTAGGTTTCACCCTACGGCTCGTCAGGGTAAATTTAGCCTAACCGGCCGTGAAACAAAGGTAGGTTTTTTGGCTCTTGCTTAGATTTTCTGTCTTTATCGCTCTACGTTCGTATTGAGAGCTTTCGTTTTAGGGTTTTCGTCTTGTTTTTTTTTTCTTTTCTACGAGTATCTGACTTTTTGTTCATGTACTTCGTTTGTTTCGTTTTTTACTTCCCCTTTTTTTCCCCTCCGAGTTCTTCCTGGGTGGGTTGTTCAAGAAGATTTAAATTATAGCTTAATTAGTACTAGTTTTGGCAGAGTTAGTTCTGTTACTATTGGTACCGTAATTGCCATATATATATATATATATATATATATATATATATATATATATATATATATATATATATATATATATGTATATAAACACTTGCTTTCAAATTTAACAGATAAATTGACACGTCGATAAAAGCAAAACTTATATGCGTAAGTATATATATATATATATATATATGTGTGTGTGTGTGTGTGTGTGTATATTAACACTTGCTTGAAAATTTAACAGATAAATTGACACGTCAATAAAATCAAAACTTATATGCGTACGTATATTAATCTGTATATGTATCTGTATGGCAGTTTGTGTGTGTATACACGTCTATTTGTCCGTGTGTGGCTGTTTATAGGTTTGTATGTGTGCATTCATGTCTTCTCCTCATTTAATATGTGAATAATTTTATAATAATCTGAATATATCGTTTTGTTAAACTGAGAATTTAAAATTTGCAATAAAAATAAAGTGAATATAATAGTCGATTAATAATGCTGATCTCAATCTAATCAAATATTAATATTAATGTCCCAGAGATTCTTTTTAAAGCCTGTTCTTATATTCTTCATATTAGAAATTACATTATTTTGATTTGTCTACACAGTTTATGTAACAATGCCTCCCTCATTAAGTGGGTTGGGATAGTTTTCAACCTTTTAAAACTCTTCAACTTGAAATAAACCTCATCACTTGATTAGACACATGTAGTTTTGAAAAAAAATAGCTACTTTTGTAGTGATATTATGACATATTTATGTTATAATTAATTAATATATATATATGTGTGTGTGAGTGTGTATTTGTGCATTTGGGCAGAAATCTCTCTCTTATGCATTAGCGATTGAGTGTCTTTTGTGTCCCTGAGGACTTTCACGAATATTTTTCTTTCAGGGTTTCCTACCGAAGATAAGTACCTATCTGACCCAAGGTGGATATTCTTTACTGATTATTTGTCTAAGGGCCCTTAGATTATCTTTTGGAAAACATTATTTACTGTTACTAACACTTCGGGTTTTCTGTCATTTTCACCCTTAGTTTAGGGTTCGAAAAACTACTATTGGTTGTCCTGCCTTATGGCAGTAATAACAAATGGAAAATCCTTTTTTTTCCTGTCCGCTGATCGATGTCGAAGTGCTGAACTACTAGTCTTCTGCAGATCAGGTACTTTTACGTTAAACGTATTTGTTTAAATTGATCTCGCTTCAGGCTGCCTGTGAAACTTAATTTATTTCGTAGTGAAGAACTATGTTCTGTTTGGTTTGCGTGTCCGACACCCGGCTTTTCTCTCTCATGTGTTAGCGCGTATTCGTTCGCTATCGTGGCCCTTTTGTATCCATTATCCATAAATCTTTCATTCAGGTACATTTTAATGTCATCTGCAACGCGACACTAAAAATACTTCCACTAGTACTAAATGCTTTTATTTCTCATGAACCTCATGCGTTGAATAATATTTCTTTCTATTGAAAGTGTTCTACATAAGTCTCTCTGTAATCTTCTTTGTAATTTCAAAATTTATGTTGGTATGACTCGAATACTAGTTTGTATGCTTTTAAAACAGCTGCCTTAACTAATTTATAATCTGCACTAACTTTGATAGACAAAGCGGCATAAGCTTGTGGGGTTTTACCATTTAATGTCGTCTAGAGTAGCGTGGGGCATGCCTTTAATGGCCAACTTAAATGGGATGCTACTTCCTCTAATTGGAAAAGGTCTTTATCGATATCTGTCTCGTTAAAGAGTGGCCCTAACTGCATTTGTTTAGTTAAATTAAACCTAATTTGCTTATGCTTTATTTTGTTCTTTTTCTTTGATTTGGATTTCTTGTGTTATTCTATCTATTTCAACTTCAGCGTTGATTTTAGCCTTTTCTCCAGTGGAAACCTTGGGCTTCTCGACTTCCAACTGACTTTGTGAAAGATCGGGTGTTTCTGTTGTCAACTGCGATAGCACATCGTCATCAAACACGACCGTGTGCTCAGCAATTATTTTTACTATCTGCGTTTTTCTGTTTTATTTTCTTACAACTATGCTTAGTTTGTCTCAGACTACTATCAGATGGTCATTTTATAATCTCAGCAGTACTTCTACGTAGAAAGATGCTATGAACACCTCTATACGTGCAATTTCTGCCCGTCAACCTCCGGTGTTCACATTTTCATTCAGGTAGGTGAATGATCAGATTTATATAAAAGAGAGAAAAATTCCGGACGCGTGCACCAATTGTTACGTACCACCCTCCTTTACTCTTATGCCAGTAGTGGGTGGCAGGATAACATATAAAATAAAATCACGAATGATTTTCCCATTACTCTCAATCCTGATTGATCAAACACGGCCGAGCTAAAAGAAGGCATTGATATAGGGGTAACAAATAACTATGTTATTTCAGAAATATACAAACGGAGATTAAATATATCGAGGTATATTAAAATGTGAAAAACGGGGCCAAAGAAAGCAATGACGTAAGAATAAATTCTACAAGACAATTAATGTGTGGGGAAAATGATTTTGTCAGAAAAGTCAATATTATATTGAAAAACGACTTAATATCATCTTTCTTCAAGTTATAATGTGTATTGTGGTGCAGTTGATATCGAATCAGAACGACAAATCGGAGTGCCTATTTCGAATTCCAGTTGAATACCTTGCATTCATTTACACACAAATTCTTCCCTCCAGTTATGAGTTAAGTAATAGAACAAACTGGGTTCTACAGTCTTGCTTGTCAACCAGTCTACCGCAGAAATCAATGGCAACCTACCTGCAGGATAATCTTTTGTCTAGTCAGTCATGTCTCTTTCGAGACATGATCGCCCAAAGTGTGTATCACGTATAACAGTTAATTGACTGACTGACAAGTTACAAATAAAAAAAGCAAAAAGAACCAAAACAAAAATAAGTAGGCCATAGAAACAAAGGACTTATCTGTTGCTTGAAAAAGTCTTTCTTTTTCATTTTCTCTTCCATTTTCTTTTAATGTCTCTTATATGTTTCTCTTTTCCTTGATAGTTTATTTTATGTTTCATATACATTTTCTGTCTATTCTTTTATTGCTGGGTAGAAGGCTTATCTGAGAAATAGTTTTCCTTTTATATATCTTTCTTTCTTTCCCTTTTTCCTCATGTCCAGTGAAGAATATACTGAGTGTTTCTTTTCCTTGGTTCTCAAAATAGTATCTTTCATTGTTTTCTTGTATCTGCTTCTTTCGGGATTCTGGTGTTTGATTTCTTTGAATCAACACTTTACTGAACCTACAAGGTCGGTTGACTTATTTGAAAATATTTCTTTAGTAGAAAATATTTCTCCTCAGGATACATCTTACGCATTTATAAACATGCCATTCGACCTTGCATGGAATGATGCTACCATATGTGATCTGGTGCTCCTGTTGCTCATCTCCAGATTCTTGAAAAATTACAAAGATGGATTTGAAATTTAATTGATCCTGACAAACAGTTGCGATTCTAAGCCTCTCACAGTCGTTTGGTAAAAGAATAAAAAAGGGCTTGGTAACAAAAAACAAAAGCAATTTATATCTCTATTTTCCCTATTTATAGTGGTCACCACTTAACACCGATTTTTCTTTTAAACAAACGATCAAGCGAACCATATGTCTCTTCATTGACAAGGAAGTCGACATTAGTCACTTTCTCATCGATGCGGCATTACTTTGTCTTTTCAATAAGTATATTCATGGGATTTGCTCTGATGAAGTTTATTCTCTTATGCCACAACGACATGAATTTATGCGTGTAACTAGATTGGTAACTAAGTCTCACCGCTTTATTTTTAAAAAGGCTAGACCATAACGCCACTCCTACTTTAAACTATTTTCTTTTTTCGTAATTCCCTTTTGCGTATCTCCCTTCCGATTTCTTGCTTTCCTGATAGCTACAATGTCAATGTCAATCTTCATCTTTCGTTGTCTTCAACTATTCATACGTTTGGTTCTTTTCTCATTTTTAGTTTTCTCTTTCACTTTCACTTTCACTTTCAGTCACTTTAACTCCCTACGTTCTATTAGCATTTTTACCTTGACGGTTTTATATGATTATAATGAATAATAATCCGTAGAAGTTTTGCTATCATAGCAACATGTAAACAACCATTTTTTGAGGGATTTTAATTTAAAAAAATTGAAGAAAATATATTATGATGTCATTTTTCGTCATTATCAATGAAACTACCACGAAAGCAATGTATTTGATTTGCCAAGGTACTC
Source organism: Ascarosepion bandense (assembly GCA_037127315.1). Classification (NCBI taxonomy): domain Eukaryota; kingdom Metazoa; phylum Mollusca; class Cephalopoda; order Sepiida; family Sepiidae; genus Ascarosepion; species Ascarosepion bandense. The sequence continues at coordinate 62,555 of JBBBDQ010000347.1, forward strand.
AGTATTTAGGCACTGCAAACAAATTGAAGACCCCCTTTATTATGTTAGAATAATTAAGATAAATAAGCGTAGGTAATGTCACAACAGCCATTTAAAAAGACAGAGGAAATAAAATAAAACTTCTTTGTTGTCCATATCAAAAAACTGTATTAAAACATCTGTCATGTCTTTCGGGAGAATCTCAGTCTTTAAACGTAACTGATGATAAAAGAAACAAAAACAGAAAATGCAATTAAAAAAGAATAACAAGTATAAAATTATGGAAAGATTGCTCACTCTGAAGCTTACACCGATGGTGGTTTTATTTGTGATACGTTTCCACTTCAATGTAACAAATGATCAGATTTGAAATTCCATATCATAGACTTGTATTCCTAGGACACATTAATCATGAGACAGGGAATATATATATATATATATATATATATATATATATATATATATATATATATATACTGGATTTTAAAATTAAATACATATAGGCGAGGTTTAAATAGGGACTTAGGTATTTTGAATCATTATATATATTTCAGTAGTTAAACATTTTTTAGATACACTTAAAATTTTTTTCTTTAAAACAACATTTAAAAATATTATTACAGTTAGGTTTACGTTTAAAAATATCCCAAAAACTCTATCGCCTTCTACGTCACGTGATGTAAACACCTCGCGACAGACGCTCTTCACGACGGAAGCTTCTAGTTCAAATTTTAAAGTCATTTGTTTCTGATGAAAGGCCGAGGCCGGTCTGAAATATCAAATATATATATATATATATATATATATATATATATATATAATACCAGAAATAAATAAATACTGTCAAAAAAATACATTTTTAAACTTACAAATTTTTAGTAGTTTTTCTATATATATATATATATATATATATATATATATATATATATATATATATATATATACTGTTAAATATAAGAGACAATGAATGTCTATTATGTTTAATAATGACCCTTTCTAAACATAGTATTTTGGTTTTAATGTCAGGTGAAAATAAAGACAAATATTATCCAACATTTGGATAATTATTTATTAAGTTGTTTATAAGCTTTCGGCTCACATGAGCCATAATCAGAAAAGTTACAAGGACGTTAACATAAAAACATCCACCATCAACGACGATTTTATTTGTGTTGACATAAAACTTTGCTAAGCAACGATAACAGTTGCCAAAAACAGCAAACACAGTTCGTAACTTTGTAATGCGGTTCTATGACGTCACACCGCGTGAGAGCTCGAAATGATAACAGAACCATCTATTAAAGGCAATGTAATGTGCTATGACCAGATTTAAACGTGATTTTATTTAGTGTGGGTTGTTTGGATTTAATATAGATGGCCTCCAATATCTGAAGGTTCTTTTTACTCTGCGTATGAATGAGGATTATTGTATTGTTGACTAATTATGATGTGACGTCATAGAACTGCATAGAAAATAGAACAAATAAATTTGTAATCCCGAGTTCTCTGGTATTTATTTTTAAATTAATGCTCAATACAACATAGATTGTAGGGCGAAAATAATTATAATTAAATTCGATTTTCATTTAAAATTAATTTAATTTGCAACACGGAATTTCTGTATTTCGATATTTAAAGCTTTTTTCTTTTCATCGTCATCAGGCACTGTTCAACTAACTGTGGTGGAATTTGAATGAAGAAAATAATACGTTTGCTTTCTAAAGAACTGAATGCAGAAATCAATACGTTTGTTATTTTCAAATTAATATGGAGCGAGAAATATATATATATATATATATATATATATATATATTGTCATCCGCAGACAGATCTGTTTCGCTGTATCACAGCTCATCAGTACGGTTAGACTCCGATTGCTACATAACCCAGGCTCGAAACCCTACCGAATATATATATATACATCCATTGAGATTTCTCTCACCCGATCGACTCAGACGATTAAAAACTTAATTGGGTGATTAAAGTTTGTTGCTTTACTCGCCCGCGGTCGATTAAAAATATAGCAATGAAACATGTCCGTTCAAATATAGAAAAACCCAAACCGAACGTTTATAACCTAAAAGTATGTCATTGAAGATGTTACTTAGAATGACCTACATTAACATTATTGAACTATTTGATCTCGCTTTTATGGTCCCAGTCAGTTTTAACATTCGTTTAATTACCACGTCTAGAGTGGATCCACAATATCTCGGTTGCCCAGATTTTTTACAAAAAGTAAAAACAGACATTTGAAAGAAAGAAAAATATACGCATACTTCTTCCAACCACGCATCGAAAAACTAATTATACATGTAAGTAATGTTTTTATAGAAAATCGTTGAAAGAATCAGAGTTGTTATTTTTTATCGTCTATGAGATGGAGGTTGTAGTAAAACAGAAGAAAGTAACTACGATAGATACATCCACTCAATTTTCAAAAAAAAAAAATACAGCATATCATGATGTTAAAATACAAACATAGTTTTATCATCCAAATGTTTTACTATTATTAAGAGGAAAAATCAAATTTTGTTGTGATTACTTTTTTATTTTTTTAATATTTTCTAATACGTTCGACAATTAATTAAAATTTAGTTTTTTGTTTTCCGTCAGCGAATCCACGCTTTGTTTCCGAAAGGCGACTATTAAGAAGATCGAATCGGTCGAGTAAAATGATTTTGGAGAGAGTAATATCTTTTTTAAGTTTCAAAACTTATATATATATATATATATATATATATATAGCAACCAACATCCGGATAAGATTGGTAAATAATCCGAGAGGATCTGGGTAATATCGTTTAATTATTAAAATTGATCGAGCAGAGAGCTCCGTGTAAATTTAATTTACAAAGCAGATATTAATTTTATTTATCTGTAAATTCAGATAACGTTTAGGGACGACAACTATTTTACCATGTCAGTTCGAGACATGCATTGTCAAACCCAGTCAACCAAAGAATAGAGAAAAATTCTTGAACCGGAAGGAAGGGTTGTTAAAGAAAAGGCGAGGAATAGCAGTTACAATAATCGTAGTAGAAATTTTCTTTTCTTAGCGTAAGCTATATATATATATATATATATATATATATATATATATATATATGAAGTATGTATGCACAACGACAAAACACACTTCTTGAAAATGTCTATAAAAGTGGGCCAAAACGCTTGAGACACTCGGTAATATAGAAAGTTTTAGTACTCGCTGACCCCCATCAAGTTTAATGTAGTGTAGGAAAAAAATTGCAATAAACAATGTCAGGTAGAAGTCATTTTATACTTTTTCTCATTTCTTCTTCTTCGTATGTTATTAACATATGAGGAGATTGCTTAATGAAGAGACCAAACATTTCATTGTACACACTATCATTAATTCTATGACGCATACAGATATTTAATTTATTGACTAACCAGTCAAAATCCAAAAAGCAACTCTAAATTAATAAGTTTAATTAAATTTCGACATTAAATGGCCTATAAGTTATTGATATGATATTAAGCAAATGAATAAATCAAATTCCAGTTATATCGATTTCAACAACTTTCCAACACCGTACATCTAACTTTTCAACAAATATTTTTCTGACAATTCATCTGATAAGCTTTTTGCCTCACTGCCTCAAGTACAAAAAATGAAGTTTGCTACTTGTAGGTACAGGAATTTAAATAGTTGTTTAGAGTTTTAACAGAGACCAGAAAGTGCGACACTGAGATCCGAAGGGGAATTGGCATGGCCAAGGATACATTTCAAAAGCTAGAGCAGATTTATGAGAAACAGGAAGATTTCGTTGTTAAAAAGAGCCTTTTACTCTTACGGAATATTTATCTTTCTATATGGCAGTGAAAGCCGGAAAATCTCATCAAAGGTGGAGAAAAGACTTGAAGCTACCTGAATGCGGTTATACAAAATAATGTGGAGAATACCATGAACCAAATATGTGAGAAACGACGAGGTTTTGTAGAAGGTTAACACAAAAAGGCAACATATACATAGCATCATGAGGAGGGAGCTGAAATATGAGGGTGGAGGGCTTGATGAATCTAATACTTACAAGAGGGATAGAGGAACAGAGAGATTGGGCAAATCAACGCATCACATACTTACTTGATTAAGCAAGTGGAAAGCAGAGCAGGGTTTTGGAGAAATATCAATTAAGCAGGTGTTACAGCTACAAGGGATAGGGACATGTGGAGGGCCATGGTTACTTATGTCTTGAAGGGACACGGCACATAGAAGAAAATGAAGATATTGACAAATAAGTCTCATTTATTTATCGTGTCGGTCTATTCTAATAGTTTCTTTTCTAGAGTTTATTGCCTGTCGAATTAGCTTCTCATTTTTTGTATCTTTGCCACTTCTTCTAATGTATTTGTCGTGTCCCTTCAAGACGCAGGTGATCATAGACTTCAACTTGGCTATGTCTCCTGTCGGTTACAAAATTCTTCCGTTTTGTATCTCTCACAAACCCTGCTCTCCCATCCATTTGCTCAAGCCTAAGAAGTCTGTCTTGCGCTGCTTTCTTCTGTCTCTATTTTCCTCTATCCATCCTCTGAGTATTAAATTCTTCAGGTCCTCCTTCCTCTTTACATGTGTCAGAAACTTCACTTGTCTCTTTCGTTCATTAAATATGAGCTTTCTTCTTGTTTCCATCTTCCTCCTCAATCCTCACGTGCTCAGTCTATGGTATCCCCAGCATCCTTCTGTAAAACCACATTTCTTCTCTCTCAGGCCTATCCTATATATCTGAGTAGATCATCCATTATTCACTGTCATACAGAAGGACAGGTACGACATAGAAATGCAGCACTGTCTTCTTTGTTTCGAATGAGATTTTCCTGTCTTGTGGTTAGCTTTTGAAATGCGTCCTGGCCATTGCAATGCGTATTTGGATCTCAACATCGCATTTTCCAATACTCTGTCATCGCTCTTCCCAACTAATTGAATATCTGTACTTGTTTTATTTTAGTTTCTTCGACATGTAGTTGGCATTTTGGCGTCTACAGTCTTTACCAAAACAAACGTCAATTACCATCTTCTTTCTTTTTGAAACCCGTACCTTTATTGCCTTTTCCTTACTCCTCCTAACTAAATTTTTCTAAATTTCTTTAACTTCCTTATAATACATCGTATCTTAGTGGAATTATCGACTTATTATTAACAATTACAAATATATATATATTATATCTCATATTTTCCAGAATAATTAATTTCTAGGTCTGCTTCTAAACAGCGACTTCACCGTGTCGTTCTAGCCAGTTTTTCACACCAGAATCTATTATACACATTTATACGTTAAACATTCATCTTTGCCTCTAATATTACTACCTCAACTTATCTGGATCTCTTGCTATATATTCAGAGATTCTTGATAATGTCTAAAGAACCATCTGCAATGTCAATGCTCTTCACCGTAACCTCATCTTTTGTCACATTCCTACCACCATTATTTCCTTTCAAATAAATAGTTTAATGATTATTTTTATGATGAATTTTCTCCATTGCAGCGATATTTTTTGAAGTTAATTGCAGTACTAAATTAACCGAAAGGTCGCTTCATATGAAATCGAAATAGTGAGATGTAACAATAATTTCTATGCTAATATTTTATTCTCCCGCATTTCTTGTTTGTGGAACTATCTTCTGGTTTATTGCTTCTTCGTCAACTTTGACCTTCAGAAATTTTAAGTCAGTGTCAATCGTTATCTTCCATCGTCTTAATTCTTACTCTTTTATTGTTCTCTCTCTTTAATAGTATTATTTCTCATATTATCTAACTTGCAGTGAATTGTTGCAACCTAGTAGTTTTATGGACTTGATTGGGGTGAAATAATTTAAAAAATCGCTCGTTACATATAATTATGTAATAAATTAGACAATGAGGAAAAATAGCGTTGTCTGAGTACCAGTTTTGCAAAAAAGTTTCTGTATTTATTTTAATGCCGGAATGCATCCAAATAAAGATAATTTCACTACGTATTTATTGGTTTGCTGAGGATTTTCAGAAGAGATGCTGAAAAAATCTCGCCCCGACAAATAAGCTATTCAATGTTATTTGATATATGAGAAATGAGTAGAGAACATAAGATTTTAAAGTTCTGCCGTAGTATATATCATCTCTTTTAGATGTTTTAAACAGTAAACGATGAATTTGTTGATGGCTATATCCTTGTGGTAAACAAGTTAAAACAAGTGCCTTCAGAAAAAACAAGACATGTAAATAATCGAAATGAGAAAAAATAATAAAAAAATTGAAACTTTAAAAAGTTACTTAAAAACGTTTAATGTATACATAAGTAATCTTGACTGCACTCTGAAAACACTTATTAAGTTCATGAAAAAATATGCCCATCCTAAGTAAGCATCATTTCATCTCGAATCCATTACTTTACTGAATAAAATGTGGCCATATTTGTTTACTCTTATGCTGATGCAAATGTTCCCAGCATATATAAAAAATATATTTTATCCATATATATTAATAAAAGCAAAATATTCATATAAATTTTATACAGTCATAAAATTATTTCTGCTAACTCATTATACTTTCCACAATCAAAAAGACACTAATTAGGCTTCAAAATATAGAAAATAAACTGCAATGTCATTTGTCTTTACCTGGAGCCTCGCTTTCAATCCAACCGCCAAAATTGTAGCTTCGTTTTCTATAAATAATTTAATGCTAATTTTCTGATGAAGTTCATTGTACTTATATTTTTTTAAAATTAAGTATGAGAATGAAAAGGAAACATATTTAATATCAGAAAAAAGATTACAAATTTCGGGGATATGTAATGAAGAATAAGGGCTTGAATACTCTGACGCATGGGCATTGAGCAAATGGTTGACAGCACATCGTTTTGGAGGAGTGAAAAAAAAAGGTTGTTAAAAGCTACCAAGGATAGTGAGAAGGGGGAAGGCATGATCGCTAACTTCCGGAATGTATACGACACATTGAAGAAGACGTAAACGGTAATTGACGTTGAATTTAAATATTTGGATGTTGTAGCTATCAGATCATGAAAAATATGCCCATCCTAAGTAAATAGGATTTCGAAGCCATTATATTACTAGATAAAACATGACCATATTTGTTTACTCTTGCTGATGCAAATGTTTCCAGCATCTCTAAAACTTAATAATTTATCCATATACGTTATTACAAGCAAAAATATTCTTATAAATTTTATACTGTCATAAAATTATTTTCGCTATCGTGTGAAACCTTACACAATCACTCAAAGAGACAGAGGAATCGAGCTTTTAAAACAGGGTTAGAATCACTAGGGAACTATTCTTCTATGTTTATTTCAAGATAGAATGGCGATTCACGTGTAATAACAGGCTAATGGTCGTCTTAATTTGATTTTCAACTAGACAGAACGGGATGTTATTCTTATTTTACGAGAAAAACATACCATGGACTTCCTTATTCCAACAAATTCATTTATTGATTACCTTCCACCTCATAATTTAGGCAGCGTATCTTCTATGAGGAACTGCTTCAAATAATTCAAATAATTTTGAAATCCATGTTTAATTTATTTATTTTTCTAATCATTGAATAGTATTACTATAACTTAAATCAATATTTTATTGCTTACTTCCCTGTAATGCCAGCCTGTTTTAAACGCTAAGATCGTTATCATATCCAGATCAGAAAATGTATTTATTTCAATAAATAATTTTATCATGAAGATCTTCAATAAAACCGTCGTTTATAGATAAATATCACAAATGTAAATGCGTCAAATTTTTTTTTTTAAATTGGTAATAAAAGATGAATGTATAAATTTGTATATCCATCAAACTACGGAATTTACTTCATACAATGTAATTTCATAGATTTTGCTGTTAACTGAGGCCGTTTTACGCTCCGGCCTTCTTCAGGTGCTGCAAATTTTGAAACGAATACTTTATTACAATCGGAGGAAAGGAGGGTGCATGAGGATAACAACTCTCAGAAAACAGCATCCGTTCGTCTACCCTATGTGAAGGGCTTATCGGAGAAAATACAAAGGATCTGTGATCCATATAACATTAGGACGATCTTCAGAAATAGTTCTGCACTTCGCAGGTACCTCTACCAAGTAAGACCCGTAGCAGGGAAGGGCATGACTAAGGACTGTATACGCCATTGTGGAAAGAAATATAAAGGAGAAACAGGCCTTAAGTTAAGAAACAGGCCTTAAGTTAAGGCTACCAGAAATTTGCAAGGCCGTAACACGAGGGGAGATAAAAGAACCAGGCGTAGCTGACCACATATGGAGAGAGAAAGGGGATTAGCACCTCCTATGGGATGAAGTTGAAATAATAGATAGAGAACGCCCCGGGAAACTACGTAAACTTAAGGAATCAGCAAATATGCAAGGCTACAAAACTCTCCTAAGCCAACCAAACATAGAGATGAACACAATATGTGAACCAGTAATACGGAGTGCCAGAGAAAATCATTAGTGCCAAAATTGCAATATGAGCTATGGTAAAAAAGGATTACTGGAGATTAGGTTTATAAGTCCCATAAATTCAGTTTTTCTTGTTCTTAAGAATTCATGGTCTAGTGGAAAGAGACGTTGGTTAGTTCAAGTGACTTGACTCAAATTAATGTGTGTTCAATACCAGACAAGCAACTTTCAAGGGCTAGAGGAAGATAACTCATGCTTTCCGGAAGAGGCACTACTACGCAAGGAATGATGTTCATATACTCTAGTGATTGTAATAAAGGGTTCTGTTCGAAATTCGTAGCAACGGCCAAAACATAGTACAAATGGCAGCATAGAACATATTTTGAGCAATAATCTTTGTTGGTTTTACGAGTAAAATTTCAATTTTTTGCATGTGTCTTCTGGTAACCCTAGATTACTTGGCGAGTAAAATTTCATTTTCTTTTGCAATTTTTACGAACATTTCGGATAATCTAATATAATTTCAAACACCTTTTCTTTATATGTAAACGCAAATTCTACTCCAGGAGCTTCTTTTCTCGCACTTTCTTCCTATAGAATTCCCTTCCGTTTACTAGCTTTCCCGTTTACTTGCTTCCTCGACAGCTACAATCTTCAGGATTTTAAAAGTAAAGTCAATAGTCATCTTCTATCTCATTGACTTGCATCCTCTCTCTCATGTTCCTTTCTCCTTCTACACCACTCTCTTCAGTATTCTCATCCTTCTCTTACCAACTTCCTAACATCCCCTCTAGCCTGTCATTCTATCTCATAACTTTCCTTCCTGACATCCACTGTACCATGCCACTCTTTCTCATAAAGTTCCTCCTATGTAACCTCCTGCTACCAGTAGCAGTAAACTGCCTGCTGAGGCGATATGATTACATAAAAAATGTACAAAACATAAAAACACATACACACTTTTCTAAAAATAAATTATAAAATAGCACTTAACCCCTTTCGTTTATTAGACAATGAATTGTATCACTTCGTGCCCCCCATAGCTTGCCTATCGATACAACTATCTTGATGAATATTTATGAGCATTTCTAATCTGAAATATTCTTTGAAAGAAACATAAGTGGCTTTTGTTTAATAATAGTTGCATTTTCCATTATAAGTCTCACAGAGGATGAAATGGGTCGGCTAAGATAAGTTAAAATGTAGTCTTTATTTATGTACAGGTTATGATGGATAAAGTGTCGTCTAAATTTCACAAAAATAAAAATAACAGAGACATCGCATTTTAATAGATATATTTGCCAAAATTACACAAAAGAATATTGAAATAATAAACAGTAATTTTTTTTTCAATAAGATTGACCTCCAGAACTCCAGAAGACTTCGGAATCTCCTGCCTATATTTTGAACAGTCTCTTTGTTTCATTTGGTGAATGATGCCATAGTCTTTGCCTTCAGTTCTTCTTTGGTATTACAAGAAGTTTTGTTCGTTACATTGTCCAACTGCTCCCAATATATAATAATCAAAAAGCGACACACTGAGAAGTTAGGTGACCAGATTTAAGGAGTAATATGGTAGCCGAAATAGTCTAACATCCATGGCTGGATTCTCCTGTTACTCTTTTGACCACGGTCAGCATACCTCCTCAAAGCACTTGATGCAGATAACCCTGAGGATCTGTGGGATTTGTAACTTTGCTATCACTAGTAATCACTCTAATCATGATCTTTTCGATCCATACACAAACACTCTGAAATATTTGTTTTGCAGCATGCTGTTTGAAAATGTATGACAGAGTAAATTGCGTCATGATGCTCTTTTTCTTATAGACGGTGCTCAACTGACTCTACTACAATATGCAGTCGACAAAATCATAAACAAACAACGCGCTTGCTCCAAATTTAAAGTATAAAAGGTCAACAATTTAGCCATAGGAACCTGTGCGTATATATATCTATCTATATATATATATATATATATATATATATATATATATATATTGTGTGTATTTTGGCAGCATTTTTTCATTAATGCAGGTTTCATTGAATAATATAAACAAGTTTTGTCTATTAATTTTGTGTAGGATCCGTTCATACCGTCTGATATATAACGACATCACCATCAAGTATATCAGACGGTATGAACGGATCCTACACAAAATTAATAGACAAAACTTGTCTATATTATTCAATGAAACCTGCATTAATATATATATATATATATATATATATATATATATATATACATAAAGAATCACAAGATAGCCAAAACCTACCGCGGTTTCACACAACGGCCCTTAGGGCCGTCAACGGCTCGTCAGGGCCCTGACGAGCCGTTGTATGAAACCGCGGTAGGTTTTGGCTATCTTGTGATTCTTTATGTGTCTTTGCTCTACTTTTGCTTTTCATTTGTACTTTTGCATTTGTTTGTATTTGTATCGAGCACTTTTACTTCTTTTTTTGTGGTTGGTTCCGTTTGGGTTTTTTTTTCTTTACTGCGGAGTATTGTATGTCTTGTCTTTATTCTGCGGATTTCTTTTTTTTTCCCCCCTCTTATCCAACGTCTTAGTGCGACGGATGTTAACGGAATTAGATTCTGTCGGTTATTCGTTTTTCTTAAAGTTTACCTTTGTAGAATTTTAGGATTTAGATACTTACAGAGTCAGTTTAGGTATTATTTTGAATATATATAAATATATATATATATATATATATATATATATATATATAACCTAGAATGTCAAAGAACCTACCAAGGTTTCACCAAATTGGATTTTCAGGGAAAGTTGGCTACTCTGAAGATACAATTTGGTGAAACATTGGTAGGTTCGTTGATTTTCTAGGTTAGTTACTTACTTTGCTTTGTTTGCTATACTTGCGTATTGAGCGCTTTTTGTTTTAGGTTACTCGACTCTGGTTTTTTCTTTGGGCTGCGTACTTTGACTGATATTCAAGTGCTTAGCTCGTTCTTTTTTATCACTATATATATATATATATATATATATATATATATATATAAAGTGTATTAAGGCAGATGATAATTATTTAAAGATATATTGTAAAATATAACAGATAACAAATGTCTGTTTAATGATGAGAAGTTCTAAGAAATCGTATTTTAATTTTTGGCATAATGGGGATTTTTTTATGAACGCGCAATTTTCAAAATTAGAAGATATTACGTTTTCATCCATGGTTTTATGATCCTAATAGATATATTTTGGTATGCTTAGACTTAGTAAGAATTTGTATTCTTACATTCATTTTAGTATGAGAATAACCTCATAGCTAACATTTTTCTGGCACAGTCTACATATTTTGCTATCGTCGTAAGGCTTGGCTGTTTTCACTATAGTCTACGTTCGGTCTGGTTAATTTCCATATTTTTTATTTCTATTTCTACACGTGGCTAGCTAATTTTGTATATTTTTAAAAAATTTCTAGTTTAAATGTAGACATGTACTTATACCATCTTGTCTTGAAAAGGTATTTGGTTGATTTTTTTTAATTATATCACTCCGAGCAAGGCGGTAACGCCACTGACGTTTAGGGCGCTACGTAAAAGAGAAATCCGGAAACCACATCCTAAACAAGGAACAAGGGATAAGCCCCTTCACCTGTTCAATAGTTGTGGGTGGAGTTTGAACTGGGCGATAGTTTAATCTATCTACTCCAATTGAAAAAAACAAAAAATAAAAGAGTGAAAACATTTGGAAAAGAGAAAGTCGGAAACCACATTCTATACAGGGAATAAGGGATGAGCCTCTTCACCAGTTCAATAGTTATGGGTGGAGTGTGAACCGGGCGATAATTTAGTCTATCTACTCCAATTGAAAAAAAAAATAAAAAGAAAGGAGTGAAAAGATTTGGAAAAGAGAAAACCTGAAACCACATCCTAAACAGCGAACAAGGGATGAGCTTCTTCACCTGTTCAATAGTTGTGGGTGGAGTGTGAACCGGGCGATAGTTTAGTCTATCTACTCGAACTGAAAAAAGAAAAATGTTGGTGGATTGCTAAGTTTTAACTTAGTTAAAGTCCAGTCAAAGAGATTTCTAGTAAAATTTACAAAATAAATTAAAGAAAATCAATTAAATATGAACAGTTTAAAATTCAGCAAAAAAATAACTTACTTTTACGAATATTTCAAACAAAATTTTGACCATTTAAGTTACCTACTTTTGCTTTGTAAATAACTTATTTTGTATTACGAAATCCTTGAAGTGGGCATTTCTTTTTGTCCCTGTAGTTAATTCTTTATTAATGATCTTGTTTTGTACAATGCTATTTAAGTTTCCGGCGTTTTGTTTATAATGAAAATTTTTAAATTACAAATACAGCTTTAACTCATTTTAATTGTATTTCTATCGAAAATTTTGTTTAGTTCTAAGCCTTATTGAATGTGTTTATCGATCAGTTTTAATAATAATTTTCCTTTTTTTGTTTTTTAATTCAAAGTTAAATTGTTGGTTGAACCAGATAATGTTTCGTTTTCTATCATTGTATGTTAACCGTCTGTTTGTTTGGCGGTCGTATTTTGAAAGTTGTTATTTTTTAGTGCATGATCAGCGTTTTTTTCTGTTAATCAAATACTGTTTTGTTTGAGGAATTTTTATATACTGTATTTATTCATTTGTGAATGTGATTGATTAAGTTTTTGAGGGTGGTTAGATCTTGTGTTTATTTACTTTAAAGTTGTGCTTACTATTATATAAGTACAGAGATTCCTAGTTTGTAAATTTAATTCTACATCTAAATATTGAACTACCTTTCTATTTGTTTCGAGTATCATCTCAAAAACTAGTTGTTTGAACAGTTTGTAACCGCTTTCCTTATTTTATCATTTATTATTTTTTGTCTATTGCTGTCATTAATCCGTCATCTCTGTATAATCTGTGGTTGTCTATGTAGTTTATTTTGTTGATTTTATTTAAAATGTTTATACATATCAATTCAGAAATTTTGGTTCCGTTATACAACCCTTGCAGTACATCAAAAGTGCCGTTATTTGATTTTTTAATCCATGCTTTAACATTGCGGAAATGTATGGATTTGCGGCAATTATATCTATATGTTCACATGATATGTTTACGTACCTTTTAGCGAAAAGGTACATAAACATACCATAATGATATCAACATAATTGGGATCAACAAAAAATACTTTTAAAAATATTTCACCCAGTATGGATTTGCGGCAATTATATCTATATGTTCACATGATATGTTTACGTACCTTTTAGCGAAAAGGTACATAAACATACCATAATGATATCGACATAATTGGGATCAACAAAAAATACTTTTAAAAATATTTCACCCAAGAATTCTGAGTTCAATACCTAGCAACAGCAGAGCTGAACAAAGCATAGAAAGTTGAGTTAAATAGAGATAACTGGCACTATAATCTTTAGAAGTGGCATGACTTGTGAAACTAGAACAATCTGTTCTGCTGAAGGAAATAAATGGTTCAATTCGACAATCCAATCATCTGAAGAAATTTCTACCCGTACAATGGCAGAAACGCCGTGGATATGGCAAGAAAGATGAGAACATCTGTGTGAACAATGTAGATAGATAGATAGATAGATAGATAGATAGATAGATAGATATCAACTGAGAAATATAGATAGATAGATAGATAGATAGATAGATAGATAGATAGATAGATAGATAGATGCTAAAGGGTTATCAGCCCTTCAAAAGAAGTGTTATGTTTTTTATCGAAATATTAATAACGAAATTTCTTTAATATGTTGGACAAGGAATGTTTTGTCCACCAACTAAAAAATATTCTTCCGCGAATGTGCATGTGTCTATTTGCGCATGTGCCTGTTTTTGAGTGTTTCCATGTGCACGTGTTAACGAGTGTACCTGTGTGTTCGTGTGTGAGAGTTTGTGTGCGTGTGTATGGGTGTGTGTCTTCGTGCTTGTGTGGGAGTGTATCTCTCTGAGCTTGTGTGAGAGTGTTTCTTTTGCGCGTGTTTGTGATTGTGTATGTGTGTGCGTGTCTGTTTTTGCGTGAGCGCGCGTGTAGACTGACGTGTGTGATGTGTGCTCGTACACAAAACGTATACATCATTTGGATGCCATCCGTTTTTGTTCAAATGTCATTATTCAAATTTGCGCCCCGGAGCCGGCGTCTCAATGTAATCAGACCGCTGGAAATTTTCACCTCGGCAAAAGTTAATTCGCTGATTCAATCAATAAAGACATAATTTTATCTTTCCATCTCTGCCAAAGTACGAATTGTACGTCATTTTTTTATATTTTACCGTACTTCTGATGATTTGTGTAAGTCGATTACCTATTTATTTAACCAAAACATTCAAACACAGACTTGCTAGATTTGCCTGAGATAATTCGTACATTTGCATAGACGAAAACATTCACAAACTTCTATCTAAAATAATCTGCGTAAGGCGGATATATAAAACATAAATTAAATATATAAATCTACCATTCGTCCGTACTAAAATATCTGGACTGCTCCTACTAAAAGTCTTAGGTTTACTTATCAAAATTCAGAGAATAGTATATGATTTAACCCCCACTTTGCCTAGTCTCTCACCTTCGGTTTGCTTTCGAATCTCCATGAGGTAGCTTCCCTGTGATCTTTATACAAATATTTTTATAACAATTGTTCTTAAGAGATTTTCTCATTGACAACACGGGAGCATGAAATTTAAGCGTTCTTCTAGATTGGCGACTCTGTCTCACCTCATTACTTTTAAAGTAGCTATATGTAACTGTATGTTCTATTGGAATAGTTATTTTTTTATCACCAGTGGAAATCCATTCCAAATTCTTGCTTCCCTGCCATCTACAAAAAATAAAAAAATAAACGAAGCCTTATTGTCATTATCAATGACCATCTGCTATATATTCTGGGGACGAACAGGTTATAGTTAAATTTTAAATTAATTTCTTTCTGTCGAAAGCGAAAAAGTACACGGTATGAATGGATTGCTACAATACACAGTGTATTGTAAAAAAACGCCGGTTTTCGAGATCACGAAATATAAACAAAAACTAGCTCAAATAAATTATTCGATCAGAACCGAAAATAATTTTCATTAAAATATTTTAAGTTATAAAACAATGAATTATATTTTAGAGCCGACAAGAAATATGTTTCGGTTGTCACAAAAAATTATATATACACGCATTTGCGTCAGTTTGTCAAATATGGAAAAAAATTGAACAATGAAATAATCAATAACATGTTTACGTCAAAATGCAACCGGCAAAAACAAAAAGTGGTAATTAGGCCTACCCGGGAATGACGTAATTGGGTGAAGTTCGACAGAGAGCGTGAACATATATATATATATATATATATATATATATATATATATATATAAGACCTTGTTTTTCTGTGTCAAACGACAGGCAGAGAGCAGACAAGCTCGGGATGAGAAGAGAACTCAAGAAAAGATAACTCAAGCTTCACTCCATCCTATGTGCATGACCCTCTGACTGCAGATAAGAAACAAACATCCAATTGACTGTAGATAATTAACTAAGTGACTGCAGATAATAAACTAAGTATATATATATGTGATTGTGTGTGTGTGTGTGTGTATATATATATATATATATATATATATATATATATATATATATATATATATACATATTAATTTTAGGCACACGTTGTCCGGAGTTATATTTCAAGCTGATCATCAACATTGATTTGCAGGTTAGATAGCCTACGTTGCACTGGTATAAAATACGTATTGACACATTCATAAACATGTTTGTTAAATCACTTTGTATCTCAGTAAATCTTTTCCTATTTTCCGTCTGTAGTGACTCCATGTATCCTAAGAGAATTATCGTCTTGATTTGAGTGAAATGGTTAATATATATATATATATATATATATATATATATATATATATATAATTCATTTTAACTATTTATTTAAACTTGATTTAATTTACATTGCGACAAGGAAATTTATATGGTTCGTGATTTTACCTCGTCATCAGGTAATGTTGATTTATTGTTGCGAAAATGTTTGAATGCATAAAACAATAGACTTGCTATTTAAAGGGATGATACAGATAGGGAAAGACCAACAATTCATGTGTGTGTTTAATTTAAATATTCGGGATTTTGTTCGACTTTTAAAATTTGAAAATATAGGTTATATATTTTGGGAAATACCGATTTTCTTCTTCCTATCTGAAAGGAAAACTGTCACTCAACTGAGACTCCCTCAAGACAGCCGTCTTCCTGTGCGATGTATTCATTCTTTTTACAAGATTATTGTCGCAGTTTTCTCTTTACTAAAAAATTTCCGAATGTTGACTTTTTTCTGCTATGCTGTAATATATGCGAGTGTTGCTTGCAAACCACTATATTTTCTGGCTGTTTCCTAGTCTTTCTTAAAGTCGTTGAATATAGTTTCACTGGAAAATGTTTTGGAAAGTCTACAGCTAATTGATTGTGATATCTGATGATTATTGATGTTAAGTGGTTGGAATAAATGTCTACCAACAATAGTTTATCATTTCGGTTTCTTGTAGGGTTATTAGGTCAATTTTTTCAGTTCAAGGCGACATAAAACTTTATGTTTGAGTTAGGTTTTATGTCTTTGTCTAATCCCATATTTTTGAAAAAAAATTATGATTGGTCTTTCTAGTTTTGTCTGTGTTTTGTTTGTGATTGACTTTTAAGATATGAGAAAGTTGTCCTTGTAAAATTGTGTATCCTTTCTGTCGTATATTTTACTTAGTTTATGCAGCAAATATATACCGATGAGTTCACAGCTTCCTGCACAGACTATGCTCCTAGTTGTACGGTTAAATGTCCCTCTTTTCTTTATTCATGCGTTCTTGAAGAGTAGTGGTTTTCTGGAGTGTATAATGTTTCTTATTTTCTTTGTGGTTATTTTTATTTGATATTTCCTAAGGAGATGATCTTATCTAACATTGGTTCGTTTATAGAATTGTTGAATTGTTTTGTATCTAGTTGTATAAATTAGTGATTAACTTGGTTTTAAGGTTGCGGAAACAGTCTGTCATCGTGTTTGTATTTTTCCACTGATTTACTCCTAAATTCTTCCTTAGCTCTGAATTAATTCTTTCTCGTATTGTTTCACTTATTTTCCTTGTTCAATTATGGTTGATTTTATGAATCTCCATATTGGGTTTCTTTTGAAATCATCGTCGTGGTCTTTTATTACCATAAATGCTTTTGCCTTAGGTATGCAATTTATTTGCTCGTATAGGTTCAATTGTTTTTTTCATTTTAAGCGTTTATATGATATTTAGTGACTTGAAATTGGTTCCCATCACACTGGATAAAGCCGAAATAAGCAAAACTTTCGTATATACCTATATATATATATATATATATAACATCCTTGAAAAAATGAAACTACATTCGAAAGTACTATGGAATAAAATAATGTAAAATAAAAATAAATATGAACTTTGACAAATTTACCAAGAATATGATAACTCTGAAATTTGAAAAACTAAATAAAAATAAAACAATTCATAGATCTTGTTCATATTATTTAACCATATATATATATATATATATATATATATATATATATATATATATATATATATATATATCGGGGTAAGAGAAACGCATATTTCATTCATTGTATACGTGAAGTTCAGTATGCACCTGTTTCTGAATGTTTGCATTCTTGGAAATTCCTGTTCTCTAATTCATATCTCGTGAATAAAGATCAACCGAGGCGCGTTACTTTGCAAAGTCGATATCGTCATATTATCTAAAACAAAAGGCACTCTCGTGATTTCCCGAAAGCTTTCAAAACTTCCGTCTCAGAATATTTGCCACCATTCACCTTTTTCTCCCTGCTTTTCTTCATTTTACATAGATATACAGAGGTACGCATTCTGCTCTTGATGTAACATATGTAGATATTCCCATGTCTGTTCATGTTTATATATATATATATATATATATATATATATATATATATATATATACATTCACATTTTAAAGCAAAATATATTCAGAAAGTATGAATCAGTTGTTTGGTTTTGTATAAGTACATTTGTCCAATTGCGAGTACATTAAGTTATTGCGATCAATTTTCATTTAACTTTTTTAGTAGTTGGGCAAAGGGACAAAGTCCTATGTGTGATAATCTACATGTCTGGTATCTACATTGATAGATATATTTTATTTTATATAAAACTGAAATATGCCACATACTTTAATTACTTTAGAAGTTAATTTTAGTGAATACTTGTAGTTGGATAGGTGCTTTGGTTATTTATTGAACATTATATTTATTTATTCTCGTCTCCCGGCCGGAATGTTCGAGAAAGTTTATTAACGAGGGCGTTTTTATAAGGTTCTACGGTATTTACCCATGTGAATATGAGAAAAATCATAAAGAACTCCAATCTGTGGTGGACTTTTGGTAAATGGCTCGTAAATTTTAATTCTTCCAAAACGAAGCTTCCGTCTCTTAGCCGTCACGGACAATCGCTCCTACACCCCGATTATCATGGATCAGGTTAGCCTCCTTGAAAGCAAAGACTGCGCCTCATCGGCCTTACTCTTTCAGCAGATCGTAAGTGGAATGACTATATCGAATCCATAGCTAAATCCGCTTCTAAGAAGGCTGTTTCACTGTTCAGAGCCAGGAAGTTTTTCCCGTCTGAATTAATCCTTCACATATATAAATCTAACATCCACCCGTGTATTGAATACTGCTACCACATCTGGTCGGGTGCCCTTGCTATTCACCTCGTGGTCCTTGACAAAATCCAAACAAAAATCTGTAATGTGATGGATCTTGACTTTGTAGCTTCGCTGCAGTCACTCTCTCACCGGTGTAATGTGATTTTCTTGTGCCTCTTTTACTTTCACGGCTTCTGTTCAATGAACCTAGATTACTGATGCCCCCTATGTATGAATTTACTCGAGTTAATGGAGTAGCAACTAGGTCCCATTCTTATACAGTGAAACCGATAAGATGTAACCGCAAATTCTACTCCAGCTGCTTATATTCTGGCACTTCCCACCTGTGGAATTCCATTCCCTATACATGCTTTCCAGACAGCTACAATCTCCAAGATTTTACATGTATGGTCAATAGTCATCTCCTATCTCACTTACTCTAATCCTTTCTCTAATGCTCCTTTCTTCATCCACTCCGCTCCCATCACACCAGTATACTCATCCTTCTGTAATCCTCTTCCTGACATAACCTGCCCCTCTTTCTCATCATTTTCTTCCAATGTAACCCCCTGCGCACCGGTGTCAGTAAAACTGCTTTGCATGGAGTGAAATGATAAAAAAAATCGAATTCGTCCCCGCGATATCTGTCTGCTATTACACCGAACCCAACCCCTCACATATACAGACAAATATTCTCTCTTTCAGTTACATCTCTCTCGCGCCCTCCCTCTCTCTCTCTCTCTCTCTCTCTCTCTCTCTCTCTAATATATATATATATATATCACGTGCATAGCGTGAATTAATAAATATACACTACCGGCCATGATTATTATGCTACCCCTGTGTTTTTAAAAAAATGATGTATTTTATACTACTTTTTTGGTTTTTATTGCCAGATGAATAATTGTAAATGAAAATAGAATGGTTCTTTTGTTAATATTGCACAATAACATGTGCATGAAATGAATTTAAAAATATTTAATAATTACCTATATTGCAGTTTCATCAATGAAAAATGAAGGAAATTTAGGGTGATTCGGACGAGTTCATCTTTCCTTATTGACTTCTAAAATTTTACGAAGTAGTAATGACAAAAGAACCAGTCTGTTTTATTTTCATTTGACAATAAATACTAAAAATAATACGAAAAACAACTTTTCTTTAAAAACACTCGTGTTGCCTAATAATTATGGCCGGTAGTGTACATATGAAGGTACACACGTATAATATTATTATTCATATGTTAATAAAACAGTGCTTAATATAGTATGAACAGAGCTATATATATATATATCCGAGTGGGTACAGTACGAAGAAATAATTTTTTCCGTCCAAAACATTAATTTAAAACAGTACTCGATATATGATGTATAGGGCTGTGAATATTTATTATACATTATGCTTTAGAACATGTACATAATCTTTTCTATATATTTCCTCGACAATCATGTTTGTTCCAACGTTGGAAGTTCAACTTTTCTTCAGGAGGAAAATCAAAAACTGAAATCGTCCGCTGCCTATAATTGGTTCATTGTTGTTGTGGGAGGTTGGTTGGGGATATAGATAATGAAGGGAATGTGTTTTGTGTTGTCCGTTAGAGTTTTGAAGAACTTGGTGTGTAAGTGCTAAATTGTTATCTGTTAGAGTGTACGTTTTTATCGGTCGGGTATAGCTTTCGGTCAGAATTTCTCAGATATTGGTGTGTGGAGGGGTTTGATTGCTTGGTCAGTTTTGTGTGTTTGCGTGGTGTTTTTTTGTGATTGGGGAATATAACTTGTTTGTTGTCCTTAAGAATTTTTAGGCGTCATGTTTAGCTAGTGTTTGATTAATTTGTGTCTGTTGTTACCAGACAAATTTTATTTGTTCTCTTTCATTTAGTGGCGAGGCTGTTTTCCTCAGGGTTCCTTAGATAGACGTGATAGGGGTGGGGTGTTTTTTCTTTTTAATTTTGATTTTTTCAGTATGGCATATGTTTGTATTTTATTTTGGTTTTTTATATTTTTTTTATATTTTAGCGGGATAGGGGTGTTTATTCAAGTATTATTGTTTTTAGGCGAAGTTGTTTCCAAAAGATCAAAACTTGTATTTTTTTGGAAGTAAATGCAAATTTCTATTTTGTCAGTCTTTTTATAATTTTTCTAAATTTGCATATTTAATCTTAATTTTGAATTTAGAGGATCGGTGTTTTTTCTTTTAATTTTTAATTTTCATAGATTATAGTTTGGAAGTTTGTTTATTCCATTTAATTTTTCCTTTTATTTATTTAGATATTTTTGTGGGTATTAAACCTTACTTTAAGGATTTATAAGATCGATTTTTTCTATAGCAATTTTTTCCTTTTTAATGAAAATATCCAATCAAACTTCTAGTATTGTTAGCATGATTGTAGGGTTAGATCTTTAAAGTGCTTACAATTTATTTTTGTGTATGATATAAGCATTCTTAATCTTAATTTTGAATATAGGAAATTGATTCTTTTTTTATTTTAGGAGCTATTTTTTCCCTTCGGAATATTAAACTTTGCTGTAGACTTTAGTAATTTGATCTATTTAAGTGTGAAGTGTTTTGTATTTAGGCTAGGTTATTTATAAAACATCTAAATTTGTATTTTTTAGAGGGTAAATGTAAATTTGTATTTTATCAGTTTTTTTAATTTTTCTAAATTTGTATGTTTTTTGGACACACAACGTTGAAACAAACATATGATTGTCTAGGACATATATAAAAAAAATTATGTACATATTCTAAAACATAATTTATAATATATATATATATATATTAATAATTATTTGTATTGTCCTACATCGGTGGCACGACTCAAATTTTCATGCGTTATGAAATCATCAGGTTCACATACAAACTGACAACAGATTTAATGAATTTGAATTTAAATTTAATCGATGGTAAATTTCATAAAGTTAAGTTCCTGCTTTTGAATAACAACAGTGAAAATTAAAATATACTAAGACTTCTTTTTCTATGTGCCCTGTCCTTTCAGGACTTAGCCGATCATGGTTCTCCATGTCTACCTATTGGCTCTTATTATGTTTTCTTCTGTTACACCAGGCAACCCCTGTTCCGTCCTCCACCTGACCAGGCCCTTCGACTATGTTATCCGTTGCCTTCCTCTGTCTCTTTTTCATTCTAACTGCCCTGTCAGTATCAGGTTTTCCAATCACTTTTTCCTCATTACTTGTCCCAGGATCTTCAGCTGTCTCTTCCTGATGCTCACTATTAATTTCCTTTTCGTTGCCATTCCTTCCAACACCTCATAGTTGCTCGCATGCGCGGTCCACGATATCTGTAGGATCCTTCTGTACAACCACATTTCCGCTGCTTCAAGTGTTTTTCTCATTTTCGACGATATTGTCCAGCATTCACTGCCGTATTGAAAAAATGACACCACATATCAGTCTAGCACTCTCTTCTTTGTTTCTAGTGAAATTTTCCTGTGTCTTAGTACTTTACTCAGCTTCTAGAACGCGTCTTTTGCCATGCCAATTCGCCTTTGGATCTCTGTTTCGCACTTTCCAATTCCTGTTTGAACACTTCCCTGGTATTTAAATTTTTGTACTTGTTTGATTCTAGTATGCCCTACGTGTATTTGGCATTTGGGGTTGCTCATTTTGCTGATGACCATGCATTCAGTTTTCTTAAAATTTATTTGTAGTCCTTTTTTGTCACACCCCAGAGTTACCTTCTGTATGAGGTCTTGTAGTTCTTTCCGTGTCTGCAATCAGCACTGTATCATCTGCATACCTTATGTTGTTCAAGTTGTGGCCTCCAATAACAAATCCTGGAGTGTCATTTAGGGTCCTCAAAATATTCTCGCTGTACAAGTTGAACAGATCCGGTGAAACGACAAATCCTGTTTTACGCCTCTTTCTATCTTTGTAAACCTGCTAAAATTGTTACCTGTTCGTATGCAGGCAGAAATAAAAAATAAAATTTTAAAACAAAATTATAAAATTAAAGTTTTAAAATTAAAAACGTTAGAATGCAGGGAAATGAAATCAAAAGAACATTATTCACAATTATTAATAGTAATATTTGCAGATGAAAAAAGAAAAAAAAGAAAGAAAAGGATTTAAGATGACAAGTTTTTCAGAAAGGTAAAGATTACGTTTATCTCTTGTCTAATGTTAGATTTTGATTTAGCGACGATATTTTAGGTAATAATTAGGTTCTTTTATTGTTTCTCATTTCCAGTAATATATTCATAAAGCAGTGCTTTTGCTTTTATATACTTAAGACAATATGTGATTGTTAAATCTAAGCTTCCACACGTTAGCGATCGATCAAAATTAAAATTTATCATCATCATCATCATCATCATCCGAATGAATTCGGGCTTTTTAAATAATACATTTTGATATATATTGGCTCTTTATTTAGCAGGTTTTTACTTTTTCAAAAGCTGCAATTATTTTTTGAAGGATTATTCTTATTAGTTTTAGGGTAACTGGTATTATTCAGATGAGCCAAATATTTGGAATATTTTTTTTATTTTTGGTGAATAGAAGAAATGTTTGTAAATTAAGTTTAGAGAGAATTTACTAATGTTTATTCGGACATAACGGCTAAAGTGTGGGTTAAACAAAATAATGTTACTTTTACGTGATTTCTGTTTATTTCTTCCTACCTTCTTTTTTACGGAATATTCTAAACTAGTGTTGAGTTTACTTTTTCTAAAGCATTAATTTATTTAATTTTGGAATTTTCAAACATTTCTTTATTCCTAGAGTTGGAAGAAAGTTAGATGGATTTATGTTGATTTTTGATTCTATGGCGGTAATTCGATTCCCTGTTGATGTATTTATGATTATGTGAGTTTTTAGTATACGGTGTGTAAAGATTATTGCTCAGGTAGAAGGTAACATCAATGACTTTAGCGTTAGTGATGGTGGTTATATAAAGATCGTGATCTTTGAAAAAATTAATTGGCTTCTTTCTAAGTTCGTCCATTTTTGTGGACTAGATTTATAGAGGATTATCAATCCGTCCTCTTGGTAAATCTAGTATGAAATAAATCAAAGATGTGCCTAATATTGCAGAACAAGAAAAGTCTGACAAAATCACATGCCTCAGCGGAATCATAAGTTATCATAGAAATGTAGAAATCAGTGTCGTTTTTCCTAGTTTACAAGCATTCGTCGAAAAATAAGATAGATTTTTAGGACCGTTTCATGATGTTGACTTCTTGGTTGCTGATGAGGCAGTCATTTTTAGGCAAAATTTAAGGCTTAGATTTTGAGCTTTACAGATATTGACAGAGAGATGTTATACATATATCCAACTAGATGAAAGTGCGGTCCATTTTATTTTTATTTTTGTGAACTAGTCATTTGAGTCAGCTACATTCTATTTTTTTTATTTTTGGGAGCCAATCAATTGCCATTGACTTAAGAAAATGTGTATACCAATCGATATATACTTTTTTCTTAATGAATTTCATATCAACACAAAGAAGTCAATCTCTGAATTCGAGATGATCAAATATAAAATTAATATGTCCATATTATTCAGTCAAACTTGATCGAATAAGTACATACTGCTTAAATAAACTTTCTAGTTGACTCATGACAATGCCAAAGCTCAGTGTAAAACTCGAAAAAATTAGAATCATCATGGGAGATTTGAATGCCAAAGTAGGCAGGGAGAGGGAAGAGGAGAAAACAGGCAAATTTGGATTAGGAATCCAGAACGACCGAGGTGAAAGATGGCTCTATTGGTGTAAGTCGAATGACAAGGGGATAATTAACACCTGGTTTCAAGAACAATCAAGAGGCATAGAGAAGCCCAGGAGGTGACACAAAAAACAAATCGATTATATAGCCATAGTAAAAAGGATTCAGAAACGCAGTGGTTCAATGCAAAACCTATCCAAATGTCGACTGTGGAAGTGACCACTTATCAGTCATCTGCAAACTAAGGGTGAAACTTCTGAGACTAAAGAAGCATAGGCCAGCACATAGACCGCAATAGAACACGATCCTGAAAGACCTCAATCTGAAGAAAAAATGCATTGACAGTGTGAAAAACAAATACGAAGAACAAATAGGAAATTGAAATTCGAAATGCAATACATTTATAGAAGAGCCAGTGACATCAGCAAACAACATTGTCGCAAAGTTGATGACTGAAGTGATTCTTGACATGATGCAAAAGAGACAGAACACTATGCCAAGACATAGAACTGAATACAAGAACCCACAAAGGAAAATAAGTACCAAGGGCAGACAGGCTAAAGAGGAATCGCTCAACAATAAATGTGTCGAAGTAGAGAGATTAAACAAGAATAACAAAGGAGACATTCAAAAAGAAATAAGGACAGGACACTCAACAGGATGTATAATCCAGTGATGGGAATAATATATAAAAAATTTCTTCCGTGGCATGACAGAGCAACCGATGCCGAACAAAGACGCTGACGGACCGGAAACACTAAAATCCGAAGTGAAAGGTGAAATGGCCAAACCAAATAGGAACAAAGCAGCTGAACCAGACGGCATTGCAAAAGAGATGCTGACAGACTTAGAAGATGCTGACATAGAGGTAATTACAGACGAAATAAATAAAATCTACCACAATGGTGTAATACCAGATGACCTAAGCAACTAAACTTTCATAGCTTTCTCCAAGAAGCGAGGTTTAATCAAATGCAATAATCCGCCAAAAATAAGTTTGATGAGTTACATAACGAAACCCCTTGTCCGGATCCTGATGAATCAGAGTCAGGTCTGAGATAGGACAAAAACAGTGCGGTTTTGTCAATGACACTGGAACAAGGAATGCGATATTTATGGTTAAGATGCTATCATAAAAGGTGATACAAATGAAAAAAGAAATTTATATGGGTTTTGTAGACCATGCCAAGGCGTTCGACAAAGTACATCATAAAGAATTGATAGAAATGCTTAGCAACCTTGATATATTTGGCAAAGGTAATACAGTATTCAAGAAACTCTACTGGCAGCAAACCGCATGCATACAGACAGCAAAAGAACTCAGTAGATATACAAAGCTAGAGAGGGTCGTAAGACAAGGATGTGTCTTTTCGCCGGATCTGTTCGATTTGTACAGCGAGACTATTCTGAGGTGCCGAGAAGTTATGCAAGGATTCGTCATCGGAAGTCACAATCTGAACAACATAAGATACGTAGATGATACAGTGCTGACAGCCATCCAAAAGAAATTACCAGAATTCTTAAAATGTGTAGATGTAGAAAGTCAAAAGAAAGGATTACAAATAAACTCTAAGAAAACCGAATGTATTGTCATCAGCAAACAAAGGAACCCAAAGTGTAATGACAGGTTGGGAATAATAAAATCAAGCATGTACAAACATTTAAGTCTTTGGGAAGTATTCTAACGGAAGATGGAAAAAACGCAATACTGAGATCCGAATGCGAATTGGTTTGGCGTAGGACGCATTCCAGAAGCTGAGAAGAGCATTAAGAGACAGGAACATTTCCTAGAAACAAAGAAGAGAGTACTGGATTGCTCTGTGAAGTCTGTTCTACAATGTAGCAGTAAATAATAGACAATGTAATAAAAAATGAAGGAAAAACTTGAAGTAACAGAAATATGATTCTTCAAAATGATGCTGCGGATATCATGGACCGAGCATGTGAGCAATGATGAGGTTTGGGAAAGAATGGAAACGAAAAAAATACTGAGCATCAGAAAAAACAGCTGAAGTTTTTGGGACATGTGATGAGGAAGGAAAACTTGAAGAATCTGATACTCACATGTCAGACAGAGGGAAAGAAAAAGAGAGGAAAGCAGCCGATAACATATTTGACGAGCATGAGCAGGTGGATTGTAGATCGGGATTTGGGTGGTGTAACAAGGGAAAGTATACTAAGAGCTACCAGGGGTAAGGAAACGTGGAAGACCATGATCGCGTACGTCTTGAAGAGACATAGCAAAAAGCAGAAGAAGAAATAAACAAACGTTTTATTATATGATATATCAGCTCATTATGATACAAATACTTCACAATTTACTCATAGTCTTGTGAAAAAGCAAGTTGAAACAGCAAAAGATATCTTAGAAATTCTCAGTAGAAATGCTGAATATCCACAAAAGACTAAAACTATCAATCCGCTCTTGAGCAGTTTGAGGAAATTCTACATAGACTTGCAGAAATTTAATCTAAACTTATTTATAAATGGAACTTTGTCTCTGTGTGTGTCTGTGTGTGTGTGTCCGTTACCTATAGACTCCGAAACAGTTGAAGCGATTTTCTTGAAAATTTACAGAGTTGTACTATAAGCGTCTTCGAGTGTTTTTAGCTAGGTTTTGTGTCGAAAAATATTGAAAATCGATAATCGAAAAAATCGGGTTATAGAAGGAGTGGACTGATTTTAATCAAATTTGATACACTCATAGACAAAGACATAAGAAACGATATTCAGAAGTTTCAAGGTTGCAGTTCTTACAATAGTGCAGAAAATCGATAATATATACATATATATAAAGGCAAGATGTTTGTGTGTGTGTCTGATTATCCGACTGTATGTCTGCATTTTTTCAGCACTTTTATTTTAGGTTGTGGTTCGGGTTTGGCTCTAAGTAGGTATAATTGTAGTCCTTAGTCTCACCCATGATACCATTTACTCCAAGGACTTATCTAGCCTTCAAAATTCAGTTTACGACGAAAACAACTTATTTGGTATCGTTACCAGGAAATCTAAATTTGACTTACATCCATTCATTTTTCTTTCAGTCTAGGGTTTCGCTTTAACTAGAAACAACTATTGCTTTTTAATCTTTCCGTGCCAATGTCCAAAGAGTCTGAACTCCAGGACCATGGATTAGTTTTAAAGCTTTCATTACACCCGAGCAATGCCGGGCTATACTGCTAGTCACCAATAAATCTGAAATTCAATACCGTCTGAACATGAAAAATATAACCTAGTATATAAAAGATCCATTTATCTCCAAAATAATAAATATAAATTCACTGATATCTCTAACAGACCAAAAAAAAATGAAATTGATAAAGCTTGGACCAAACTATCTTTACAGTAAATACAATAGATTGGATTAAAAAATACTGAAGTGTAAATGTTATTTTAAAACACACAAGAACAACAGCTAATGAAAAGAAAACTAGAAATTCGTGACCTGCTCAAAGCCGAAACAATAAAGACAGACACGACAAATGCAAAACTCTTTCAATATCTTCACAAAACAAATAAAAGTCGCTGCTCAAGAATTTTGTAACCATATTTGTATAACTTTAAAAAAGCAGATAAAACCAATATATTCGCTGTTTTAAATAAATATTATTATAATTCAAATCAGCAACAAATACTTGACAATCTCACCAAACTTTCAAAACGTGAATAAAAAATTATTCAACAAATGAAATTGAAAATCAATAAAATGATCACAATCAACAACGCAGAATATGATAATTTAAAACGTTTCAAAATGATTAGTGATTAAAAATCAGAATACATGCATAAAACTATCAAATTACATTGACGCAAAATCTCTCTTCGTTCATTTATATCCAAAATTTCCACTCCTGTTCATTAATTATCCAAAATCATCACTCAGTACATTATCCTATACATAACTAGTATATACCGTATTAAATCAGCGCACTAATTAATCCAAATATTAAAAACACAAAAATTTATAATAATAAAACCGCAGTATCACTTGATATTCAAAGTTTATATACCGATGTCCCAGTTAGAGAAACAATTGATATTTATTAAGAAGAATATTTACAACAATTCTAAAGGTAAACGTAACATATTAGGGAACCTACATTTGACTTGTACCACTAATGTTCCCTTCTATGACCAAATTTTTATCTTTTTCTTATCTAACATAAACATTGTCTTGCCATCAATTTACTCAAGCTCAGTAAGTATTTCATACGTTGCTTTCCTCGTTCCCTCAGTCTGTCCTACAGTCTGTCAATTCATAGTATCAGCATTAACCATTGTAGTAATGTTCTAAAATGTTAATAGAAATAAGAATTTGATAATGTTTTAATACGTGCATTATCATGAGATTACAACATAAAAATTCTATTGTGGATAATTTTCCTGTTCTAATGAAGGCTAAGCAATTAGTCAACCATTACATTCAAAGCAAAAAGAAAATTTACAGTAATTTTTAACAACAAAGTTTTGCGGTTAATTTTTTTACCACAACTTTCACCACAGAAGATGATCTCGAAATAAGATTAAAAGTACTTGGGAAAATAGAGAAATAGATAATAAAATCAACTAGCAAACTTACTTTCCTACATCTTTCAATTATAATACGCGAATGATTTTCAGTGAGTACAAACGGATTTTATTAGAATAAGCAACTATAATATTTGCAGTTTATCTAATCTTACATGCTTGAAAGAAAATTTGCTACCTATATACAAACACTCACACACACACATGCGCATTTATATAATAGTCTTTACTTGAATAAAGAGGATATTCTTGTATGATTATTGTAAGAAATAAAGTAATAAGGCACTATTAAATAGCAAAGACGTGACAAGAGCTTTCATAGCTGGTAGTAAAGTTTAATAACTGGCAGCAAATAGAGTGAACTGAGCCTAGGCTGCCTCACTATTTTCTCTTTTTGTCTCTTTCTGATGTTAAGAATGGGTTTTCTTCTCGTTTGCGTTTTCCTAAACACATCATCGTTGCTCATGTCCCCAGTCCATCACATAACTAATAAGCATTCTTTTCTTTGTTTCCAATGAGTTTTCTAAGTACTCCGGTTAGCTTTTGAAATGCGTCCTTTTACATGCCAATGCTTCTTCAGACCTCAATGTCGCACTTTCCATTCTCTGTCAGCCACTTCTTACGTATTCAAATTTCTTTACTTGTTTATTTAAGTTTCTCAGACATGTAGTTGGCTTTTTGGTGTCTTCTTTTTGCTGCAAACCATCAACCAACTATGTTGTAATCAAATGCATTTTGGCTATAAACAACATGAAACATCTTCAAAATGCTCTCAAGTACCAATATTTTCTCTACTGAACCCAGTAAAATATATAATTAATCATATACTATTCTGAATTAAAAAAAAACAAATAATTTAATCACATGCAATATTTCGTCTCCGTCGAATAGTGTCTTGCAAACCACGACATTATGTCCAAGTACAAATGTTCTTTGGGTGATTGTATCTCCCAAAAAAGAAGTATATATATATATATATATATATATGTGTGTGTGTGTGTGTGTGTGTGTGTGTGTGTGTGTGTGTGTGTGTGTGTGAGAGAGAGAGAGTTTGACAAAAATTATCAAATATTCCATATGTCCGAATCAAGTTCTCTCGTACAAAATTTAAAGACATATTTCTGTTTAACTTCACAATGCAGAAAAATGTTTGTTGTCAACATCAATATGCTACAACACGAATATAATAAAGAAAACCTTCAAATTCTCGAGACCCTTTATATGACAGGCATACAATCAACACTAAATAATGTTAGTTATAATTATAACAAAAATGTTACGATATCTCTATGATAGCAATGTTTTAAAATTATAATTAAATAAAAAAATATAGTTTTAATATAACAGCATTGTTTTTAAAAAGTATAATATAAAAATAATTATATAAATCAAAGTGAAATATTTAGATAAAACCACATGGGGTTTAGCAGTTATTTTTTAAATTAATTGTAACAGAACGGGTTTCATGCGTGATTAAAATAATTTAAAAAGAACGCTTTTTATCGCATTTACGAAAACAGAAAGCAATTAAATTAATTTTTACCTCAGATGATGAATGTATTTGGGAAAAAGAAAAAAGCTACGACGCATTCAATAATGAATATTATATCAGCATTAAGAAGTCGATCAAGGAATACGTGAGGATTAAAATAAAATAAACATATGTGCAGATTATACAATCAAGCATGTTTGAATAAAGACGTTCTGACACAGATATATATATATATATATATATATATATATATATATATATATATACTGTAATGATTATTAGCATGTTTTCTAAAAACATGGTTACAACCATTACAGTATATCGCTCTACATTTGTATCGAGCACTCTTTATAAAAGCAAATGCATGAACAAAAAGGGAAATAAACCTACGAGTTCAACAACTTAGTTACAATATATATATATATATATATATATATATATATATATATATATATATGATTTATATGTTGCATGCTTGAAAGTATCTCTCCGTTCTGATGAACCAGAAACTATCGTTTCCCCTAGACTAACTATATATAAGAACAGCCTTTGAGATTTGAAAAAGAATCTTTTGATAGGCGGTCGAGAGCAAAGGAATAATTACTCACCCTAAAAGCATTTTCCTCGAACGACTCCATTTTATTAATAGTCGCCTTACGTAACCATAGCATGAATCGCTGACGGAAAACCAAAATGAAATTTTAATTAAAATTTCGAACGTGTTAGAAAAGATTTTTTTTAAATTTAAAAAATAATAACAACAAAATTTGATCTTCTTAATAATAGCATAAACATTTTGGTAATTTTATTACGTTTGAGCCCTTTTAACATCATGGTATGCTGTTTTTATGAGGGGATAATTGAGTGAAGGTACCTAAATTCGTAGTTTCTTTCTTCTGTTTGACTACAACCTACATCTCATAGATGATAAAATAATACCAAATCTGATTTTCTTAAAGATTTTCTATAAAAAAGTTACTTACTTGTATAATTTGTTTTTCTGTACGTGTGGAAAGAAGTATGCGTATTTTTCTTTCTTTCAAATATTCGTTTTTACTTTTCGTAAGCGGGGACGAAATGTAAAATAATATTTTTCTAAATGAGTTTCTAAAAATCTGTGAGTGTCTTTAATCTGGACGACAAAGACATTTTGCCTCTACTCTAGGAGAATGTTTACACTGACCGGGACGATAAAACACAAGCATTCAATAATGTCATTGTAGTTCATTCTAAGTAACTTGTGAATCTTTAATGGTATACTTTTGGTTTGTAAAAAGAATCAGATTTCGTTTTTCTATATTTTTAGGGACACGTTCATTGCAAGATTTTTAATCGACCGCGGGCGACTAAAGTTATAAATTTAATCGCCCAATTAAGTTTTAATCGACTGAGTCGATCAGGTGATTGAAATCTCAAAGGCTGTATAAGACCACAATACAACAAGCACACACACACACGCATATATATAGGTACGTTGCGCTGTGTAAAATGCTATCATTTTATATTTCACGCATGCGCGTCATTTGAGCAACATCTATGAGAAAGTATCAGAGTATTTTGTGTCAATCTGGGGAGAGTACATGGGATGCGGAATTAGATCGATGCGTCTAAATGATAAGACGGTGTTTTTCATTAGTTCTCAAAATATTATAAGCTAGATTTGTCAAATGGAATTCGAACTCGGCTCCCCGACTTCTTAATCTGAGCCAATATCTATTAGGCCACAAGGCACAACATAGGAGCATATTGACTAGTAAACTAGAATGTAAGCACTGAGTTGAAATTCGAGCAGAAGTCGTTGAACTGACTTTCACGCAAATAATCATAGAAAATGCATAAACTTATATCTTTAGCAAATCCGATGAATAGAGCGTGAAAAACAATTAGATCGGAAAAGAGCAAGGGAAGTACTGTTTTGTTAAGGGCAACGGAACAGGAAATGCGATGTTCCTGACAGGAATTTTATCAGAGAATATAGTAACAAGTCAGACGCTTATGAACTTATGTTTTTCAGATTACACGGAGGGATTTGAGATGGTACTTCACAAAACATGAACTGTCAGCTAAACTAGATCAATTTGTAAAATATGGGAGAATAACCCAGTTTTCATGCTGAGGCGAAACCACATATATTTTGTGAGAATTTTAAATTGAGTTGATAATTTAAAAAAAAAAAACGCGTATGTGCGTTGTGGTGCAGATATCGGCTTGAAACGAGAAATCGGAGAGACGAGTTCAAATTCCAATATAAATTCGTTGCATTCACTTACGGGCAAACCTCTTTGGAAAAAACATTAATACGTCTCTTCCCTTCAGCTATGGGTCAAATAACAGGAAAGATTAGGTTCTATAGCCTTGGTCGACAACCAGTCTACCGCAGAAAGTAATCGTAACCTACTTCGGGAAAATTCTCTGCCCAGTTACTCATGTCTCTTTCGAAACGTGATTGCCCAAGCGTGTATCAGGTATTACGCTTAACTGAATGTGTACAAAGGCATTTCGCAAGGTACGCAAAGGGATTTGGCAAGGTACGTAAAAGGCATTTGGCAAGGTACGCAAAGGGATTTGGCAAGGTACGTAAAAGGCATTTGGCAAGGTACGCAAAGGGATTTGGCAAGGTACGTAAAAGGCATTTGGCAAGGTACGCAGAGGGATTTGGCAAGGTACGTAAAAGGCATTTGGCAAGGTACGCAAAGGGATTTGGCAAGGTACGTAAAAGGCATTTGGCAAGGTACGCAAAGGGATTTGGCAAGGTACGTAAAAGGCATTTGGCAAGGTACGCAAAGGGATTTGGCAAGGTACGTAACAGGCATTTGGCAAGGTACGCAAAGGGATTTGGCAAGGTACGTAAAAGGCATTTGGCAAGGTACGCAAAGGCATTTGACAAGGTACGGCACAGAATTTGAACTGCTAGGTAAACAAGATCGATTTGGAAAATATGCAAGAATAACTCAGTATTCATGCTGAAACCAAACCACATGCATAATGTAAGAATTTTAAATTGAGCAGAAAACCAAAACATAAAAGTTCGTAATGCAAAGATCTGCCTTCTCCCAAAATATATTCAGCGACGTTATCCTTAGGGAACTAGAGATTCAACCAAATTTACTATCGGTGAACGTAATCATAACAATACAAGATACGCATTTGACAGTCTGTTAATGGCTGACTCGGAAACAAACAAACAAACAAACTGCAAGACGCCCGAGGAAGTAAAGCAGAAACAGAGAAAAAGGGATTAAGCATTAAAATCTAAAATACAAAAAGTTTGATCATCGACAAGTGAGAAAAACAACAACAAAAAATTGATACGACTTAACAATTAACGATGTGGTCCTGGGCATGACGGTAAACTGCATCCGACAGCAAGGCCTCTGATTAAGAGGTTTTGAGGAACATGAAACCACCTCTTAATTGCTGTTGTTCTCAGGTCCAGGAAGTGGTAGTAACTGTTATGATCCCAGCTATGGATAAATAGAAAACCCCCAAAACTGGATTCAAAACACTACGAAAGTATAAAAATGCACACGTTTTAAGGAAAAAAATATGCTCAACAAAAATTTTTTAAATACAAAACTAAAAGAGATTTTCAGTTTTCTAAAGTAAAAAAGAATAAAAAAATAATTAAAATCTAACTAAATTAACCTTCTCACTATCACCGAACATTACAAAAAATACTTTAAAACGCACTTTTTTGGCATTAAATAACCCACAGAGGTTGATATGCTGTTAAACAAAACTCAAAATCAAACTTAGCGATGTCAAAATCAAGCAAGTACTCATATCCGAGAAACGTTTTTATAGAAAGTATGAAAAGCAATACCGAAATCCAAACACGTGTTTAAGAAACAAAATATGCTTTTCAAAGGCTAAACTAGACACAAAAGAAGACGTGCTGAGTTGATTTATGACTTCTATCCGCTTATACTTATACTGTATAATCTCAACACAAAGGAGGAGAAAACTGGAAGCAACAGATGTCTGGTTATACAGGAGGATACTGAGAGTTCCACTGACGGAACTAGTAACCCAGGCCAAAGCATTAAATAAAATATCTACTGAAAGAAAAACTTCAACGCAAAATCAGTTAAAAAATGATTTTATACTCTACCGGCCATTATTATTATATTTTATAATATTTTTAGTATTTATTGCCAGGTGGATAATTCTTTTGTTATTATTACTTCACAACATTTTACAAGGCAGCTAGGAAGCCTTGCTTCGACTAAGCCAATAAGAAGAAGAAACTAGCATAAAAAAGAGAGCACAAAACTGGGCACCAGAATAGTTCGTTTGATGCACATGTTATTCTGCACTATTAACAAAAGTACCATTCTAGTTTCATTTAGAATTATCCACTTGGTAATAAATACTAAAATAATATGTAATACATCATATTTTTTAAACTGGGGTGATCTAATAATTATGGCAGGTAGTGTACATAAATAAAATAAAACAGCTGAAATTCTTTGGTCCTAAAATGAGGATAGAGGGCTTGGAAAACTTAACCATCACGTAAAATACTGAGAGATACAGCAATGGAAGAAATCAGCGATCAAACTACCAGACCAGGTTGTCTGAATGGATGGATGAACAAGGGGCCTTATCAAAGGGAGTAAAACTAATAAGAGACACATTTAATAGGAAATTGTGGAGAGCCGTTATAGCCTATTTTCTGAAGGGACGAAACATTACTTTATAAAGATTGCTTACTTTATAAAAGTGACTCGAGATAGAGAGTTACAGAAAAACGAGCGCAGCTTATAGGGATATATGTCGGAGATAACTTTAGACTTGAATAGCTTAAGATAGGAGTAATCGGGGAAGCAACCACTTGGGAGTTGGTTCCAAAATAAGATGAAGGTGTGTAACTTAAATATCACCAAATGAATACAAAGAGAATGAGTTTGGTTTGAGTGGCATGATTGCTCTTAAACATGAAGGTTAGGACTGATGGAAATAAGGTCTGTAGCATGTCAGTATTCTTCATGAAATAGCAATAAAATATTGGGAGGTTTGCCGCATATCGTCTATGGGAAAGTGATTTCAGAGTCTAAAATAATTAATCACCTAGAAAGATGTGGATATGTTTTAAGACTCTGTAGAGAGGAGAAAGTGAAGCCTGGACAGCCCCTGTCCAAATATAGCATAAGTACTCAATGTTCGATCTGATCTACCTCACATAAAGGTAATGAATAGATGGAAGAGTCAGGTACACGAGCAAGCTTAGATGGAGAGCATCCACGCCATGATCATGAGCTCCCAGCTTTGATCGAGCGGTCATTTACAGCACGTGGCAGACAACCACTTTAGAAAGCGTCTCCTCGACGTGGATCTGAAGGAAGGGAAATATCTTATAATAGACAGAGTATGTGATTCAAGGATGCACTCAACATTTCCCTGAAACACAGCAACATTCCTACTGCTTCCCGGGAAGAAGCTGCACAAAACCACCCTGTCTTGAGTGCCTTAGTCAAAATATGCGAACCAGACTTTGAAGTGCCATGTATTTAAAATCTGCAGCAAAAGTGACAACGACAGAAGGACAGGACAACCCCCCCCCCCCGTCTTAACCAAACATTACCTGCCCTCACTGCTACAGAAAACACAGAGAGATCACTTGCCTAATGAGCCATCTCTGCACCTATCAGTTTCCTATTAGTAAAGACAAATGGTAATCCTCGCTCGCGAAGGACGAATATCAACATCACCACTATCATCATCATTATCATCATCATCACAGGGAACTAAACATTTTCCCAGTACCTTTAGCGAAAGATCGTATCTATGAGTTCTACTTGAGACCCGGGTTGAGGTTAAACCCTAATAGCGTGATTCAGTGCAATGCGTGTGACCTGGGGAGTCTTAGCTGTAAACATTAAGAATGGTGGAAATGAGGAGTGTAGTTCATCTGAAGACTTTCCGTGGAAATAGCGATAAATCATCACCATAACTTAGGAAGAATATATTCTCCCAAATAAAAGTTAAATAGCTGTATTTACTGGTTACATTGTTAGTCTAAACCTGTGAGGGATTGGCCGAGCGGAACAGCTTTGACTGCCTGGAAAGCGGGACTTTTGAATAACCCCCCCCCCACCAAAAAAAAAAAAAACCAGTGCCCTACATAGATGAATCAGCACCTTATTTTCTGGGCGCTGAATAGCATAATCCAATAAATGATCTTGTGAAAACACACATACACACACTCACTTACGCACTCACGCAATTGCATGCATAATTTTCTTACCCTGTGTGAATCTTTCAACAGTAATGAACATTCAAACTTATCCTAAAACCTTAACAGCAATTTTCGCACACACAATGGCAGACAATTAGAAGCAAGCAATTTCACATATTATTCAACATCTATGTACATTATGTATTATTGTTAATTATTGTTAATACACTGTATCGTTATAAACTAATGTTTTGTCAACTTTATTTCACCATCACGTTACTTTTTAATCATGAAATTTAAATGCTTATAAAAATAATTGGTGGGTTTGTGAGGATTTGGGTAGAATGTCTCTTTTGGAAGTAGCCTGGTGCCAGATGAATTCAACAGAGAAAATATTCCAAATAACCTTGCAGTACAAGTCCCCCACAATCTTGTTGTAAAGCATCTGTCACCCCTCTAGCACTCCCAAGATGGGTAGAGTCTCGTCTGGGTTAAATAGATAAGTGCTCAACCCAGTCTAAGATGGGTCTTTGGATATTGTTTGACTGAGCTTAAGTGATCAGAATCCCCACTTTAATTAACCTTGTGTCGCATCTGCCTTGCTGGGAAGTTAGTAAATCCCAGAGTTCAGAGTGTCATTGACACTTTTTCTGAACTCTTTCTTTGTCAACCTCTGCTTTTAAACGGAGAGAAGCACAGACGGAACTCCGCTGAAGAGTAGAGTTTCGTCTGGGGTGAATAGACAAAAGGTCAACCCAGCCTTACACTAGGTCTACGGGATATTTTTTGCTGAGCATAACGGCTCGGTATCTACACTTTAATTGACCTTGTGTCGCATCCGCCTTGGTGGATGCAACACAATGACACTCCAAATCCAAGAATTAGAACGACTTAACATCTCTCCTCTACTATTTGTTTTTTATGCTTTCTGATGTTTGTCTTATTTGTATAAATATTCCATAGCACAGATATTGTGCTGTATATATTCAGCCCATAACGTCTGTGTTTTGTCTTGCCACGTCGGCGATACACGATATCTGAAACCAATTAAAATATAAGGGCAATAATTCTGAGAATTGAAAATGCAGAATACAGAGGAAAGTTCTTTAAATCTACAGGGACATTTCGACTGCTAATGCAATATTAAAAGTTTCTTTATATCTATGACGGAAAATATTTTTGATTGAGTAAAATTTGATGGTCTTGGTAAGATTTATATTCTTTGAACATTATAGTCTGACACTACTAAGTCAAAGACAATGAACTGTCCTGAATAACAGAAACCACATCACTTAAGAACTACCAGTATCGATATCCAGCCAAAAGAAATAGCACATTTGTTTCGAAGAGGCAATAATGACACATTTGTTTGTCTTAATTACATGTCATTGATAACATTCATTATGAGCGAGTTGAGTTTTTTTTAACAATAAAGAAAACGTTTTTAATGAACACACCATTGGAAAACTGGCTAGCAGTTGCAAATATATCACAGAAACTAACATGTCTCTAAGAAAAAAAAAACCCTGACTTTTGGCAAAAGCTGTTGGTGGCGCCAGGTGTGGGAGTACCGCTTTAGCCGCCGAAACTGTATAACGTTCCATGTTTGGCAGTTGATGAGGGTAGAGTTTCGCTCATGCTTTCATACGTTATATTTAGAAAATAAAAATGTTGACATCTTACAGCACTTCAAACAGAAGATTCAGAAGGAAGCTCTCATCAATACTGGAGTTAGATACTCCAACAGCTTGTTTTCTCGCACGTACCGCCAGTGAAATTCCCTTCCATCTACTTGCTTCCCTGACAGCTACGATCTTCAAGAATTTAAATGTAAAGTCAATAGTCATCTCCTATCTCGATAAATTGCATCCTCTCTCTCATGCTTGTTTCTCCGTCCACACCGCTCTCATCAGTATTCTCACCCTTCTCTTTCTACTTCCTGACACACACTATAACCTGACACCCTTTCTCATACATTTTTCCTATGTAATCCCTTGCACACCAGTAGCAGAACACGACATTACTTAGGGCGATATGATTATTAAAAAAAAAATAAAAGTTACGGGGTTTATGTTTTACTCAACAAATATGTTTTTAAATTTTATCCGAAACCATTGCTGGTTGATCGTTCAATGAATGTCAAAATATTTACTTATAGAGAAAAAGATATTAGATTACCATTACCGTTTCATTGACCCAAATGTTCGTGTGATTGTCTGGTAACACTGATTTTTTTCCTTAGGTTCCTTTCATGATGAACCTTTCGAATATCCTTACAGTTGGCTGTTGTTACTATTTTTATGTAGATTGAAGGCCACGCAAGGCTATTGAACATCGTCTGTACTGCAATTTAACACAGATCATGACAGAGAAAATGTAAATAAACACCTTTTCCAATGCTATTTTTGATCTAGACGGAGACGACTAGATTTCGAATACGACGCTCTAATTTGTCCTTCCATCACACCAACCGTATATCAACGCTTACAGCAGCTTGTATTCATAAGACAGCATCCGTCTAGATACTGGCTGGGCTCAACGTTGCTTAACCTCAATGATTGGATGGGTTTTAAATGTGATACGTCTTTATATAAAGTATAATTTTGAATTCAACTGTTTTTGTTGTTTTTACTAGTGTTTTATCAAACCAAGTGTACATCCAGGGAAATCATTACTTATTGAGATGGTACCCTTGAATCAAAACAGTAGAAATTTTCCCTGGGTTAGAAACGTAATACCTAAGCAGGGTATTCTGATACCTGCACAAGCTCGAGTAGTTTTTAGGACAAAAGGAGCGACTAGTTGACCAAGGTGTTATTAAAAGCTTCCCAGGGATGGGTTGACATCTATCTTCATTGAGCGAGATGATTTATTTCAATTATGATTGTAAGGAATGTATAACGGTATAATTTTAAACTTTTTTAAACTTCATCTAAATAAAAAAAAAAGAAAATACAGGCGGTTATACTTCCTTCAAATGAATTCCCCCAATTTGAGGGAGAGGATAAAAAATGTAAATAAAATGGTACACTAAATAAGTAAAATAAAACAAAAATAATGAGAAATACCACAGTCAGTTAAATGACAGACGTGATATACGTTTCCGCGATCATGTCTCGAAATGTAAATGACTGACTGGGCAGATCATTTTCCTGAAGTAGGTTGCTGTTATTTTTGCGGTAGACTGGTGCCCAACCAAGGCTATATAATCAAATCGGCGCTGTTATTTGACCCATAGCGGGAGGAAAGTGAGGAATTAATACTCTTCCCAAAGGTATTTCCGCCTAAGTGAAAGCAATAAATTTAACTGGAATTCGAACTCGACTCCCTGATGTTTTGTTCCGAGTCCATATCCACTGCACCACAACGTACATCCAAGCTAAGTACAGTTTTTTTCTCTTATCGCTTTTTAACTTGTTTCGCAGTTCATCAGTATGAGTAGACATCCGATTGCTTCTAGCCAGGAATGAAACTCGTCCGAATTGACATCAGTCGGTGATTCTAACGCAGAAGCAGTGAAATGAACTCAGTTAACAACCTGACCATGACAAAATCAACAATTAAATTTGAAATCCTTTTTCTGAGAAACATTCACTTCGGCCAGCCGGAAACCTCTGTTTAAATATACCTTGGTTTTATTTGTTTCGTTTTTTTTTTTAATTTTTTAAAACTCTTTTGGCCTCTTTCGCTTTTCTTCGAACTAGGCAACGGATTTCTTGTAAATACATATCTATAGATTTTAGGTTTTCAGTTATTACATCATATTAGCAGAGGAAAAGCAATGGAAAATGATTTAACAAATAATTCTACTAGCCAAAATATTTGAAATACTAACGTCGGTAACTGGATAAATATAATTTTTTTCACTTCGCCTTATCTGGTTTTTTTTTTACCTTTAGTTCTCTAAGACTATGTTCTTTTCTTTGTCTTGGGACAGTGTGCCCTTACTTAGAGACAGATCTATGGTTTTAAATTTTTCATGTTCTGTTATATCTGTCAAGTTAAACAGCGTAAACAAGACAACGGGAAACAAAAGAAATCAAATAAAGTTAAAGCGTGAAATAAACTAAAATGTCTCTGAAGCATTAATCTCCGTTCCATCTACATTTTTTCTGTTCCTGCTAAATCTTTTGAAAGGGTTCTTTTAAGAATTCGAAATTCTCTGACGTTCAGCATAAGTTTGTAACATATAAATGTGTGGGCCCGTGCCATAAAAAATGGCGGCAAAATATTTATATCGATAGCTGACAGAAAAATATATTTTTATGTATCTAATATTAAGTATCTTACATTAAGACCTACGAAAAAACAAAACAAAATAAACCAAACACATGAGCTTGAAAGAACGGACATATATATTCTTGACTACTGGATGACATAATTACTGCAAAACAATAAAATAATAAGCCATTGTTAAATAGCAAACACATGGCAAAAGCTCTCATAAATGGTAATCAAGTTTAATAACTGGTAGGAAAGAGATTCCTCTTCGTAATTGTGTATCTTTATATGGGCGTGAGAAGAGTAATATATATATATATATATATATATATATATATATATATATATATATATATAAAGCTCAGGGGTAGAATCGCCGACTGATGCTAATTCAGTTGGGCTTCAATCCTAGCTAAAAGCAATCGGATATCTAACCGTACTGATGAACGGTGATACAGCAAAACAGATCTGTCTTCTAATGGTTATATATATATATATATATATATATACAG
This sequence comes from Ascarosepion bandense, assembly GCA_037127315.1. Classification (NCBI taxonomy): domain Eukaryota; kingdom Metazoa; phylum Mollusca; class Cephalopoda; order Sepiida; family Sepiidae; genus Ascarosepion; species Ascarosepion bandense. The sequence goes on from JBBBDQ010000347.1 coordinate 104,237, forward strand.
GTGAAGAGAACCAACATGTTTAGAATCCTGAGTTCTGCGGTATTTACTTTAAAAAAAAATACTCAATACAACATATGTCTTAGAGAATAATATAATTATAAATAAATTTGTTTTTTATTTTATTGCCTGATAACGATGCAAAATGTTGAAACAGTAATTTCTGTGTCGAAATATATAAATTATATAAATTAAATAAAAAACAAATTTATATGTGTATATATATATATATATATATATATATATATATACAATTGTATTTATTATAATAGAGAGGATAAGTGTCTGGCTACAGACATATTGATCCAGTATATTCGAGTTAATAAAAGTTCTCGGCTCAACTAAGATATTATTGTATTAAAAAGTTCTGACTTTTGATGACTAGTTCACATTTGAGTAATTTGTTCTGGTAGTGACCTTTTTGAAATCAAAGGAAGAGGCGGATATTGTGCGCTGATGTCAATCTTAATTAAAAGACAATTAAAGAATTTGAAATATTGAACAGACAACACTCTGCTTCAGTTAACCGAATTAACCTATCATTTTTATCCCCTACGTCCTTAAGGAAGTATAGTCCAATGAACAAAATTAACGGCTCAGTTTGACATTTTAATCGCCTGAAAAAGGCCGTTCAACAAATATGTGCGCAACACTCTGAAATATATAAATAGTGTAAACAATTTTAATATTTTATAAACGCAATTAAAACATTAAAATTGATTTAATACCTATTTTTTGTTTCCTTTGTTTATTAGTAAAAAATTAACCTAAAGTATTGTCGAAAGGAAAAATCTTTGTAACAATTTCTTTGATCTTCTGAAAATCGCCGATTACCTCCGTCGGCGTTGTACCCCACATTAAATTATCTTTGATGTCTACAGACGAAAAAGACAATTGACTACTTAAAGCTGTAATTGAAAAATTAATCTAACTAAAAATAAAGTAATTATCAGATTTGTTGAGAAAACTTTATATTCTGATGACTTAACAGAACTGCACAAAAGATTTATAAAAACCTCATTTTCTATCACTCAAAAAAAGACTGAATTATTGGCTTAAATTAAGCGGCAAAACGAGGCGATGTACGACATTGTTATAATGGTCAAGTTATGTCAGATCTGAACCGAAATATTCGTATTATATTTTATTTAGATTAAACTGTCATCTTTTAATGCAGCAAGACCCCAAGAATCATATGATGAGGTATTGGGTTTATTAATATGAACGCAAATATATATTTATCTAAATGACTTGATATTTATTAAAAAATCCTTATCAATGATAAATGAGATAGTTCAATTAGCTGTTTTGAAACGTAGATCTTTGTTAGTATGGTAACATGTGACAATACTAACACATACCTTATTTTGAAAATTGCACATTCATAAAATATCCATGTAATCTTAGCGTTTAAGAAAAAAGCGGTAAATTCAGTTATTGTATTATCATGTCCGAAGTCAGCGAAAATTAGAAACCTGGGTAAAATAATTAGTGTTCTTAAAATAAAACTGTGAAGTCAGTTATTGTAAATCACCTGAAGGCACCAGATAGTAGAAACCTAGGTGCGTAATATAAGTCGTTTACAAATAAAAAATATTAACCCTCTAGGGCCATTCGTATCATATTTGATACAGTATTTCCCTATAAGGAAGCATTTGGTATTTCCCTATAAGGAAACATTTGGTATTCATTGACTGAGCAGTCAGTACTGCTTTCATTTGAAATTTATAAAATATTGATCTTAAAAAATTTTTCAGGAAAATATTTCTTTCAAGGCTTGTTTTCATACTGTAACAAATATGATACGAATGGCCTTAGAGGGTTAAAATGTTCTACAATATAATTGTATTGAACACTTTTTAATACAACTGTGTACCAATCTAATTTAATTATGAGTAAAACCTATATATATATATATATATATATATATATATATATATATATATACATATACACATTTATATATATATATATATACATGGGGTAAACAAAGTAATGAAAAAACCTTGAAATGTCAAGCAAATGTCTTTCAATATGGGGGTAGGACCCCCTTTGACAATAATTAGAGCTTGAATTCCTCGTGAGGTTGAATAGTACAAACATTGAATTGCTTCCAGGGGATTTTTTATTCATTCTACAACTAAAATAATCTCTAATTCTCTTAATTATGATAGTGTAGATTATAAAATCCTCACTTCTTTTTCTAAAATGAACCATAAGTGTTCAATGATGCTAAGATCTATGCATTGCAGTTGCAAGATAAGATGACCTACTTAACTAGAATATATCCCGTGCCATTCACCTTCATCTTTAGCAGTATAAATGAAAAAATTCATATTCTTTTTCTATGTGCCCTGTCCTTTCAAGACGTAGGCGATCATGGGTTTCCACGTCTTCCTATAACTGGTGACTTTTAGCATGCTTTCTTCTTTTACTCCACGCAACCCTTGTTATCCACCTGATCAGGTTCTTCATATATGTTATCCGCTGCTTTCCCCTGTCTATTTTTCCTTCTGTCTGGCCTGTTAAAATCAGGTTCTCCAAGCCTTCCTTCTTCATTGCATGTCCCAGGAACTTCAGCTGTCTCTTCTTGGTGCTCAGTATTAATTTTCTGTTCGTTTCCATCCTTTCCAAAACCTCATCATTGCTCACATGATCGATCCATGATATGCACAGCATATTTCAGTAGAACCATATTTCAGTTGCTTCAAGTTTTTCCTTCATATTCGATGATATTCTCAAGCATTCACTGCCATATTGAAAAACTGACATCACATAGCAATCCAGTACTCTCTTCTTTGTTTTAGCAAAATTGTCTTGTTTCTTAATACTTTACTCAACTTCTGGAATGCTTCCTTTGCCTTGGCAATTCGCCTTTGGATCTCTGTTTTGCACTTTCCGTCTTCTGTTAGAACACTTCCTAGGTATTTATATTTTTGTACCTGCTTGAATTAAATATCCCCAACATGTATTTGGTATATTGCGCTGCCCTTTTTAGTTATGACCATGCATTCGGTTTTCTTACAATTAATTTGTAGTTCTTTCTTGTCACCCTCATCAGCTATCTTCTGTAGGATGTCTTGTAGTTTCCTTTCTGTGTCTGCTATCAGCACTGTATCATCTGTGTGACTTATGTTGTTTAAATTGTGGCCTCCGATGACGAATTCTTGTAAAATTTCTAGGGTCCTCACAATAGTCTCGCTGTACAAGTTGAATAGGTCTGGTGAAAAGATACATCGTTGTCTTACGCCTCTTTCTATCTTTGTATATCTGCTGAATTCGTTACCTGTTCGTATGCAAGCGGTTTGCTGCCAGTAGATTACTCTTACGTCTTTCCCAAATATGCTGAGGCTGCCGAGCATCTCTATCAATTATTTGTGGTGTATTTTTTAAAACGCATTTGCATAATGATGCATTATCATCTTAAAGGTTTCCTCCAGAAACAGTTAGTGTGCCATAAGTTGAAGTTGACCACTTAAAATTCTCAAATAGTTCTGACTGATGATTTTAATAAAATTATTCAAATATTAGTGAAAAATATAAAAAATTCTCTTTTAAAAAACTAATAATCTACTCCTAATATTAAATCGACGAACATAAAATTTGACAATCTTTTGAGTATTTAATAAAAAATTTCTATATTATCATATTATGGTACACGGTATTTCCATAATTTTGTCTACCACCTGTATCTAGTATTATTATTCTATTTTCCTCAACTACTTTTATTCAAGTTATCATTTTTTTCTTCTTCGGCATCTATTTTCATTCACTTTATATTGATATTCTTTTTCATCATGTATTTGTATTCACATTATCTTTTTTTCATCATATGTTTTCATTCATTTTATGTTTACATTTCATTCTCTCTTCCTTCATCTATTGTAGTTCTCTTCTTCATAATCAATTTCCTTCACTTCATCGTTATTTTTTCTTCAACATCGAATTTTTTTTATTCACTTTCTGTTTGTTTTCTTCTCCATCATTAATTTTTTTCACTTTATAGTTATTCTCTTCCTCATCATCAATTTTCATTCACATTATATTTTCCTTCTGCAAACTATTTTCATTTACTTTATTTCATTTTAATTCCTTTCATTTTTATTTACTTCATATGTATGTTCTTCTTCATCCTTAATTTTCATTTACCTTTATTTTATTTTATTTTCTCTATTTTATTGCTTTTTTTTCTTCATTTATTTTCATTGACTTTATATATATTTACTCCTTTCTTAGCTATTTTCCTTCACTTTTAGTTTATTTTCTTCTTCGTCATCTATTTTTAATTTACTTCATCGTATTTCCTATAACAACTTCAGGTTTTATTTAATTACTTCCGTTTTCTATAACTACTTCAGTTTTTCTTTCTATCACTACGGATTTGGTTCGTTATTTACAATTATTATTCATGAACTTCCTTGTAAATCGCAATGCATACGCGTTTTGCTCCTCCTTCATCTTCTTATAGGTAGTAATAATACCTGTTGTCTTATCAGTAGTGATTAATATTTCTTTGCATTCTTTCATCTTAGAACATTTCTTCGCTTTGATCCGTACTTTTCTTCTCTTAATTTGGCTGCAGCTTTCCCCCTTCCTGTTGTTTATGTCACGGGTTTCTACTTCTTTGCACTTAAGCTTCATGCTTGTATTATTTTTACCTTTCCTTATTCTTCTTCTTCTTCTTCTTCTTCTTCTTCTTCTTCTTCTTAATGCTTTATTTCACCTTATTCTTTTCGCTTTTATTTTTCTTCTCCCACACGGTCATCTTCTTATTCTTCTATTCATCCTTCACATACGCTGTTTCTTCCTACTTTTTCTCTTATTGGGTTTTCTTTCTTGCTCCACTTCTTTTTCTCTCTCTTCTTCTTCTACTACTACTTCTTCTTTTTCTTCTTCTTTTTCTTCTCATCATTCATCTGATTCTTTTTTCTCGTTGATATCCTTATGCTTTTCTTAATTTACACGCTCTTCTTCTACTAAGTCGTCATCTTTTTTTGTTCTATTCACCCTTCTTATTCTTTGCTTCTTCTTATTTTGTCGCTTCTTCATCTATCTTTCTTGCTCCTCTTCTTTTTCACTCTTTCTTTTTCTTGTCCTCTTCCGCCTCTTCCTCTTTCTTTTTTGGTGTAAACTACATCCGGCAGCAAGGCCTCTAATTAGGTGGTTGTGAGGAGCACGAAACCGCCTCTTAATTGCTGTTGTTCACTGGTCCACTCTGACCCGGAGTGGTAGCAACTGTTAGGGACCCAGCTATGGGCAAATAGTTAACACCAAAACTGGGGTCAAACACTATGAAAGTATAAAAATACACTTTTATAGAAATATATATATATACATAAAAATATACTTTTATAGAAAAAATATATACTTTTAAAGGAAAGATATTACCAACAATATATTTCTAAAAAACAAAATTATTACCATAACACATTTTTGAAGGAAAAATATCTTTTTCGACTTACATTCGTTCATTTTTTTCTTTCTCCCTACTTTTGTCGCTTCTTCGTCTTTCTGTTTTACTCTTCCCTTTTTCTCTCTTTCCATCTTCTCCCACTTTTTCGTATTCTTCTTGAGTTTCTTCTTTTTTCGACTCATATATGCTCATTTTTCTTCTTTCCTCCTACTTTTGTCGCTTCTTGATTCTTTTCTTTTCAACCTTTCCTCCTTCTTTTCTTCTTCTTCTTCTTCTTCTTCTTCTTTTTCTTCTTCTTTTGTTTTTCCTTGGTATCCTTGTCCTTCTATTTTTCTTATTTCACATGTTCCTTTTCTTCATTCTTCTTTATGCCTTTCTAATCTTTTTTCTTTTTCTCTTTCTTCTTCTTGATATCCTTCTCCTCCTATTTTCCTTTTTTCATATTTTCTTCTTTCTTTCTTTATTACTCGTATTATCATTTATTTTATTCATTTTTTTCTTTGTTTATATGTCCGGTGATCAATTCTGAAAGAGCAACAAATGCTAATCTTGAAATATCCAGGAAACATTTCAGTATTCATGCGGACACGGCTAATGTAGAATTCTGTACAATTTAAAATTTTCACGAATGTTTAATTCTATTATTATTATTATGTCATTTTACATCATATTTCGATTTCTGCTTTGGTCTCACTCCCAACCAAGTCTGCGGGGAGACCTAAGGCAGGTAGTGGCGTGCTGTTATGACTCCATTTCATGTTTTTCTATCTTCCCTATCATCCCCAGCATTACATAGATAAAGTTTTCCTTAGTGTGTGGGCTGTACTTAATAAGACAATTTTTTGTATATCTCTTAAGCTGGGGTTTCCAGGGATTCTTTCAATGTGTTGTTTTGTTCCATTTTTTATCATTCCAAGTGCACCTACTATCACTGGCACAACTCTTGTTTTCAATTTCCACATTTTTTCTATTTCAATTTCCAGGTCTTTATATTTTGACAGTTTTTCAAATTTATTATTTATTATTATTATTATTATTATTATTATTATTATTATTATTATTATTATTGTCCGTTAATTTTGGTGTATACACATTTCTTTGCGATTCACAACCAGAGACATGAAGTCAGTAATGACATCATTACATTTAACACTAAACCTTTATGAGGAAGAAAGATACAAGTTTAGACATATTTTACATTGATAAATCCCTTGGAAAGGTGAGGGCTCTATCTTTTAATGCTTAGGCTACCAGGAATCTCCTCAGTGAGTCTATTGGAACTTTTTTCAATCAATTCAATTGCTTCATCTCAATTGGAATTATTGATAATATATAATATGTCACGTTTTCGAGATTACGATTTCAATGTCCTTGTAATTTTATAGCTTTTTGAAAATCTTCAAATTTACATTACAGTCAGAAGGGACTTCTTCTCTTCTACTTCTTCTCTGTGTAATCTCACTTCAGGGCGTGGTCATTCATGACCTTCCACGTCACCCTATTCCTGATGGCACTTAGCACTCTACTCCTGTTAACCCACACAAAACTTGCTCTGTCATCCGTTTGCTCAGGCACGACAAGTATGTCACCCGCTGTTTCCCATGTCTTTTGTTATTTCTATCTGACCGGCGAGTATCAGATTATCCAAGCGCTCCTTCTTCATAAACATGTCACAGGAACTTTCGCTGTCTTTTCTTGATGCTCAGTATTAATTTCTTTATCGTTTCTATCCTTTCCAAAACCTCATCATTGCTCACATGCTCGAATTATGATATCCGCAGTTCCCTTCTGTAAAACCACGCTTCAGTTGCTTCAAGTTTTACCCTCATGTTTGATGATATTGTACAGCATTCAGTGCCATCGCATAAAAATCCAATACTTCCTTCTATGTTTCTAGCAAAATTTTATTATCTCAGCTTCTTGAATGTGTTGCACTTTCCGTCTTCTCTTAGAACAATTCCCAGGTATTTAAATTTTTGTACCTGTTTGATTTTAGTATCACCCACCTGTAATTGGCTTTTTGGACTCCTTCGTTTGCTGATTGCAATGTATTCGGTTTTTTTGTAGTTTATTTGTAATCCTTTCTTTCGACCTTTTTCAACTACCTTCTTTAGGAGTAAGAACACATTATTTTCTTTACGGTCTCTCATAACGATGTCTGGGAGATTAGCTTTGATTATAAATCTTAAAATTGTTACAGGTTATGTCTGTAATCGATTCTGGAATATTTTCATGCCAATCTTCTGCAGTTTTTTTTTAAAGATGCAGATTTTCTAATGTATATATAGGCCCACTTCTTAAACCAGACGCACTCGTCTGTCGTATTTTCTTACTAACTTCTTCATTTGTACATACCCTATTTAATCATCTTCGCTATTCCTAGGTACCTACTGGCTTGTTCTTGTTCCACATCCCTAATCATGTTAAGAAATTTTAGATCTACTAAGTGCGTTTCTATAATTTTCTATTTCTTTTTAATTTTGTACATTCATCTTATCCAAAATACATGACTTTTTCGTCACTGAAACATTTTAAAATATTTATGTGACCCTTCAAATCATTTCATCTTTTCTGAAGAGTTTGATATCATTCATTAAGAATAGGTTATCAAGCACTCGCATTTTTAATTTGTACGTCTAGTTATTACTGTTTATTTTATGCGTAAGTGGTATTGATGAGGAAGAGAACAGAAGTGGCGTAAGGGAATCTCTTTGAAAGATTTATCGTTTAATATTAAAACAATTGCATATTGCACTACTATTGGTGTGGTTTAGGTATAATGTGGTTTTCCATAGTTTCATGCTGTATTTAATGGAATTTTACTATTACCAATGAGACTTTGTGAATTTTCGAATTATTAAGAGTGAAAGTGTATGACAAACTATCAAAGGCTTTACGGTCATCTATCCAAGTTGTACTGAAATTTTTATCCATTTGCCTGCAATATACCAGGATCATCTCTAGCAATCGATCTTTGCAATCACGTGAAATTTTTCAACATCTGATCTGTTGGAGAAGAATGTTGCTTTCTTCGAGCAAATAATAAGTACAGTTTGTAAGGACAGATGTGATCAGTTTATATGTAATCTGTAATTAGCCTATAATATTTGGATCATCTATTTCACCAGTGTTGGATATTAGATATCTGATACCATCAGTTATTTATTGTGGATTTCATTGGGGTTATTGTCGTGGACCCGGTTTAAGGTCCGGTAAGACTTGAATAGTTGAATACGAATATATATTAAATACGGAAAGAATACAATACTTAAAACTTAGTTACTGGTAATGATAATACGAGTTAGTGTGGAATACTATGATTCTACCCTCTGCCTTAGAACTGGAACTAGTATTGGTCGTTAAGTTAGCAGTGTTCGTAGACCGACTCTCGGCTGATTTAGGGCCGCTCAGAGGGCGCTTTCCTTAGACTACCACCTCTCATCTCTTGTGTGTGGACGTATAATCGATGGTTGGAAAAGTTCATTCAGTCTGTCTGTGATGCCACCATGACAGCTATTTATTAGCATTTATGAAGAATGTGCAAAAGTTTTATGAATTGATAACAGATGATAGAGCCAAAAGTTGGTTACCTTGCTATTTTCTGGAGATTCCTATTTAGAAATTTTTTCAAGAACTTCCATAATATTATTCTTGGTTACATGATTCCATTCTTTCATTTTCTATTTTTCAAGTTTGATTCACACTGCACTGGAATTATATTCTATTAGGCTTTTTCAAAATATTCTCTCAAATACTTCTTCAACAGATGGTGACTTTTGACCACTTTAACTGCTTTCCTAATTTCCATGAAAAATCAACTTAATGTCTGTTTGAAAAACCTTGTTTTGTTTTCAATAGAAGCTACAATGTCTTTCATAACATCTTGTTCTCTGAGCATTTTATGTTTGTGCTTAATGTTCTTGCTTTTCCAGGTTGAAATATTTGAATATCTTGAAATTTTTTCAAGTATCGATAACTTACGTCTGATTTGCTCAATTTTTCGCTTTAATTTTGCCTTCCAAGCTGACTCTTTGTGTCCATTGCTTAATCTTTTACTTACCTTGATATTATGTTTTTCGGTGCTGCCAAAGCTGTTGCATATATATTATTTACCTGTATGCGTTTTCTTGTAGTCTCTCCGTTAACAATTTTTGCAATGCTGTTTTATATGTTTGCACAATATCTCTATTAGACTTTTTTATCTGATATTGTGATAGTTGGTCCCTTTCTGACTATTGTATACGAATTACTTTGCAGATTGTTTGAATGATGTAGTTTTATGCTTCAGCGATTTTAACTCTGCTGTTTTCAAGTAATTCTGCTCTAATCTTTATCAGTGACAGAATCTGAATCAGTGCAATTGTTTATGTCACAGCTAGATTCTTCCATTTTAATACCGGAAAGATTATTATAGGTATCTCATTTATTATTTACTAGCAGTATAGCCCGACATTGCTTAGGTGTAATGAAAGCTTTAAAACTAATCCATGGTCCTGGAGCTCAGACTCTTTGGACGTTGGCACGAAATACTAAAAAGCAATAATTGTTCCAGTTAAAGCGAAACCGTAGACTGAACGAAAAATGAATGGCTGTAAGTCAAATTTTGATTTGCTGGTATCGATATCAAATAAGTTTATTTCGTCGTAAACTGAATTTTGAAGGCTAAATAAGTCCTCTGAGTAAATGGTATCATGGCTGAGACTAAGAACTAGAATTATACCTACTTCGAGCCAAACCCGAAGCAAAAACTAAAATAAAAGGGATGAAAAAATATAGACATACAGGCAGATAAACAGACACACACACAAACATCTTGCCTTATATATATATATATATATATATATATATATATATATATATATTATCGATTTTCTGCACTGTTGTAAGAACTGCAACCTTGAAATTTCTGAATATCGTTTTGTATGACTATGTCTATGAGTGTATCAAATTTGATTAAAATCGAACCAATACTTCTAGAACCCGATCTTTTTGATTATCGATTTTCGATATTTATCGGGGGTACCTCGACACAAAATCTTGCTAAGAACTCTCGCAGACGCTTATAGTACAACTGTGTAAATTTCAAGAAAATCTGTTCATCTGTTTCGGAGTCTATAGGTAACGGACACACACACAGATAGATACACACACAGACAAAGTTCCATTTATAATAAGTTTTGATAGATTTTCATTCCTGCATGATTCTGGTTTCGGTTCTGGCTGCTTGTATTCTAAATTATATTTGATATTGTCTTATCTGTTTCTGTATTTGAGAATCTTTTATTTCACACGATGTCACTGTGGACATTTTCAAGCATATTTGCGTTGAGATAAAGTCTTCATATTTAATAAATCGCTCTTTTGTGAATTTTCCACTGCAGCGAAAAATATGACATGACTTTTATATAGTCCTCACAATTCCATTTTGTTCATTTTTTTTTTCATAATTGCTTTGGCATTAAGTCAGCCGGTCTAATGTTGCATTTAATCCGATTTTGGTGACTAGGTGTTACATTGTTGATGGCAGCCTATGTTCCTGTGCCAGATTTGTCAAATTCAGACTGTTTCCTCTCTTAGAGACACGGTTCATCTTTATCCGGATGACGACCGATTCAGTCTAAGTTTAGTTTTGTAAACTCCGAGATTTGTGTTTTTTTACGTTTTATCCTTAATCGCTAAAAGATAATTTTAATATTACCTCTCCGAAAACTGTCGACCAAATTGCAGAGCACATTCTTGGCCATTCCACAAAATATGAACACGAAAAATTTCACAAACTCGTTTTGACCGATCGTAAATTGAAGTTACGTGTGATATCAGAATTCAATGTATTTCGCATGAACATTTGTCAATGAGAAAGCTGTGTTCAAAGTAGGTGCCGCGTTTGCTCACAGTTGATCAAAAACAACACGTCGACGATTCAGGGTGTTGTCTGCAACTTTTACAATGCAACAAGAAGTTAGTGAAATATGGATGCCCCAACTCACTCCGGAGTCAAATTAGCAGTCAGCTGTGTGAACACTAGCGTATGATAGCCGTCTAAAGCAACCAAAGAATCAAACATTAGCATGGAAAATTTTTTGCTCAGTATTTCGTGCTGCGCAAAGTATTTTCATCATCGATTAACTTAAGAAATAAGAACCATCAATAGCAAATATCATATAGCATTATTTGAGTGTTCGAAGGAGAAAATGACTAAAAAATACAGCCTCAAATGAGGAAGAAATTGTGATCTTTCACCAAGACACCGTACCATGACACAAGTCGATCGCAATGATTACAAAACTGCACGAATTTCACTTCGAATTGCTTCCTTACTAACCCTATTCTCCAGATAGGCCCCCCAGCGACCAATGCCTGTTTGTAAACCTCAAAAGAATGCTACAAAGAAAGACATTTGGCGCTAATGAAGAAGTATTTTGACGCCAAAGATAAATCACTCCACAAGAAAAGCATGCAATTGTTAGAGAAGCGTTTGAATCAGTGTATCAACCTAGAAGAAGACTATGTTGATGAATGAAGTCGAATTTTGCCTAAGAGTTGGTGTTTTATTAGTTAGGACCGAGACTTATAGAATGATCTCTTACAAGAAATTATATTTTCCATATAACTAGAGTTCTTGGTGAAATCAGTTTACGCGATATTTTAGGCGGCTCGAGAAGTTGGTAACAGTATCTGGTTCCCATATAGAATTTTACATGAAATCTCATGTGAAACTCTATCCACTCATATTCATTCCCTGTAAAAGTTATAGACCATAGAGAAATTAAAGTAATTTAAAATGAGGCGTTACTTTTTAATAAAAAATGCTTAACTCAAGTAGCTCCTTACTTTATGCATGAGTGGACATCCAGGAATTTCGACTTAACACACGATAACTTTGTCTTTACTGTTGTTGAAAGGATAAAGTCTACCATTCCAAACCATGATACTGGAAGAGCTTAAAAGGCACCTATATAGTGAACGAAACAAATTCTGGATTTAAAAATTCAAATCTTACTTATTCTTAGAAATAAATGAATTTTCTCGAACTTACAAACTTTGCTTAACACACACAAAAACTCGTGAAATTTCACAATCCAATGCGAAATGTTTATCGTCCAATAGAAATGTCAGAATTACATCCAGGAGTGAAATCCCAAATGAAATAAAAGACGAGCAAGTTCGACCGTCATGTCATAGATTTAAGGGATGAGAGAAATTAACACGTACCGTTGACAAACGTCAAGCGATCGTTATAATTATTCTCTCTCTTTTGCTCTCACCTCTCATTTCTCATTTGCTTCTTCATAGTTCGCCCGTCTATTTGAAAACCGCACGGAACCCTATAAGACTGAGCGAATTCTTAAAAAAGACTCCTACTAAAAAATAACGCTCATACGTTCCTGCCTACGTACGCATAAACTCTTTCCAACGGGTTACTCATGCGAACTCTCTTGATACTCTTAACATCTTAATACTCTTTCTCTTGGAAGGTTTAACTTCTACAAATTCATGTTATGCTTTTCTATCAATAAATTTCTATTCAAACATGCAAAAGGTATACTTTTATTTTTCCACACATTCACACATTTCAACTAACCAACTACCTTCTGATGATCACGAATAAATCCTAATTTGAGGGAGTTCGGTTAAGTATGACATAAGGCCAATTCAATAAACATTAACCATCTCCGTATAGCTTCAAATACAAGAGGTTATGTCTTCCATACCAGAAGATTTTCTGGGAAATCAGTTGACGCGATTCTTGGATGGCTCGAGAAGCTGGTAGCGAAATCTGGTGCCCATATAGAATTTTATATAAAATTTCTAGCTAAATGTCTTCCTCTAATGTTCATTTATTGTAAAAGTTTTAGTTAACAAATGAATTATAACTATTTTGTAATGGGAGTTACTTTGCAATCACCCGCTGCATGTATAAACATATAGACATTCAAACACATCTATTAACACACGCAAACACACATGCACACGCATAAACTTATATAAGAATTTATATTTATCCATGAGTGGAAAAATGCTGAAAACAAAATCTAAGATCTATGGCTGGAATCAATTGGAAATTTGCTTCATATTCATGTAAAATGAATGAAAAGTAAAATAAAATATAAAAAATAATATATATATATATGTGTGTGTGTGTGTGTGTGTGTGTACATATATATTTATATATATTACGTTTTTTTATTCTATTTTACTATACAGATATATATATATATATATGCATATGTATAGTACTTTTTATATACTATTTTACTATATATATATATATATATATATATATATATATATATATGAATATGAAATTGAATTCCAAGTCATTCTCTTGCAGAATAAAAGAAAAATCGAACTGAAGAATATTTTTAACGAATCGCTACAAATTTCGTTAATATCTGTAATTTTCGATGTTTCAATATTTATTTGTACAATTTGAGATTCCTAAAATTGACGATTACGATGGAGAAAGTTTTCTAATTTTTTATTTTTGCCTCTATCTATTGAGGAAAGCATAAAATAAAATCGTGGGGCTGGGGACGACCAAAAATAGAAAAAGTAAAAGACAAAACATAAAAAGAAAAAATGCTGTTCGGTTCGGCTTCCCAATTTTCGCGCTAAAAGATGTCGACGAAACAAATCAGTTCAATAGAATCCATTATGAAAGGTTGTTTTTATGTTTCACCCGCTTTCCTTAGCGTCTTGCATTCTTTCATATTCTTCACGGTATATCTGAAAGTCCTGATCATTTATGCGATTTCATATTTATTTACTTTTTATTTATGTATTTATTTTTACTCAGTTCAGTACCCGTCAATTTAAAACAACACAAAATTGCACTGAATCACTACAGGTTTTGCGAAAAGAACATATCAGTTGTAAACTAGAGACGAATTCAAAAAAAAAAAATTATATCAACCTGTCTACGTGTTTATTCTTCGCTCCTCCTACCTTGCTCTTTCTCCCTATCCTCTCTTTTTTCCAAACTCTCTGTCTCTGTCTGTCTTCCTCTCTCTGTCTCTGTCTCTGTCTCTCTCTCTCTATATATATATAGATAGATAGATAGATAGATAGATAGATAGATAGATATTACAGTATATATGACACCATAACTGAACAATATTTGACAGACTGATGATGCACTTGGTAGCGATATCAGAACCTTCTGGGGTTGCTGTCCCACATCTTATTGTTATAACACTAATAATATCTTTCTTTCTTTCTTTCTTTCTTTCTCTCTCTCTCTCTCTATATATATATATATATATACGATTTTTACAAGTGTACGATTTTTCATGGCGTTTTATTCCGACTCCAGAGTTTCATAGACGAACGCTACAAAAATATTCGTCACGATTATATTTATGTTAATCCTATTAAACCTGTTATTTATTTGACAGTCTGTGGATAGTGCACTTGGCACCGAAACTTAAAAATGCAAACAAAAAAGCCCGTAATAATAGATCAAGAAAAATTATATGGTTCAACCCCCCTACAATAATGAAGTCAAATCCAAAATAGGAAAAATGTTTTTTAAGTTAATAGATAAACATTTCAATTCAGATAATAGACTTAAAAAATATTTAATAGGAACACTATTAAATTGAGCTATTCCTGTTTACCTAATATCGGTAAAATCATTAACAATACCAATAAAAGTAAATTAAAAGATAATACTAAGGCCCCTAGTAATAATAACGTTAATAAACATAATAATAACGTTAATAAACATAAGTGTAATTGTAGAACTAAAAAGGACTGCCCGATTAGAGGTAATTGCAATCAGGCAAGCGTAGTTTACAAAGTTAAAGTTTATGTTAACGAAAATGACAAAAGCCCCAAGACATACATAGGATCCACACATGATAATTTTAAAATTAGGTTTTACAACCATAAAACTTCTTTTAAAAACGAGAAATATAAGCATAGCACAGCATTATCTACCTATGTATGGGAAATAAAAGCCAAAATTAAAAAGGACCCCATTCTGAAATGGGAAATAATAAAAAAGTGCCCTAACGATAATAAAAACAATAAATTTTGTAGGGTATGTGACGAGGAGAAGCTAGCAATAGCTAAATTTGAACCTGCCAACAAACTTATTAACGCTAGAACAGAAATATTAAATAAGTGTAGAATGCACAAAATAAAGTTTCTTGCTTAGTGTATCGGACCTTAATGTGAACCCCCCACCAATTTTTTTTTTTTGTTTTCCTCAAACAACTCCTTCCCCAAATGGGTTAGTCTTTAATAGGTGTCTATTTATTTGATTAGTCCTTGGTCTGCCTTTGCCCTGACGAGCCGTTGTGCGAAACCGCGGTAGGTCTTGGCGATCTTGCGATTTTTCTCGTGTATATATATATATATATATATATTAAAAATCTAACTTCAAGATATGCTATATTATGGGTAGAAGTGCTCAATAATAAAAGAAGCACTAAAGAAAACCATCCAAATAGATCGTAACACACTTCTCACATACAAGAAAAGAAAAAACAACAACCGAATTCCCATGGTTTTTAACCACAATCAACATTCACACACACTTATCAAAAATTTAAAAGATGATTACAAGAACCTCCAATCAAACAAAAAAATCAAAGACATTTTCGATAAACCACCCATAAGTGCAATGAAACAAACACCCAACCTATCAACTATCCTCTCTTCTAACAAATATCTAAAAAACACAGACCTATCAGGGAATTGGAAATGTCAGAAACCCAGGTGCCTAATTTGTGAACATTTGGTAAACGACACAATATTCTCTGTACTCAACACCAAAATCAAATTGCAGCCACCACGCCTCACTTTTGCCAGCGAAAACATTATATACTTCCTCTTTTGTTCAATGTGTCCCAATAGTGGATATATTGGCGAATCCTGTAATAGATTTAGATTTCGCTTCAACAATCACAAACTTAATATACGCCAAAATAATCAATATTCCCCAGTAGGAGCACATTTCAATCAACCAGGTCACACCTTAGAAAATTGCAAATGTTTACTAATAGACTCCAATTTTAGTTTTACATACGCACGCAGAAAGAAAGAAAAATACTGGATTTTAAAATTAAATACACACAAGCTAGAGTTAAATAGGGACTTAGGTGCTTTGAATCTTTACAAATACTTCAATAACTAAACGTTTTTAGATACATTTAAAATATTTTTTAAACTTTTTTAGATACAAGTAAAACTTTTTTTTTTATCTAAAACAAATTTACAAGCATTATTAAAGATAAGTTTACGTTTACAAACATAATTTTAAAAAAAATATGTCGCTTTCAACGTCACTTGATGTAAAAACAAAAACTCTCTCAACAAATGCGTCACGTGATGTAAACAAACGCGTCACGTGATGAAAACAATCTCTTCATTGATGCTCTCGCGAAATCTCACAAATACGTTACGAATTCAAATTTTAAAATCATTTGTTTCTGATGAAGGACCGAGGGAGGTCTGAAATATAAAATATAATAGTAGAAATAAACAAATATTGTCAAAAAAACACATTTTCAAACTCAAAACGTTTTAATATTCTTTTCTATACATATTAAGACAGTATACGTGGATCATCACTATGCTATATATATATATATATATATATATATATATATATATATATTAAACATACACTGTTGAATCTAAGATACAATAAATATCTATTATGTTTAAACATTAGCCGTTCTAAACATTGTATTTTGGGTTTAATATAGGTGAAAATAAAGAAAAGAATTCTACAACACTTGGATAATTTTTTATTCGTTCTAAGCTTTCGGCTCACATGAGCCATCTTCAGAAAGGTTACAAAGACGTTAACATAAAAACATCCACCACAAGCGACGATTTTATCTTGTATTGACATAAAACTTTACTAGGGAAAGACAACAGTTACCAAAAATAGCAAACGTAGTTCGTAAATTTGTAATGCCGTTCTTTGATGTCACACCGCGTGAGAACTCGAAATGATAACAGAACCATATATTTAAATGCAATGTAATGTGTTATGACCAGATTTATTAAATGTGGGTTATTTGGATTTAATGTAAATGGCCTCCAATATCTGAATGTTTTTTTTTACTGTGTGTATGAGTGAGGATTATTGTGTTGCTGCCTAAAATCTGTCTGATATTACCTACATTGCTTTGTTTTTCTAAGAAAAATATATAAAAATAAAATGTGTGTGTGTGTGTGTTTGTGTGAAGAAATGTATGTCTAAGTGGGAAAGTTTTCATGTGACGCGTTTCGTCTGCGTCATTGTTATAACGTTTGTTGTTTCTTACCCATGCGCACGAAGGAGGGATGCTGGGAATTTTAAAATTTAATAATAACAGGAAACAAAATTTAAAATTCCAGACATATTTTATTCGCGCACATGTGTAGTCACAAGAGAAATTTGAATCCGATGAATTCTAAAGAACTAAACGCGTTAAATGAAAACGTGTTCCGCTTTCTTATACATTTTCTCCCAATATTGACTTGATATATAAACATAGATAGATAGATAGATAGATAGATAGATAGATAGATAGATAGATAGATAAGGAAGAGACTGAAATAGATAAACAGATTAATGAGGAATAGACTGAGATAGATAGATAGATAAGGAAGAGACTGAAATAGATAAACAGATTAATGAGGAATAGACTGAGATAGATAGATAGATAGATAGATAGATAGATAGATAGATAGATAGATGTCTTGTAAATTGACATAGATAGATAGATAGATAGATAGATAGATAGATAGATATTCAAGGGTTCCAGATTTTAGTCAACAATACAATAATTCTCACTCATACACACAGTAAAAAGAACCTTCAGTTATTGGAGGCAATCTACATGAAATCCAAACAACCCACACTTAATAAAAAATGTTTAAATCTGGTCACAGCACATAACATTGCACTTATATATATGGTTCTGTTAACATTTCGAGCTCTCAAAAGATGGTTCATGTGAGCCGAAAGCTTAGAACCAAATTAATAAAAATTATCCAAACGTTGGAGAATTTTTGTCTTTATTTTCACCTGAAATTCAAGCGAAAATACAATTTTTAGAACAGCTCATGATTAAACATTGACTCCGATTGCTTTTAACCCAGGATTGAAACCCGACTAAATTGGCGTCAGGCGGCGATTCTACCTCTGAGCTATGGGCGCTCGGTAGAACGCGGCCCACATTTTACCGTGTATATATTTCAAGCATCATTCTTTGAATAAGGCCAACAAGGAAGATTTTATTTATTTTCAGAGCATTTTCACATTTTTCTGTTTTTTCTGGAGATAAGAATGTAAACATGTTCTATAACTATAATCCTAAACGCTTTCTACCTCTTCTTCGGCTATTTGCAAGGATCTGATGCCTTCTTTGTTGTTATTTTGTCTGCATATTTGGATTATAACGTTGTCATTTATTTTGTGATGTTTCAGAAAAAGGAGCTTTCATTCCAACTTCTCACCCGTGTTACCCGTGACTGAAAATCACATGATCAGCTTTCGATTTAAAAAGGAAGAATTTCAGTACTCTATTTCAACTATGAAATAATGTAGGGTTGATGGTAGAAGAGAATTATTTAATATATGGTGCCACTCGAATAGCGAGATGATGTTTCTCGGATTGTAATTTATACAGCATTCTTTTATTTTTGCCCAGATTTTTCTCTAAGAATATATTGATTGAGCACTCTAAATGAATGGTAGACTTTGAAAAACAGTAGCTTCTCTGGCGTGTATACATCGCTCATTCAGTAAAATGAATTAGATCACAATGGCTATTGGCCGCGTATAATGATAATATATGCGCTAAAAAGTCTCCCTTCTTCCACCGAACGCCCATAGCCCAGAGGAAGAATCGCCGACTGACGCCAATTCGGTCGGGTTTCAATCCTGGGTTAAAAAGCAATCGAAGTCTAACCGTACTGATGAGCTGTGACACAGCGAAACAGATCTGTCTGCGGATGACTATATATATATATATATATATATATATAATCAGTGATAACTTTATTAGGTATGCTTTTCTAACAGAGGGCTGAACGTATTTTGCATTTAGAATGATGTTATTTCTTTCCTATAATGGTTTTGGTAATGTTTTTTACTTTTTTTAACATTTGAAAACATGCTCTCATTTATTTGATATTTTTTTTCTATAAATCCGGAACCAAACTCATCCTCTTCAGACCATCACAAAGCGAAAAGCAATATAAAGGCCGCATGCATATAGAGAAAAAAAGTAAGGAAAATTTTGAGAGACGAAAATTGTAAACGCTCCAAAAATTCATTAA
Organism: Ascarosepion bandense; assembly: GCA_037127315.1. Lineage (NCBI taxonomy): Eukaryota > Metazoa > Mollusca > Cephalopoda > Sepiida > Sepiidae > Ascarosepion > Ascarosepion bandense. The sequence goes on from JBBBDQ010000347.1 coordinate 123,930, forward strand.
AATTAGAACAGACGACAATTTTGTGAAAAGCCCCAGTGTAAGATATCTTGAAAATGCAACGCACGTAAAAGAGACGAACGTATATATATCAAGTTCAATAGGTTAATTTTCATGACGAATTCATAGAAGATAGAGAAGGAAAGCAAAAAGAAAGGACTAATTATCTATTGCAAGAAGACAGGGTGCATATTTGCTAGCAAAACTATTGGATACAATACAAATACAAATTGGAAACGCTAAAATCAACCAAGTACAAACATTAAGCAATCTAAATATTAATTTAACCCTTGGTACATAGTTCGAATTCCAGTTGAATTCATTGCATTCACTTGGGAAAGGTATTAATCTGCCTCTTCCTTCCAGTTATGGGTTAAATAACAGGACAGATTTAGTTCTATAGCCTTGGCTGGCAACCAGTCTACCGCAGAAATCAATGGCAACCTACTGCGAGATAATCTTCTGCCCAGTCAGTCATGTCTCTTTCGAGACATTATCGCCCAAGCGTGTTTCACGTATGGCACTTAACTGACTGACTGCCCAAATGACACCATTTTAATTACAATTTAATCAAATTTTCAGTACCTGATTTTCTTACCTAAATAATGTTTTTCAATTCCTGTTAATTTTAACTCAAAGTAGAAATTTTAAAGTGCCTGAATGTAAAATATTTTAAAAATAACGATTTATATTTAATATTTGTTGATATTTTCAAAATCGGATATCATATACCATGGTTAGTAGCTGTAGTTGTTGTGTAACTTTAATTGGTGGTTAGTATTCCAGAGTTAATATAGAAAGGAAAGAATGTAGTAAACTAACATGTTAATAACGGTGAAGTGTAAGAGGAAATCGAAACAAAATTGTCACTTTAACTTAACAAGATGTGGCAGTTGAAATTTCTGTGGTACATAATGAGAAAAGAGGGCTTAGAAAATTACATACTCACAAGTCAGTTTGAAGACAATAGGGACAAATGAAAACAACGCATAAACTAATTAGCGATCATGAAAATGGATGGCGGAACTAGATTTAGGAGAGATAAATTATTTACTCTTCTCCCCAACTTGAGAGAGATGTGACAAGGTCTTTTTAATGTGGGGAACCTGAGCTCGAACGCCCCGGTACTAGTCAAATATTACCTATCCACCGCGGTGGATCGGTTCAGAACTAGTCTTATTTTGGTCATTTAGCTTCCCAGCCGAAAGGCTGAGAAGCGATTTAGTAGAGATAAAAGTAACAAAATTATTAAGAACTACATAATCAGAAAATTGTGGCGAGCCGTGTTTGCTAACGTCTTGAAGCGATATAGTACATAAAAAGTAAGAATAAAACGATTTATTTCGATAAAAGAAAGCAAGAGACCGACCTTCGTCTTCAGTTTTGGATATCCCGCCCACTTACATTCCTAGACAGTCTTTAATATGCCATTTTTTAAATACGCTTTATTTTTTTTTATCAAATTTATATTTCCCAAGCACCATTCTTTCATATTTGATTTTTATCTGTTTCCAAGCAAGTAATTATTTCTATTTTTCCTTCTATCAATAATTCCATGAATTCTATTGATTTTATTAATAAAGTTTCTTCCAGTTTGAATATTTTCTATTTTTTTATTACTATTATTTAACAGAATGTTTTTAATTAAAACAAAATTGTGTTTTTTTAAATGTATTGGACAATATGTTTTTCTACTTAAAATATCAGTCGGTCAAGTACCATTGGTCAGTTAAGTAGTTCTACATGGAACACTAATGTCCATTTTAAAAGAACCTTTCAAAAGCTTCGTTTTTATCCACTTTGAAGTATAAAACGATGAACTCATAGAAATTACAGCACCGTAGATATACACTAGACAAGAAGAGGGGAAGAAAACAAATTACAACGAAACGAAAAAGAAAAAGAGGAGAATAAAGATAAGAAGAAGAGCGAGGAGAAAAAGGTAATTAAAATTAGATGACGTCGATGGGAGAAGAAAAATCGAAGATGGCGGAGGAGGTCAAGAAACAAAGAATAATAGAGTAGGTGGAGAAAGTGAAAGTAGTAGGGGAAAGAGAAGAAAAAGAAGTAAGTAAATGAGAAGTATTGCTAAGAACAGGAGAATAAGAAATGGGGTAGATTGACGATACAGACGATGAAAAATAGATCAACACCAGTAGAAAAAATAAAGGAGAAGAACAACAACAACAACACCAGTAAAAAAGCAAACGAAAAGGAAGATAAAAGAGCTACACCACTAGAAAAAAGACAAGGGAATAGATAAGAAAAAAGAAAAAAGAGAAAAAGAAAAGGAAGAAGAAGAGTAACAACAGTAAGAAAAGAAACGAAGAAGAAAAAGAAGAAAAGCAACACCAGTAAAAAAGAAAACGAAAAGGAAGAAAAAAGAGCAACACCACGAGAAAAAAAGAAAAAGAAGACGAGTATCATCAGTAGAAAAAGAAAAAACGAACAACACGAAAAAGAACACTTGTAAAAAAAGAAAAAGAAGAGTAACACAAATAACAAAAGAAAAAGAAAAAGGATAAGAAAGAGCAACACCAATAAAAAAAGAAGAAAACGAGCATCATTAGTAAATGTAAAAGAAAATAGAAAAAGAGCAACACCAGTAGAAAAAATGAGAATAATGAGAATAAAGAAGACGAGCATCATCAGCAGAAAAATAAAATAAAAAAGAAGAGCAATATCAGTAGAGAAAAAAGATAAAGAAAAAGACGAGCAACATCAGTAGAAATAGAAAGAAAGAAGAAGAGCAACACCGGTAGAAAGAAAAAGAAGGAGCTGAGCATCATCAGTAGTAAAAGAAAGAGAAAAAGAAAAAAGAAGAATAAGAGCTTCACCAGTAGAAAAAAAGATAAAGAAGAAGACGAGCATCATCAGTAGAAAAAGAAAGAAAGAAGAGCAACACCAGTAGAAAGAAAAAGAAGGAGCTGAGCATCATCAGTAGTAAAAGAAAGAGAAAAATAAGAGCAGCACCAGTAGAAAAAAAGATAAAGAAGAAGACTAGCATCATCAGTAGAAAAAGAAAGAAAGAAGAGCAACACAAGTAGAAAGAAAAATAAGGTGCTGAGCATCATCAGTAGTAAAAGAAAGAGAAAAAGATAAAGAAGACGAGCATCATCAGTAGAGAAATCGAAATAAAAACAAAGAGCAGCAACACCAGTAAAAAAATTAAAAGAAGAAAAGCTACACCAGTTAAAAAAAGAAAAAACAGAAAAGCATTACCAGTAGAAGAAGAAGAAGAAGAAGAAGAAGAAGAAGAAGGATGAGATTGGGATAATGAGAATAAAATAAGAAAAGAAGAATAGAAAGAAGCAGTAAAATAGTGGAAGGGTGAATAAGTAGAAATTGGAAGAATTTTGCAATGAGCGAGAAAATGGAAGAAAACGGAGTGAAGAATTATTAGTAATGAAGGGGAAAAGAAAGAAAGAAAATGAATGAATGAATGAATGAATGAATAAAGAGAAATGTAAGCAGAAAAGAAAAGGAATTGCGAATTAAATAATTATTAAAATAGAAGAAATAAGAATAAAATTAAGCAGCCCATAGGATAAGAGATGAAAGAACTTGAATGAAAATATGGAGAACAAGAAAAGACGGAAAAAATATGCAAGAAGTAAGCATAAATGTAGGAAACAAAGAAATAGGAAAATAAAGGAAAAGCAACTAAATAAAGAATTATAAAAGTTAACGCAGAATAATATCGAACTACAGAATGAGAAGAAATTTTTAAAAAAAGACAGGAGGATCGAGAAATGACTATAATGTATCTTCAAAGAGCTAAAGAAATATAACGAAGGGGAAAAGAAAAAATGAATAAAGATGAAAAAGAAGAAAAATAATCTATATATTAATATCGTTGTACCTACGTGTGTCACGCGCTAGAAAGAGATATTAACTCATACAAAGAATTACTGTAAAACATATACCATCTATTAAAACAAAATAAAAAGGGAGAGAATATTATTTTTGTTATGGTGCCCTCCTACGAGGAATGGTCTTTTCCTCTTACCAGGAGTAAAAGAAGCAATTAAGGATGACTGCTAGTACGCAATTAAAACTAGCTACTAGTTAGGCAATAAGCAGCGTAATTGCATCGTTCGGACTTACTTATTTCTATTTACTTAATTACTAACACTAACTTTGTATCTATGTTCTTGTTATATTAATACACTGTTTTTAACCTACCCACTGTGTTTCGTGTCTTACTTCAGGGCAAACCGGTCACTACTACTTTGCAGAAAAATTTTGCCATAACAACTCTACAACAATCGTACTTATAGCGTTTTTGTGTTCTACTGTTTCATTTAATTCTTCTTCAACTAAGAAAATATTTTCAACCGTTTATTTTTATATATTTTATCAAGTGGACTCTTCAGTTCTCCCTGTGAACAACAATAGTCGAGGTTTTTATATTATAATGCAGTAATACATACCTATGTACCTACGTGTGTCACGCGTTTCCTGTAATAAATGAAATTAAATATATTCTGTAAATGCATTATATTTCCGAAGAAAATCATTGTAATGGAAGGAGGAATAGGACAACAAATAGAGGCAGCGAGAGAACGATGGAGAAGACGACGAGAACGATTACGAGCAGAAAAGAGACAGGCAATCCGTAAAAATGTTATAGATAGAAACAAGCAAGGAGAAATGATATGAACGATGAGGAAAGAAAACTTTTTCTTTGTGATTGTTATTGCAATGTTTTGTTAAAGATATTTTCTTTAAATAGATAATGATGCAAAAGGGGAATTTATACTGATGTTTTATTGTCATAGAATTTGCCATGCGCTTATTCGATCTTTAACTGAATAATTAAGACTCATCAGAGTATTAAAATAAGAAACCCGTGAAATTTTCAGAGGTTAAATTAGTTCTACTAATTGATCTATATATTGAGATGGAAAATAGGTTATTTCCCAATGATACAGGCATTTAAGTGAATATCAATCAGTCAGGTAAGTGCCATACGTGATACACGTTTGGGCGAATATATTTCTTTCGATTCATGACTGACTAGGCAGAAGATTGCCTTTTTTTCTGCGGTAGATTGGTTGTTAGCCAAATCTATAGAAACCAATTTGTCCTGCTATCCAACCCATAGCTGTAATGGGCAGTGATGATTAATATCATTCTCTAGAGCATGTGAAATGAAGTGAATCAAATAACTTCAGATGGAATTCGAACTCGTCTCTTCGATTTATTATCCATAGCCGGTATCCATTACGCCACAACATCCGGAGGGTGAGCTCATCCGCGATGTCTTTCTCCCCTCTTCTCTACCTGGCTGTCGCCGAAGTATTGGTGGGCAGCTGAAGACGTAGGCTACGACTGTCAAGGATGAATTGGCAGCACTATCGGGCCTCCAAGTAGTTGGTGTTCGACTATGTAACCGCGATTAACTCGCCTTTACGTGTGACCTGGCTCGGAATCGGAAAACGTGGGCTGCAGTGGTCCGAGATGTGGTTCGCGTTCTTGAGGAAGCCTGCTTAACCCGACGAGGATGAATGGCGAAACACGTACAAGTACGTAAGTACGCCACAACGCACATCCTAGGAGTATACCAACTCGAAATCTATGATGTAGGTGCTAGGTTCAAACTCTCGACCGAACCTAAATGAAATTGGAATTTCACTCAACGGTTTCCCATTCGAACACATCCACCCACTCACATATCCAAGCTTACAGAACCTAATATTCTCAAACGGTCACCCATTTCAATACTGACTAGGTTTGACATTGCTTTAATTCAGTACCCGCATGAGAACCGGTGTTCAATCGCTTAGTGACAAGAATGCTTGAGAAAACAATAAACGAATGGGATTTATTTTATGTGTAGAGAAAAGCAGTGAGTAACATAACTTACGAGTGTACGAACTTAGACTGGTAGCGATAGAAAAGTATAAAATATGCATAGATTCGAGGAAGAAGAGGAAGTTGTGGAGAGGCATAATTTTCTACGTCTATATGTATATGATGTTTAAAAATTATCCAGTTCATAAAAGTGAAAGGATCATCATATGTTATCAATATTCATCAGAATTCTTTTTAATTATTTCACTCCAAGCGAGGGAGAACCACCACTGCTGCTCAGAGGGTTTTCAGTGTGAGAGAAAAAAAGATACAGAGAGAGTGAAAGAAAGAATAAAGATGAATGGGAATCAGGGATATAGAAGATGGCATTTATAATTTTGCAGATTGTAACTAACAGGTGAGCAAGTAAACGACGGGAAACATAAAAACGAAAAGTGCGAGAAAAGAAACTGTTAGAGTAGAAGTAGCGGGTTTATTTAACTATTTCGGCTGCAAAAGGGTGAGAACTTGATGTTAATCTTGTAAGCACGCGTGAAGACATGTCGTTAGGGAATAAAGCTCGTCAGAACATTTTAATGCAAAAGTCACCGAAGATGGGTGCCAAGTCAGGATCAACTACATTGCAGATGCCTCTTGGATTTTGTCGATAACTCCGAGATGAATATCAGAAGAACCAGATAAGACATTCAATGCACGGAAGTAAATTTATAAATGTGCTGATGGATGGATTCTGATAAGATAAACTTTCTGTCCCACACAGTGAATCAAACATCCTAGCAGTAGATGCAGCTATAAACTCACTGAGGTTTATACAGGGAAACACATTCCACTGAATAATAAGACATGAGCTAGATGGAGACACCATTGCCAGTAATGTCTTTTGTACGAGTTATTTCAAGGAGGCATATATGGGAGTTGTTTCTGATGCATTCTGTATTTACTAAAACGCCCATCCTTTCTTCACAATAAATATACTGAAAATTTATCAACAAGAAAATTTAATGACCTTTAGATTATCAGCATATCGTAAGATTGCGTATTTGTGGGATATTTCCTTTTTTCAATTGTTTTCTCATCTTGCTATTGATTGGGCTGTTGTAAATCATTAAAATCATGTATTTTTTCAAAGTTTCAAAAAAATAAATAAGATGGTTAATTTTACTAAGTCAAATTATTGCACATTTATTCTACTCTGCGCATTAAATTATATTAGTATTCTACCTTAAATGTTGATATTTTAATCCCACTGCGAAATATGAATTTATTTAAAAGCATATTATTAATTTAAAAAATACTATCTTTCAGATCGTTAAAATCGCTGGAATCGGGACTATAAACAAAACTATCAATACAGTGTAATTATTTTAAGTAAAAATCTTCAAAAAATAAAATATAAGTTTCGGAAAAATGTAGTGACAATTATGTTTTTGAATTAGTTTAAAATGAAAATTATATCTTCAAGTTTTTATTATTTTAACTGCGCACTAATAGTTTAAATTTAATACTTACCATAAACAAAGTTTGTTGCTGCGTTTCAAACCGCATTCATATTGATTAGATTTTTTTTCTTTTTGAAATGACTAAACTCACTGCAATCTGAAATACTAACAAATCTTTCAACACTACAAAAGTTTTTAATTAAAACAAATAAAAATTATACATATACTTTTTAGAAATTGATTTGAGGAAGATTAACTGATATAAGGTTTAATTAATCTAGATTAATGCAAATAATTCTCATACTTAATTTAAAATATCGAAGAAAAGCGTTTTTAAACAAAGAGGAGTGGTTTTATGAAGTAGTGACACATTTTCAAATTTGAGAAACTGGCGCCATTAAAAAATTCATTGGCTGAAATTAGGAACACGATAGATCCAAGAAGAGAGTAGGAGACACCATGATTAATGCAAAAATACATTTGGAAAAGTTACAGATCAAGACTGAGTTTCATGATATTTGATATCAAACTGATGTTTGATGATAAAGACTGAATCAATTCAAATATTACTCAAGAAATAACATAAAATTTGAGCTTATGAAAAAAAACAGTTTCCAAAATTTTATCAAATCATTTCGAGATGACCAAATCTTTAGATTCTTATTCTCTAAGCTCGATAGAGATCTTCGGGGATACTCATTAATATATCAGCAATTCACTTACAGGCGCGAAAGACATATTGTCTATCAGAAAAAATTCCCTGTCATGCGAGATGCTTTACCAATTTAATGATGATCAGTCAGTCAGTTAAGTGCCATAGGTGAAATACGTTTAGGCGATTATGTCTCGAAAGAGACATGACTGACTGGGCAGAAGATTATCCCGCAGTAGGTTGTCATTGCTTTCTGAGGTAGATTGGTTGCCAGCCAAGGCTATATAGAACCAAATCTGTCCTATTATTTAACCCATAACTGGAAGAAAGAGACGGATTAATACCTTTTCTAAGGGTATTTGCGCGTAAGTGAATGCAATGAATTCAACTGGAATTTGAACTCGGATCCCCGATTTCTCGTTCCGAAGCGATATGCACTGCACCACAACGCACATCCGGCGATGATAAGTGCCTATAATACATTGCTAGATATTGTGTGTGTTTAGGCAACAATATTATTAGAAAAAGAGACATTTTATGTATAGCAATATCAAATAGGTTTATGATCTTTGAAGTAATAATCATACAACAAAAACAAGCATCAATAAATATAAACAGTTATAAAGCAAGAACGATTATTTATGTTTATAAACAATGTATACTTATCATTTACAAAGTGTGCAGGGTCTTTTCCCCTTGGATAGCCCACTACGAGATAACATTTGCGATGCTTTTTTACTCCAAATTTAGATCTTTTTTTTTCTCTTCAGGCTTATTTACAGATGAGGCACAATTTAGAAGGGACTAAATAAGAAATTTATCCAACCAACGATTGTGAGTGGATTGTTATCCATATGGTACAATACAGGCTAGAAACCAGCATCAGTTTATGATTAATGTGTGGGCTGGAATGGTAGGTGACTGTCTGCTAGGATCATATGTTCTCCCAACACGTCTTACACGAACTATCTACAGGGACTCTTTATGAATGAGTCAACATTTAGAAGAAATGAAATAAGACATTTACATAACCACTGTTTGTGGGCAGATCGTAATCCCCATGGTACAGCACAGGCTAGACACCAGCATAAGTTTATGATTAATGTTTGGGCTGGAAATGTAGGTGACTGTCTGGTAGGTCCATATGTTTTTCCAGCACGTCTTACAGGAGCTATTTACGGGAAATTTATTTCCAGCACACTCTCAAACGTGCGAGAATATGTAGCCTTGCTAATACGAAAATGCATGTGATTCATGAGTCATGGGGCTCTAACTCATTTTAATGAACTTGTTTCTGATGAACTGGCTGAAATCTTTTTTTAATCGTATCACTCCGAGCAAGGCGTTAATGCCACTGATATGCAGGGGGCTATATAAGAGTAAAAAGATCAATAAGAAGAGAGTGAAGAAAAAGACGAACCAGTTAGAAAGGATCAAGAGAAGGATGGGAATACAGGTATGATGACAGTTGCAAAGATGGAGAGAAAGGAAAGGACATACGGGGTGATGAAAGGACTAGAGTCAAGTGGTTAAGAAATGAGTATTGACATTACATTGAAATTCCTGGAGGTTGTAGCCGTCAGGAAAGCAAGAATATGGAAGCGAGTTCTACAGGCGGGAAGTGCGAGAGAAGAAGCTGCAGGAGTAGAATTGTCGTCTGCATTTGGGTAATCTAACTGCGAATGGGTGGGACCCAGTTGCCAATCTGATTGCACGAGTAAACACAGAGGTACCAGTGACTTAAGTTCGCTGGAGCAGAAGCCATGAAAGTATTTATAGAATAGACAATGGGAGGCCACATCTCGTCGGTGGGGAAGTGGCTGTAGTCGAGCCGCCAAGTCGGTACCTATCACATTACTGCTTCTCCTTTGGAGCCTGTCGAGAACACTGAGATGAACAGCAGGAGCGCCTGACCATATATGGCAGCAGTATTCCATGCACGGACGAATGGTTGATTTGTATATAGGCAAGATGTATTCAGGCGGGAAAAACATCCTGGCTCAACACAGTGACCCAACATTCTTAGCAGTGGATTTAGCTATGGGCTCAATGTAGTGGTTCCATTTAAGATCAGAAGAGAGGGTAAGGTCGAGGAGACGCAGTGTATTGCTCTCAGAGAGACTCGCTTGGTCCATGCTTATGGGAGGCAGGAGAGGTTGCCTGTGATCATTGACAGAGAACAACTTGGTCTTAGACGCATTGAAATTGACAAGCCACTTTTTACCCCAGTTCACCACTGAGTGTAGATTCCTTTCAAGGTCAGCAGCGAGATTATGTTTGTCCGTCACGACGGGTTTCTTACTGATGCGGGAGTAAATTGTGGTGTCATCTGCGTAGATGCCTACTTGGCTCTTGATCTCGTCTGGGAAATCATTTATGAAAATAAGGAATAGCTTCGGGCCAAGGATTATCAGTGTTTGTGATGTAGGATGTCGAGGCATGCCCATTCAAAATGACCTTCATTCTGCGGTTATTTAAACAAGATTGGATTAGATCAAGCAAGCGTCCGGTAATACCGTAACCCCGTAGGTTGCATAGAAGGCCAGAGTGCCAAACACTGTCAAAAGCCTTGGAGATGTCAAGAGCAACAGCACGAGCCTCGCCTGACTCATCAAGGGCTTGGAACATGTATTTCGTAACTGTCGTTTGCATGTCTGTCGTGGACCTAGCAAAGCGGAAGCCATACTGCCTGTCAGAGAAGATTTTGTGGGCAGTAAGTTGTTGAACTATTTCAGCATTAATTATGGCCTCGAACACTTTCCCGAAAATTGGTAGAAGGATGATAGGGCGATGATTGGATGGGTCCGAGGGTTCACCACAGTTCTTAAATACAGGAACGACTGAAGAGAACTTCAAGCATGCAGGAAAACAGGAAGCAGAAAGGCAGTAGCTATACAGTTTAGAGAGAACAGGGGAGAGTTCAGGAGCACATTTCTTAAGGCCTATCAGCGGGATTCCATCGCCACCGCACACCTTATGGGGATCAAATTTTTAAATTACTCGCGATACTACTGTCGGGTAATATATACATCGTACAATTTAGCCTCAGTTCTAATAGGGAAGTCGGGTGAGGTACTCCCGATGAGTCAAATGTGGAGTTGGATGATCTACTATGAAAAATGGATAGGTAGGTGAGGACCTGTTCTATAGTCTGCACTTTTCAACGACCTCAATTCTTTTTGTTTTTATCTATTTATTGGTTTATGCAGACATTATAAAACTGATAAGATTCATCAACTTGAGAGTGGGTTTGTGGAACCATCCGACACTAGCTGTTATAATTTGATATCATTGATCCGTAGGATGCAACCTTGTGGAGACGTTAGTGGAGGCATTTTAAACATTTGTCATGGGTTGCTGGTGAGGTACAACGATGTATTTGTATATGTCTATACAGATATTTTACTTTGTTTTGTCATTAGGAACACGCCTGTAAAAGTTGTAAATGTATTTTTGGTACATCTGCATATATATATATATATATATATATGCTCACGTCTGTCAATTGACCACTCTGGAGAGAGATAAAGAAAACAATAGCTATTCACTATTATTTACGCATCGTTTTTAAGCAATGAAATGAACACCCCTGGCCGTTGGCGTTCGTTTACGTTATTTACATAATACGCTACAAATATGCCTTTCTCTGTCGTGAGCCAAGAGCTTATAGGTAAAATCCGCGACTGATATAAAATCTGTCGATTTTCAATCTCGGCTAAAAGCAATCGGATATCTAGCCGCACTGATAAGCTGTGATACTGCGAAACAGGCCTGTATGCGGGAAGCTCTCTCTCTCTCTCTCTCTATATATATATATATATATATATATATATAGTTTAATCATATCACCCCGAGCAAGGCGGTAACGCCACTGATGTGCAGTGGGCTACATAAGAGTAAAAAGGTTAGAGAAGAGTGAAGAGAAGGACGAACCAGTTAGAAAGGAGCACGAGAAGGAAGGGAATACAGGTGTGATGACAGTTGCAGAGGTGGAGAGAATGGAAAGGATATACAGGGCGGTAAAGAAAGAACTAGGTTTAAGTGATTAAGTGATGAGTATTGACCTTGCATTTAAATTCCTGATATATATATATATTAGTTTGTCCAGAGAGTTCATGCCAGATTTAAAGTGAAATGAAATAACAAAACAGAATTATTCTTTAAATATTTACTCACTGAAACAATTTAACAATTTTCTTCCACAACTATTCCTAATTTTTCTTCAACGTATATGTTCCATCTTCACAGAACGTCTGGGATTTTTTCACAAAGAACTCATCAGTGGTTTTTTATGTCATCAAAAGAATTAAAATGTTTACCTTTGAGATTATTTAGCAAGGACCAAGGTCTAATGAACATGGCAGGTTAGGTAACACATCCCAGTCAATGTGCAACAATTTTTTTATGGTTATTAAAGAAACGTAAACTCAGGCATTATCCTGATGGAAAATGTTTTCCCATTAAATCGGAGCTTTTTCTTAAATTGCTGTCTTTATTCCATCCAAGTGTGTAGTACTTTTCAAAATCAATTGACCGGTTACTTAGCAGAAGCTCATATTACAGATTTCTCTTTCAATCCTAGCAAATTCACAGTATGACTTTCTTAGATTGAAGTTGTTAAATTTGGCTTATGTCATTTAGCCGATGATTATTCTTCTGAACATTGTTGTAACCTATCCATTTTTTATCTCCCGTCATAACTTGCTCAAGAAATGGTGCATTTTCATGGCGTTTATATAGCAACTAACAGACAAAAGGGATAAAAATATTCTTTTCACGCAGATACTATGCTACGCAAACATCACTAAGTGCTCAAAGATAATAGATTTTGATAAATGTAGTGTTTGCCAACTTCTGGGTGGTGTAATCAATTTCTCGTTCCGAGCCGATATCCACTGCGCCACAATGCACATCCCATATAGCCCGGCCAAAAATATCTATCTTTCCCCAGTCTGGGTTCTATAACACTAACTAAACCAAGAAGAGAGCAATTTTCTAGCGTGAACAACAGTATGAACAAGGCCAGGACACTCAAACCATCAATCGAGCTAGCACAATAAGAATCACATTCCTGACAAAATCGGACCATAGTGAAGTTTGAACCCGAGCTTTATTTTCATAAAGTAATTGTTCTAACCACTCAGCCTTGCGTCCATATATATTGTAGAAGACAATCCATCACACATTCAGATGTTAAACTTTTGTTATAATAAACGAAGATTACTCTCAAATATATATATATATATATATATATATATATATTGCCTATTTCAAAATATAAGCTATAATACAAGGATTCTTTTAAAACAATATGTTTATGGGTATTATGTCACGTTAAACAAAAGTATATTTATCGTTCAAATGGTTTTACAAAACAAGCAAATCTTACATATTTATAAAATGTGCGTTGTGGTTCAGTGGATATCGGCTCGGAACGACAAAACAGGGAGCCGAGTTCGAATTCCAGTCGAATTTCTTGCATTCATTTACACACCAATACCCTTGGGAAAGATATTAATCTCTCTCTTCCCTCCAGTTATGGGTTAAATAACAGGACAGATTACGTTATATAACCTTGGCTGGCAACCAGTCTACCGCCGAAAGCAATGGCAAACTACTGCGGGATAATCTTCTATCCAGTCAGTCATATACCTTTCGATACCTGATTACCCAAAGCGTGTATCACGTATGGCACTTAACTGACTGACTGACATATTTATAAATCTACCATTCGAAAGTGAGTTGAATATTTCCGCCATATTTGCTTTGCTTTTCTTATTTATCTCGACATTCTCAATAAAATCCAAAAGGTTTGTAATGTTACCTTTCCCGACTTGGATTCTCACCACTGCGTGGTAGCTACGCTCTGTATTTTCTGTAAATATTTTCACGTTAATTGTTAGAATTTTTTATGTTGAAATAAACCTTGATATCTTTGACGTATTTACTTTTAGAGCAAATTTCACAATAAATATTATAATAAAAGACTTGTTTTGCGACATTCTTCATGCTTAATTTTTATTTTATTTAAAATAATAAGCAAATAATTATTAAAAGTTTAAATAACATAAAAAACGAACAAATATGTAATGCAATTAAATGCTTATATGTGTAGAAATATATATTTTTAGATAGAGTATTTGCATTGTTCTAATTGTTGCTCTCATCTTTATTGCCATATTCACGACGTTTCAGCCGTTGTACGATCCGGCCTTCTACTGAAAAAGAGTTCAATTCGAAGGTCGGTGCGTATAAGGACCGAAACAACTTGAACATGGCAATAAGGATTTGTACAATAGTTCGAACAATGTATAATAAAAATAAAATAAAATGCTTATATTATTATACTTTTATGTGCGTTGTGGTGCAGTGGATATCAACTCTGAACGATAAATCGGAGCACCGAGTTCGAATTCCAGTTGAATGCTTTGCATTCACTTACGTGCAAATACCATTGGGAAAGTATTAATCCGTCTCTTTCCTCCAACCATGGGCCAAATAACAGGTCGAATTGGGTTCTATAGCCTTGATAGGCAACTAGTATACCATAAAAAGTAATGGCAAAGTACTGCGGGAAAATCTTTCCTGGCATTTATCTTTCGATGATCGCCTAAATGTGTATCACGTAAGGCAATTAACTGACCGATGCATTTAAAAATCTACTATTTGTACTTACCGTAGTTAAGATTTCTCGAGCTTGGTTAGTACCTAGGATAGTGATTACTAACGAATCCCAGGTGTTCTAAGCAGAAAAATGCTGGTTCATGGTTCGAAATTGTCAATCGGAGAGACGAGTTCTACATGTTGTTTGTTTCGTTATATTTCATTCTTCTCAAACAACCTTGGGAAACTTTATAATTCATCTCGTTTTGTTTGCTGTGGGTTAATTAGCAAAACTCGTATCATTAAAATTGTTTTATCTCGAAAAACAAAATAAATCTTCTATGAAAATATTTAAATTTCGGCATTAAATGACCCATAGATTATGACATGCCGCTAAAGAATACAACAAAAAGCAACTATTCGTATGTGAGTAGAATATTTTTTCCGTGTTTGGTTTGCTGCTTCTCTTATATATCTTGAAAAACTTAAAATGTTTTTTTTATATTACTGGTCCTGACATGACATCTCGACTTCAGTCTCTTTCCCATCGCCATGACATGGATTTTCTTTGTTTTTCTATGAATATGTTCATGTTAGTTGTTAACATAAACTTTTCTCCTTGGTATGTTAAACGCATGAATTCAAGTATGATATTGTTTACTAGGTGTCATCGTTTTCCTGTAGTAATATTTAGATACAGCTGTAAGTTTTATTGAAATGTTTTTTTTTCTTGCACTTATCATCTGTGGAACTCTCCTCGAATATTTTGCTTCTCTGTCACATACAGTCAGCAAAATAAATCAATAAATGCAATGTCAATAACAGTCTTCTGTCTTCTTGAATCCTTTTCTTTCATTTGAATTTTACCAGATGTTTACACAAAAAAAAACCCCTACATTCCTTGATAAGATTTACATATCTCCTTCAACGAATATTATGTTATTTTCTAAAAATTATTTTCTGTAATTTTGAGAAGTGTAATTTATATTTAAATACTTTTTCAAATGTTAACACAGTTTTTTCTATTATCTCAAAAATAAAGAATCACAAAAATATTCATATAATTTTTAATATCTGCTATATTAAATAAGTATATTATTTTTAATTTTATGATTATGAAGAAAATTCGTTTCATTTATTGTCAGCACTTGCAACTCTAACCCCAACTACAATACCAATATTGACCATAAAAATAAATTATAAATACATGACTTACAATAATCAGATTTGCTTAATGTTACGGCGGGTAACAGAATTATGTGAAATAATACAAAACAACGTAATAGTATAAAAGTAGGTGTATTAACAGGAAAGAAAAGTATTTACAAGAGGTGAAGATTAGTAGAATACAGAACAAGGTAATTAGTATACAGTATCGTCGTAGAGAGGTGATAGATTGACTAGTAGAACACTTCCGGTGCGATACCGGAAATACCCGACTGACTCGCTCACTCGACTTCCTTACACGACTTCCTTCCTCGAGGTATAATCACTATTTTATATAGTGATTCGAATAGTCCATTTCCGTGGATAGGTGAAGAGCGCCCTAACACGTAATATGATAGTAAGTGTTATTTGTTAGCTTCCTTTCGTATTTTTCACAATTGCATAAAGTTTTTTATGAACTAGTTACACACGTTTCTGAAAAAATTTAAAAATTTTACTACACAGTTGAAACATTTTTTATGTTGACAGTAAGCAATGACACCAAAGATATTGGGAAACCCAGGCTTTTAGTATCTCAGAATCCTTCTCCAAAAATACATATCTTTTGTTTCAATCTTCAATCACTTTTGAGAAAATTGTTCGAAATTCACTAGCACATAGAAGAATTGACATTGCATCGCGGTTCAACATTTTCTTCTTTTATTCTAATGAAATTAAAATGTTTACTTTGTAGCACATTTACTTACGTGCAAATTCTCTTGGAAAAGGTAATAATCTGTCTATTTCCTCCAGTTATGGGTTAAATAACAAAAAAAGATTGGGTTCTATAGCCTGGCTAGCAACCAGTCTACCGCAGAAAACTACTGCGGGATAATCATCTGACCAGTCAGTCATCTTACTTTCGAGACATGATCGCCCAAGCGAGTATCACGTATGGCACTTAGCTGACTGTTAGATGTGCGTTGTGGTGCAGGGGATACCGGCTCGGAACGAGAGACCAGGATGCCGAGTTCGAATTCCAGGTGAATTCCTTGCATTCACTTATGCACAAATACCCTTGGGAAAGGTATTATTCCGTCTCTTCCCTTCTTTTATGGGTTAAATAATGAGACACAATGGGCTGTATAGCCTTGGCTGGGAACCGGCCTACTGCAGAAAGTAATGGCAACCTACTCCGGGAAAATCTTCTGTCTAGTCAGTATCTTTCAAGGCATGATCACCCAAGGGTATGCCACTTAATTGACTGACTTTGTATCAAATATTCATTCACGCAGATTTTGTTAAAAATAACAAGCAAGTTATGACACCCCTGCATATATTTAATCATATCTCCCCCTGGAAATCAATAAAGCCACAAAACCGAAAGGGGTTACAACGTGTAAGAAACATTGTTGAGGAGAAAGTGTGACAAAAGAAAATGAAGTGAGAAGAGTGATGGTATCAATTTATACGGTATTTAAATTTTTAAAGACAAAAATTGACTGTCAAGAAGAAACCCGGAAGTGGGTTCCACAAGAGGAAACACAAGAGAAGAGACTGCGAGCATAGAATTTATGATTACATCTGCTCACCATACCACCAATGTAGTAGCATGCTCAACTTCATAGACTAGGTTCAATGGAAAAAAATTAACCAGAAAAAGTACCATGAAAGTATTTAATTCCAAGTGAAGAGGACTCAAGTTTTATTTTTTTTATTTTATTTTGAGTACTCTGGCATTTATTTTATTATAAACAGTGCTCAATATAATGAGTATTATAGCGCTTAATATAATATAGTTATATAGTTATGTATCAATTTTACATTGCGACATGGAAATTTCAGGTTCACATCATCAGGCAATGTTGATGTAGTTGTGCAGATGATTTACGTTTAAATGACAACATCTTTTGGTTTGCTGTGAATGAATGTGGGTGTTTTTTATTTATTTATTTATTTTTTGCTAATCAGAATTGAGATTTAAAAAAAGCAAAAAACACCCACATACAAAAGATTTTGTCATTTAAACGTAAATCATCTGCACAACCACATCAACTTTGCCTGATGATGAGAACCTATCTCGAAAGAGAAATTCCCATGTCGCAATGTAAAATTGATACATAAATATATAATTATATTTCATGAAAGTATTTCTAGAAGCCAAAGAGAAGCTACATTAGGGCGGTTGGATGGTGACTGAAGAGGAAATGACAGATCAAAGCCAATAACATTGCCGACTCTTTCTTTCGATTTAATCGGAAACATTGGTTACACAGCGATCTATTCCACGATATTGTTGTTCAAATGCTTCAGATTATAGCACTGGAGCTGTAATTTCACATCTTTCCGAATGGAAATGAACAAGCAACTGCACCCGGAACACTTGTACCTAAAGAACACAATGAGTGCTATATTTAAAAGGGTCTCATAGCAACTGTTTTTGCTATGAAAAGTTCTACATAATGCTGATCTCAGTCCATTTGATTCTTGTTATCATTTTAGCTCAAAGAAAGCTAGACGTTTACAGAGCCAGCCGTCTACAACGATGTGCCATTATAATTTTAGTTAGTTTTTTATCAAATATTAGTCAAGCAAAAATATATTTTGCTTGATAGTTTGGTAACTTGATGTCAAATATGTCATCGAAATGTTCACAGCTATCAATAAATTTCATTGTCCGCAATCTACAAGGTAACCAAAAACGTTCTGTCTCTTTTGTTATTAGTCATTGAATGAAGTTGAAATATATACGAAATGCGTGTAGCAATTGTTTTCAAATTCAGACAGCCAAAAGTAGGAACATTAGAGGTTATACAAAACACGCGCACCGTGCCCGGCCATCAATCATAAGCTGGACACCTGTGAGAAGGATGGAAGTGTTTGGAGATCTCGATCGGGGCTGTTTACTTTACGACTTCAAAGTGTGCTTATCAACAGCTTTATCAAGTCGCCGCATATGTCAAGCGTTTGAGGATAATGCTGTGGATGAACTAACTGCAAAGCGTTGATTTCAGAAATTCAAGTCGGGAGATTTGTCTCTCAATGATGAGCCCCGCAGTGAACGACCACAGGTCTTAAATGACGGAGTCCAGAAGGCGACTATTCAAGAGGACAGTAGTCTAACGAGTGGTGAACTTGCAAGACAGTCCTACGTTTCCAATGAAACAGTTAGACTTCACCTGCACCGCCTAGCTAAGACGTACAAACTGAGCAAGTCGGTTCCGCAAACGCTGTTGGAGTTCCACAAGGTATAACGAGTGGCAGCCTTCCTTATCGCTGCTTTCTTGCCACTTTACCCCATCCTTATTCAATCGAGTGCTTAGCAGAGATGAAACGTGGGTTCTGTATGAACCTCCCAAGCGTTCCAGACATTGCTTATCTTCTCAGGATACTTTCTCTCACACCGCCTATGCACCCAAGGAAGATTATGCTTTGTGTCTGGTGGACAGGTCGTCAAGTGGTTCATTATGAACTACTACCAATGGGACAAACGGTCACTGGAGACCTATACTCGCAGCAAATGAAAGGGGTGCAACAGGCATTGCGCCAGAAGGAGCCATCACTGGTGAATCGCAAAGGTGTGCTTTGCCTCCATGACAAAGTCATACCGCATGTCGCGCGAGTGGTCAGGGATACTATACACAAACTTGAGTGGGAGACTTTGTGTCATCCACTTTATTCACCTGACTTGCACCATCCGATTACCATCTCTTCCACTCACTGGATAATCATCTTCCTGGGAAATCCTTCACCAATGAAGCAGATTTGCGCAAAGCCCTTACGAACTTCCTTGCAGCAAATCCCGTGAGTTCTATCTCAAGAGCACTGAACAGCTGGAGACACGTTGGCAGAAGCTGCGTGATGCTGATGGCGATTACCTCAAAGACTAAATCTAAGTTTCCTTTAAAACGGTTAGAACTGTTTTGGTTACCTTGTATAATCAACAATGAACAATAGATTTGATGAAACCCAAAACTCTTGCCTTAGTTTGCATCTTGTTTGCGATTTTGTGATATTATTTTCTCTAATCAACAAACCTTAATTCGAAAAAGTGTTGTTCAAGACAGCATATCAATAATATACTTTTTCGTGAGTTTTAATTGGCATTTTCGTTTCTTTCAGAATTCAGATCTCCCAATTATGCGGTCTTGTGTCATATCCAACTTCTGTGGGAAGGCAGGTGACTATCAGCTTAGTTTTCTTAACTTTTTAGGAAACATGTAAAATAATTTTACAGTTTGTATTAAAAATGGTGAAATTCCAAATGTTTCTAGTAGTTAGAATTAGTCTGTTAAGTGTCATACATGTTATGCGCTTAGACGATCATGTCTCAAAAGAAACATAAATTACTGGGGCAGAAGATTTTACTTCTCTAGGTTGCCATTACTTTCTGTGGTAGACTGGTTGCAAACCTAAACTATATAACACAATCTGTTCTGCTATATAGCCCATAGCTGGAGAAGAAAGAGACATGTTAATGCGTCTCCCAAGGGTATTTGCGCGTAATAAAATGCAACGAATTCAGCTGAAATTTGAACTCGGCTCGATTGAACTCGATTTCTTCTTCGATATCTACTGCACCACAATATTACAAAAAATAAATTAGATGTAATTCAACGTTCTTTAGAATGTTTACCTCTTTGAAAAATATCTGACTAATGAAAGTTTTTGATTTTCTTTGTGCGTGAGGTTATTTTTTTTTTTACATATAGTCAGTATTAAAGAAAGTACACAAAATACAGGCAGGATAGTAAAAATTAGCGAGAAAAAAGAGCAACCATCAACTCCAATAAGACAGAAAATATTAGCAAGAGAAAAAGTAAAAGATGCGTGTTATAAATTGAAGATATCGGCATTAAACAAGTTGAAAAGTATAAATACCTGACAAATTCGTTAACAGAAGATGGAAAAAGAGACAGAGAATATTGAACAAGTATTCGAACAAACGAAAGATGCATTCTAAAAGTAAAGTGCTGAGTAACGCAGACATTTTATTCAAAACAAAGAAAAGAGTGCTACATTGATATAGAATGCCACTCCTCTTATATGACAGTGAATACAGAAAAACCTCTACACTAGCGAAAGAAAAGTAAAGCAACAGAAATATGGGCATGAAGAAAGATAGTAGGAATTCGCAACAAAAATAGAGATTTATACTGAAAATCAGGAAGGATGTGCTGAGATTCCTTGGAGATAATGATGAATGGTTGCTTGGGAAAATAACGCTGATATGGTTGTAGGCTGGATATGAAGCAAAGTACTTACTTGACAAGATTGTATGAGTGTCGGAACGGATAGAGAGAGAGAGAGAGAGAGAGAGAAAGAGAGAGAGAGAGAGAGACTTAGCCAAAGATAAAATATCCTAAGAGCCACACAAATAAGAATTTTTAGAGAGCCATGATTGTCTATGACCCGAACAGATGCTGCATGTGGAGGAAGAGTATTTATCGTGAAATTTTGGCTTAGTGTCGATTCTGATTTTATGAATGCATATTTTGAATTGTTCTTTTTCATTGAATAAACAAATGAAGCGAGATAATAAGAAAATTATGACATTTAAATAAATATCTATTTATTGACGTGTAAACACATATGTACAAATAGCTACACAAATAGCAATAACTAACAACAAAATCAAATGAAAACATACAAATATAAATGTAAATATACAAACACACAAACTTTAAAAATATAAAAAATATTCCAACAAACAAAGAACTGACACACAAAATCCATAAACACAGATACAATCCTTTGAAACTAAGGTAGTATAAATGGCTGAATTTTCAAATTAGAATATTTTAAAGTTCTACATATATATATATATATATATATATATTCTTTATTGTGTGGCTATGTATTGTGTTACGTGCAAGATTTGATATACGTATTCTTAATTTTGTGACACTTCATGTTTAGATGTATCCACCATTTCTCTTCACCTAACAATATTTTCTTTGTATAAAAAAAATAATATCCTGAGTAATCTATTTTTTCAGTTTGACAAAGCAGTGAATAATTTTAACAACTTCGGAAATATATTCTGAATTTATAACCGTTTAATTATGCGTTGAATTTTTCTCTTAATATTTCATAGTGCTCTGATTAATATCCTTTGTGTTCACTAGTATTACCTATGTAATATTTGATATTAATTATATGAAAATCTTTGTACTATTCTCTCCAGTTTTTACAGGTTTGTCATTTTTAATTCCAAGTGAAGAGGACTCAAGTTTTTTTAGTGCTCTGGCATTTATTTTATTATAAACAGTGATCAATATAATGATTATTATAGAGCTTAATATAATATAATATAATTATATGGTTATGTCAATTTTACATTGCTACATGAGAATTTCAATGTTTCGAGATTAATTCTCATCATCAGGCAATGTGGGTGTGGTTGTGCAGACGATTTACATTTAAATGACAAATACATTCGGTTTACTGTAAATGTATGAGGGTGTTTTTTTTTGTGTGTGTGTGGCTAATCCGAATGGAGATTCACTTTGGGGTTTGACCCCGAGGAATTTCTGTGCTAACCAACTATTTTCCTCCTCTTTTTTCTTTTTCCTAGACCCTATTCCTCTCTTGTTTGTTCTCCTTCGCATTTATCTGATCTTATAATTTTCCCTTCAGTTTTATTACATTTGATATGATATTCCTTTTTGGTAGTACCACTCCCCTTCCCTTTAGTCTATTTGTTAAAGAAAAGTTTTTTTTCCAAAAGGTAATCCCGAACTGTTATATTTTCGCTCCAACTATGAATTTGCTGTAAAGTTTATTATCCTGATACAAAGTGGGGAATTATTAAAAAAAGAAGAAGTAACTTATTCTATAATTTGGTTTTATTTTTATTTTTATTTTTTAATTTTACCTAATTCATCGGTGGGCATGTTATTTAATTTAGGTTTTATCCATTTTCTAATGTGAATAATTTACAATGCCTACATATGACATCAATTTCGTTACGTTTATTTAATAAGTTTTTTATATTTAAGGTATCTAATTATAAATAGTTTTTCATATAAGCATAATGAACATGGTTCATTTAAGGACTTACATGTTTTAGCTTCTTTTAGCATTTTCCACTTTATTTTGGGTGTTTGTTTTTTTTGTTTCCTTTAGGTACCAATGATATCTCGATAAGGATGTTCTATTTCTGTATTTGCTATTATTAAATGAAGAGGTATGGTGGGAGATTCTCTGCTTTAGAGTGTTTTTAGTACTCCTTATATAGACTTTTATATTTTTTTGGTTTTCCTTTGTCGATATTTCGCATTGATAGATTATCGATTTCGTCAAACACCTATTTTCTAGGGGACAGTTTATGTGGCTTTTACAATTACATTTTTCTCGTATAAATTGTTTTCTGTTGTCTGGTTATTTTTACTGGTTTTGTTGAATTTTTTAAAAATATTATTATTATGGTTTTTTATAATTTTTTCTAGATTATTCATACATCTGTAACTTAATTTTATAGTGTTTTTATTAAAGATTTTACTTAGTGGATTTTTCTCTGGGAAATGTTTCCTAATTAACTCTAGGAATTTTCTTTCCAACCTACCATTAGTCATCTGGTTGTAAGGGAGTGTGTACCAGATGATTTTCCTACTCCTATTTTTTCTTCGAGGGTTGCTTTTCTTGTTTACATATTTAATATTTGGGTCCTTTTCACTGTTCTTTCTACATCACCCCGTGTATCTTGTTCTTTTTCTTTCTATCTATCTTTGCAAGTGTCTTAAAAACCCGTGTTCCTATTCTTCTTATGCCCTTTATCTGATACCCCCTGTAACTGGTTCGTCTTTTTCTTCACTCTCCTCCTGACTAAACTTTTACTCTCTTATGTAGCCCCCTGCGCATCAGCGTCAGTAATATCTTGCTTGGTGTGAAACGACAAAAGAATTGTTTAATTTAACAAAAATCAGGGAGTTATTCATATTTCCTAAGAGCGGGTGATGTTTGATGTATTTACGAGGATTTGTTTATAAATGTAAAAAAACCTGTTTTCGTCTAGTGTGTCGGGGCAATCATAAAGCCCACATTTAAAAATACCACACCCGAGTCACCCATATTTGAGGTTATCACAAAGATCAAACGTACCTGAATGCAAAAGAAAGAACTAGCTTTTTGAGAATTTCGTGTCAATTTTTGAAAATTTAAATGCTTTTTTGTTTGCGGTGAATTAATATTTTGCGGTGAATTAATATTTTGCGGTGAATTAATATTTTGTGGTGAATTAATATTCTGGTGTGAATTAACAGAAAAGATCGAGTAGATGGTTAATTAACAGAAAAGATCGAGTAGATGGTTAATTAACAGAAAAAGATCGAGTAGATGGTTAATTAACAGAAAAGATCGAGTAGATGGTTAATTAACAGAAAAGATCGAGTAGATGGTTAATTAACAGAAAAGATCGAGTAGATGGTTAATTAACAGAAAAGATCGAGTAGATGGTTAATTAACAGAAAAGATCGAGTAGATGGTTAATTAACAGAAAAGATCGAGTAGATGGTTAATTAACAGAAAAGATCGAGTAGATGGTTAATTAACAGAAAAGATCGAGTAGATGGTTAATTAACAGAAAAGATCGAGTAGAAAAGTTAATTAATCAGAAAAGATCGAGTAGATGGTTAATTAACAGAAAAGATCGAGTAGAAGGATAATTAACAGAAAAGATCGAGTAGATGGTTAATTAACAGAAAAAGATCGAGTAGATGGTTAATTAACAGAAAAGATCGAGTAGATGGTTAATGCGTGGAGTTTTATTAGATTAGGAAAGAAGTATGGTTGGGAGTATAGTGATTATATTAACGTTATTGATTTTTATTATGTTCTCTCTGACAAACATCCGTAACATATTCAACAATATTATAAATGTATTGATCAAAGCAAGTTTCTTGTTTGTTGTTTAACTTTCTTTATAGATATCATTGGTTCAGTAATTGTTTGTAAGGTTGTTTTCTTTATTTGTTATCTAATTTTGCGTACAAGGAAACGAGAGGGAAGTCGTCAAAGACATTATTTTCACGTAGTCTTTCCGTTTTATTAAGTTCAACTGAAATCGAATGAAAGTCACTTCCGATAGGATCAACAAAGTACGCCAGTAATTAGGGAAAACAGCAATTTCAGTAGTTAGACAAGTAAATAATTTTAAAACATCTGAAATCAGGTAAGAAATTGGAAATGTTGCTGTCCGACTAGTGAATAAATTAATTGCCATGAAAACAAATAAACAACACAAATGATACTTCTCTCTCTTTCTATCTCTCGAACGCACACACTTACACACTTTCTCTCGCTCTCTTACACACTCTATTTATCCGTGTATCTATTCACGAAACTATCTCAATGTGTTTCTACACCGATTCTTAAACGATCAGTTTAGTTAAGCATAGCTGAAACTAATCAAAAACAATATGGATGACCGCTTGTAAATATCAAGTGATGTAATCTTTAATATATGGGTCGTATCATGGATAAGTGGAATTCGGTGAGTTCAAATTAAGATTGTTTAGTTATATTAACTCACGTACAAATATATTTGAGAAACGTATGAATCCACTGGACGTGAGTTGTAGTTTCATTAAATGAGAAATTAGTGAGCCGAGTTCGAATTCCAGTTAAATTCATTGTATTTACTTACGCCAAATAACCTTAGGAAATGTATTAATCCGTCTCTTTTCAGCAGCCATGGGTCAAATACATAAAGGGATTCGGTTCTATAGCCTTGGTTGGCAACCAGTCTATCACGGAAAATAATGGCAACTTACTGCAGAAAAATCTATTTTAAGTTATTAGGATAAGAGAAGAAACTTGATAAATGGTTTCCATATAAACTCTGTGAAATTCAAAGACTTCCACTCGATCTATGCTAAGTAATTAGGAAAGGTGAAGAAACGTGATAAATTAATTTTATATGAACTCAATGAAAGTCGTTGACTTTCACTCTCTATATGTTAAGATATTTAGCAAGGTGAAGAGACTTGATAAATAGATTTTACAGGAACTCCATGAAAGTCAACGACTTCGACCCGATCTACGTTAAGTTACTAGGCAAGGTGAATAAACATGATTAATGGATTTTACATGAATTTAACGACTTCGACTCTGTCTACGTTAAGTTATTAGGCAAGGTGAATTATCATGATAAATGGATTTTACATGAATTCAGTGAAAGTCAACGGCTTCAACTTGGTCTATGTTAAGTTGAAAAATCTTTTTAAATGGATTCCGCATGAACTTAGTAAAAGTCAACGGTTTTGATTCGATCTATATAAAGTTATTAGGCAAGGTGAATAATCATGAGAAATGGTTTTACATCTAACTCATTAAAAGTCAACGACATTGACGTTTTGACACGTATTCTGCACTGCATTCTAGAAATGCATATAATCAATTTCTAGATCAAATAGTATTGTTTGAGTAACAATATATACTTTAAAATCCATTTATCATGATCATTCATCTTGCCTAATAACTTAACTTAGATCGAGACGAAGTTATTGACGTTCACTAAGTTCCTGTGGAATCTATTTAACAAAAGTTTCACCTAGACTAATAGCATATACCGGGTCGAAGTCGTTGACTTTCACTGAGTACATGTGGAATCCATTTACTAAGTTTCTTAAACTTCCCCAATAACTTAACTTAGTCGTAAGTGATCGGCTCAATTACGAGATCATGGCGAAGCATCAAATCACTTTGCAAAACTGAAATTTCAATCAGCAGTCACGATAAACAAGACGTCCCTTCGGAGATTTACTGTGCTATGAGAAACTACTGGTTCTTAAACTCACACCTGACCTCAGATGAAACATACAAGCGATCGCTAAATATACAGGTAAAAATGTTGGCTCCTTTGTACCGCCCTATAAAACACTTGCTATCTTCTACATTTACAAGAGTCAACTGAGGTCAAGAGTGGAGTAATTATGTCATATTTAGACGCGAGATAAGCACTTCCAGACTTGACAGAGCACAACAGCGTCTCCGACTTCTTGTGGGTGACTAATAATTTCCCAACTCCAAATTCTCCCTCAGACAATCTTATCGTTGCTCTTTTTCTACAATCGCCGAAAGTGTCCAAAAGAACTGCATTTCTTGGTTCCGCCATAACCAATCTTTGCGGCGAGGACAAGCCATGCTACATACACTGTAGGAAACCACGCCACTAATACTCACCATAATCCATTCCAGTAAGCAGTTATACTTAAACAGCTTCTTTCCGCGTACCGCTGCTCTGTGGAACCGACGCCCAAAATAATGTTTCCTTCATATCTAGAATCTTAAACTGTCCAAGTCTTGAGTAAACGATTAGCATCTTCTCCTATCCGTATAAAATACCATCTAACATATCCATCTACTTCGAGGACTACTAAGCTTCGTACCAGAGTAATTGTTTGAATGGACTATTCGTTATGATACGTAAACATTTGGAATTTAAGTGTTTTTCTTATAGTTTCTAACATAAAGTGATTCATATTCCTCACTGTTACTGTCGGATTCTCTTTTTCTCTGGGTTTTTCTCTCTCTTTTTGTCCTCCATTTCTCTCTCTCTCTCTCTCTCTCTCTCTCTCTGTATATATATATATATATATATATATATATATATGTTCAACTGAAAATTGGCTGGTGCAGTTATCAAAAGGTGGTAAAGGTATTATCTGTGAAACTTTTACTAAAATTCAAAGAAATGTTTAGCTTTTTCTGTCTGCTGGTATTGAAATGCTAATCTTTGCTTTTGCAGACGTTGTTATTTTTTGCTAGTTTACACAAGTTTTAAAAAAAATGTTTTCGTTTCACCCATGTTATATTTTTGTCTTGTTTTATATGTCACTTTCAGATTTTTTCCTATAATTTCTAACATAAATAGATTAATGTTTAAATCAAAATTTAATATTGAGATTTTAATGTAAAATTTTACATAGAGTTGTATTTACACCCCCTCCCAGTTGTTGTCTGTTTCTTTGGCTTTATATATACATATGCCTGAAGAAGCTTGTTAAAATGAAGCATGCTAAAATAAAAAATAATTGTTCCTACATGTTCTTTACTTATTCTCTTCATCTTGTCAGATTTAGATCCATATATATATATATATATATATATATATATATATATATATATCCAAGTGAATAAGGAACAAAGAAAATAATTGCAACATTTAAAAAAATTAATTTAAAAGACTGCTCAATATAAAAATAGACCAACGAATATTTATAATTCATTATTACTGTACCTACCTGATGAGACATTGATCTCAATGTCGAATCAAAATGTACCATGTTGTAGTAGTTTGTAGTTTATACATTCTTTAAAGAATATATATATATATATATATATATTGATAATACTTAGTTTTTGATCATAATAGGTTTAGACCGGTGCACATATGTATTGAAAACTGTTCAATACAATCATATTGTAGAACCTTTGAATATTTTTCATTTTTAAACGAGTTATCTCGCTACCTAGGTTTCCACCACGAGTGGCGTCCTCAGGCAATTAACAGCTGACTCCACCGTTTACCTTTTTTCTTTACAAAAAAGCAAAAACAAAAGAAAAATGATAAACGGTGGAGAACACCATTTTACACACACACACACACACACATATATATTGTCGTCCGCAGACAGAGCTGTCTCGCTGCACCCCAGCTCATCAGTACGGTTAGACTCCGATTGCTTTTCAACCCAGGATCGAAACCCGACCAAATTGGCATCAGTCGGCGATTCTACCTCTGGGCTATGGGCGTTCGGTGGAAAAACACCTATTTTTTAGCGCATATATTATCATTATACGCACGTAATACCCAGAGTGCTCTAATTCAGTTTACTGAATGAGCTATGCGTACACACCAGAGTAGCTACTGTTTTTTCAATGTCTACTATTCTTCCAAAGTGTTCAATCAGGGTGTGAGAGCGTAAATATTATCATCCGCAGACAGACTTGTCTCGCTGCACCACAGCTCATCAGTACGGTTAGATTCCGATTGCTTTTCATACATGATTGAAACCCGACCGAATTGGCGTTAGTCAATATATATATATATATATATATATATATATATGCTTATGTCTTGAAGGCTGTCACAATGCGTTGAGTAAAATAATGGAAGGTAAATAAGTTTTGGGGTATTATCTATTTAGTAAACATTAATATTTCGAGATCAAAATCTCATCTTCAGAATGCCAGAGAAGCATGCGTCTGTCCGAGTGTGTACCTGGCCTTTCAAACATTGTGCATTCGGCTGTCTGTCTGCTGCTGCTGCTGTCATTAATTTTACTGTGTGTTTATGTGTGTGTGTGTGTGTGTGTGTTTTATAGTTGGGGCCTTTTTTGGTCTGATGATATCAGTCTGCTTATATGTGTGGTTTATCTAAGTGTGGCCTGACCGTTGGTTTGATTTTTGACCGGGTCGATGAGTATTTATTTCATTACTGTTGTTTTATCTATCTGCTTTATCTGGTCGTGTGTGTGCGTCCGTTACTGTATTATGTGTGCGTGTTTATGTGCGCGTAGTTCTTGCAAATTATTTTACTTTTGCTATATATATATATATATATATAGCGCTCATTTAAAATGTTTATATTCCACGACGTTAGGAGAACTGAAATGTATTGATTTTAATGGAAAACTGTAGAACCGTGAAATTTCCACGGGTATCACTAGTAAATACAATCTTGTTGCCTCTCTTTCCTATTATCGTTTTTCCTTCACTTTCTATCTAACTTCAGCTTTTCCTATCAACACCCCTTCTCGTTTGTTAATTCATTTCCATTGCCTACCGTCTTCTAACACCTGTTTTTCATCGCACTCATTGTATCGAAAAGCAGATAAAAATTTCAAATCTAATGCTGTAATTACATTCACCAGACTTTTTAATATATATCGAAATGAGAACGAGATTGAAATATGTTTTCCCAACTTCCTTCTACTTTTACTTCACTCGTTTCTCTGTAACGTTCAGATTCGATTATTTCTTTTTTCGTTATTTTTCAATCCAATACATACTTTTTCCTACGTTCTTTTGCAAACACTGTTTAATGACGTGCCTCCAGCAAAACCACATATTACTAGGATTTCATTACGTACAAAATGCGTTGTTTTGTTATGTTATTATCGGTCACATTTGATAATAAATGTCGCGTTGTTTCGGAATAAATTTGGAAACCCGACAAGGCATTTTTAATCTTCCATATCCGTCTGCGTTCGAAAGATTCATTTACGTTTTTAGTCGAACAAGCCATTACTGATGTGACAATGAATATCGTTTTCATATCAAACACGAAACACAAATCGCAGCCAATAACGACGATAGAATGTCTGCGGAAATACTATTCTACAGTAGATATTGAACACAAAATCTCAATGAAATATGTTTAGAGTCTATCTTCCACATGTATACATTTGCCATTCGTCCATGCATTGATATTGCTGTCCCATCTAGCCTGTTGCTTTAGCTGAATTTAAATGTTCTTGAGGAAATCCAAAGAGGTATCTGCAATTTTATTTGTCCTGACCTGGCATCTCAGCTTCACTCAACTATAAGATAGATATGGAAAACAAGAAAGTAGGTTCAAACGATATATTAGAATAACAGCAGACATATACAAATACGAGTGTTAGTTGTCAACAAAATAGAAGTTTAAGTCCCAAAGGCATAGTTACGCTGCGTCTCGACTGACTCTAGACTGCCTTCAGCAACGTCCCCGGAAGTCACGCAGGTTAGTATTTATTAACGGAGGATAGGTCAGCATAACAATAACCCTGTACTACCTGCCACGATTCGGGTTGTCGGCTAATAAATGGGCGCGCTGCTGGGTGCAAGCTCGTTGAGAAGGGTAATGTAGGTACCCGGCAAAACCAAAAACAAGACCTAAGGGCAGAATAGCTATTATAAGACAAAGGGAACCTACGCAAGCAAGAAGCTATAGTTTAAATAGTCTTTGCCAACCCGCATTAGCAAGCGTGGCGAGTACGACATATCCCCTGAA
The DNA here is from genome assembly GCA_037127315.1 of Ascarosepion bandense. Lineage (NCBI taxonomy): Eukaryota > Metazoa > Mollusca > Cephalopoda > Sepiida > Sepiidae > Ascarosepion > Ascarosepion bandense. Next base: position 154,582 of record JBBBDQ010000347.1, read on the forward strand.
ACGCAGTGGAATTGATACAAGGAGTCAGTCAGTCAGTTAAGTGCCGTACGTGATACACGTTGTCGGCGATCATGTCTCGAAAGAGACATGACTGACTGGGCGGGAAATTAGCCGCAGTAGGCTGCCATTGTTTTCTGCGGTAGACTAGTTTCCAGCCAAGGCTATAGAACAAAATCGTTGTTGACGAGGACTGCGGAGCTCATCTTCGCATCCCGAAATTGATATATGTTTGTGTGTAAGCATATATAGAGATAATACCTAATAAGAGTTTTCTTGAGCCCGATGTTTTGTTATTGTCAATAAATGCTATGTACTAGAGTGAAGACATTTCCCTTGTATCTAACTTAATGACAAAATCATTTCTACTGTTTTAACCCTTTGTTGCATATTAGTTACAAATGTAACCAATATGCAACAAAGGTTAGAAAAAGGTTACAATTGTAACCAATATGCAACAAAAAGTTAAATGATTATCTAAAACTAGCTTCTGTTTTTGTAATGATCTCTCAGTTAGTTTCCTGATTCGGCAATTCATGATATGGGTGTGGATTTTTCCAGTTGTTGAGTGTAGAAAGATTGCACAGTAATTACCGCAGGGAGATCGGTCTCATTTCCTCATATAGGTGGTAATTATAACCGAGTCATTGAAACCTTGTGGAACGGCTTCATTTGTCGGTATTTTCAAGTTGATTTGATGCTGAAAATGATCGCCTTGATATGTGTAGACTTCTACCGGAATTCCGTACACATCATACAAAAATATTCTATGTTACGGCTTTTTATGATTAGTACTCATCAATCTAGAAACGTTCATGTAGATTGTTACTATTGTAATAAAATTGAGCAGTAAGCATTTACTACAGAAAGGAGTTCGAAATTCCTTCTACATTATCGTTGCTATTACTTTCAAAATCTGTTCTCAAAATTATACAGTTGTTGGGAGTTGGAAATATTAAACCAATAAAATGTGAACGCAAATCATCAGCTTCTTTTCTCGCACATTCCGTCTGTAGAATTCTCTTCCGTTTACTTGCCTCCCAGACAGCTACAATCTCCCAGAATTTAAATGTAAAGTCAATAGTCATTTCCTATCTCACTAACTTGCATCACTTCTCTCGTGCGCCTTTCTCCATCCACGTCACTGTTATCAGTATTCTCATCCTTCTCTTACCCACTTCCTGATATCTCCTATAACCTGTCACTCTTTCTCATAACTTTTCTCTTATGTAACTCCCTACGCACCAGTGGCCGTAAACCGCCTTGCTTGGGGCAACATGATTATAAAAATATACCAGCATTTTCCTAGAATGTCAATAAGTTAATAGCAACGAGCACGTCTCAAAAAATCTTTTTATTGTTGTGTTCTAGAGCACTTCTCAATATTTATCTTGCTTGTAGCCTGAAACATTTCTGCTTATCATATTAATGACTAGCGTTGACGTGATTTGATAATGAATAGCTGCTCTTATTGAGAAATCGGACAGCTGAATGTGAATTTCAGTCGAGTCCATTACAGTCACTTACTATGGAAAAGGTACTAGTCTGTCTCTTTTCATTCTGGTTATGATTAAATTTCAGGACAGACTGTGTCCTATAGCGTTGTCTGTAGGGTAATCTACAAGAAGGAACGCTGAATTCAAACCAGCCTGGTTGGCCCCCGTTAAGATACCTTGCTCTAGAACATTTTACTCCAGCTACGAAAGCAGTTCATGTGGCATCCCTACGATTTTAATGAATTATGAGACCCGTGATAGCGATATATATAAATAAATGTTGGGTAGCAACCAGTCTAGCAAAAGGAAAACTCTAAATTCAAACCAGCCTTAAAGTCTTTGGTCTCCATCAGGCATTCTTGCTCAAGGCACACCGTTTTAGCTACGGCTGCAGTACATGTTGTGTCCCTACAATTTTAATGAGTTCCGGCATTAGTAAATGTGATATATAAATGTTGTGTAACGACCAGTCTGGGAGAAGGAAAACTCGGAATTCAAACGAGCATGGAAGGTGTTCGGACCCATCAATAGATCTTACTCTGGAAACACCAATGCTAATACAGTTTCTGTACATGGGGTGTAGCTAATGTGTTACGATTCCGTGATCGTTTTTAATTCTCATATATATTTCTGTTGATTCCATCTGTTTATCTATTGTAAGATGGTGATAATCTTCGGGACTATTATAATGTACGTTTCTCGTATACTAGTTTAGAACAGGAAAACATCTTTAAGATTGTCACATTAAGACATTTCTTGTCAACTAATTAAAAAAATCTCGACCAGTCAACGAGAACTGTTCGAATAGAAAATATTAGTAGCAGCCTATAAGAACTGGTCGAGCCTATTACAGTGGTAATAATCTTTGACAATAGATCTACGAGCTTTGCGATTCTTTACCATGCTTGCAAAACCAGGTTAGATGAGTGGTTGCAGGATTCTGCATTCAGCAACTAGGAGTTCAACTCAGGTTAGTTCCGCACGTTGGTCTTGAATTAAGTGTTTGTTTTTTTTCGCGTATTATTTTATCAGACTTAACTGAAAATCATATATCTATCATAATGGGAAGGACTACGAAAACATTAAGTTTGTTAGAATTCTGTATAACGGCATATCAACCAAATTTAATACCCAAAATATGGCGTTTTAAGTTATTATTTTTTTTATGTTTAGTTATAGGGAGACGGTTGATTTAGTCAGATTTTGATGAAAATTTTTTAAAAAATTATTATAGTAAACTGAAAATAACTTCTAATTTTCTATTATAAAAATGTATTGATAATAATAATTTTTTTTTGTTTTTTCCTTCAAAAGTGTGTTATGGTAATTTTTTCCTTCAAAAATGTGTATTTCTCTATACAAGTCTATTTTTATACTTTCATAGTGTTTTGATCCCAGTTTGGGAGTTAACTACTTGCTGATCGCTGGGATCCTATCATAGGCTACCACACCGGATCATGGTAGACCTAGGAGACAACAGCAATTAAAAAGTGGATCCATGATCCTCACAATCTCACACTCAGTGGCCTTGCTGCCTGATGCAGTTTACCTTCATACCCAAGAACTACGAAAACATTGAAATAAATCCCAAAACAATGCCTCATATATATATATATATATATATATATATATATATATAGCTGTGATTAATATTTTTTCATTTCTCTGATTCTTTGTTTTCATTGACCTGCTTAGATTTTCTAATCTAAATATGTAACTAGACATCAGAGGATTCAATCTAAGAATAATTATTGCAGTCACAAAGGGTTTTAAAAAGTGATTTCATAATGTAGCACCAAAATTGATACCACAGTTTACTCTCGCCTCGATCAAAAACCTGGTGTTGGTGACAAGGCAAACCTCGCTGCTGAGCTTGAGAAGGACCTCCAATCCGTGGTGGATTGGGGTAAGAAATGTCTCGTAAAATTCAATTTTTCCAAAACAAAGCTGCTGTCAATTAACCACCACAGACAACCGCACATCCCTCCCATTAGCATGGAACAGGCTTGCCTCCCAGAGAGTAAATCACTACGCCTGCTTGGCCTGACACTCTCAGCGGACCTCAAGTGGAATGACTACGTCGAATCCATTGCTAAATCCGCAGCTATGAAAGTCGGCTCTCTGTGCAGGGCCCGGAAATTCTTTCCGCCTGAATCTATCCTGCAATTATATAAATCCACCATCCACCCGTGTATTGAGTACTGCTGCCACATCTGTCGGGTGTCCCTTCTATTCTCCCCAAGGTTCTTGACAAAATACAGCGAAAAATCTGTAATGTGATTGATACCGACTTGGCTGACCGCCTGCAGTGTCTCTCTCACCGGCGTGACGTGGCTTCCCTCTGCCTCTTCTATAAATACTTTCATGGCTTCTGCTCTGACAAACTTAAATCACTGATGCCCCCTAGATGCGAATTTGCACGAGATACTAGATTGGCAACTAGGTCCCACCCTTTTACAGTGAAATCGATGAAATGTATCCACAATTTCTACTCCAACAGCTTCTTTCCTCGCACTTCCCGCCTGTGGAATTCCCTACCGCATGCTTGCTTCCCCGACGGCTACAACCTCCAGGAATTTAAATGTAAGGTCAATAGACACCTCCTAACACACTAACTCACACCCACTCTCTCCAACTCTCTCCCTATGTACATCCTAAGTCGTCTATCACCCTCCTTCTGACATTTCCTATACCCAATCCCTCTATGTAACCCTCTGCGCTATAGTGGCAGTGGAATGCCTTGCTTGGGGTGACACGATTAAAAAAAGCCATAGTACTCCGCTAAACTGTCGTCAAATTTATATGACCAAGAAACAATCACATTATAATGCTGCGTGTTCCCTTCATTAGGATGTACGTTACGGCCTGATAATGCCTTAAAGATGTGCGTTGTGGTTCAGTGAATATCGACTCGAAACGAGAAATCGAGGAGGCGAGTTCGAATTCCAGTAGAATTCCTTGCGTTCACTTCCGCGCAAATACCTTGGGAAAGGTATTAATCCGTATAATAACAGAACAGATTAGGTTCTGTAGCCTTGGATGGCAACCAGTATATTAAAGAAAGTAAGATCAACCTACTGCGGGATAATCCTCTGTCAAGTCAGACATATCTCTTTCGAGACATGATCGCCCAAGCGTAGGATACTTAAATGACTGACTGAAGAAAAGAAAAAAAAAGAAATATTGAAAGACAGAGATTAGCATGTACGTTACATTCTACTAAAACTTCAGGGATAACGTACTATTCTGTCTTGGTTGCGAGCAATGAGAGAAAATACATATGATAGAAGCCGTTTGGTTTTAGTGATTAAAGTAAAGAAAGTAGGACATTAATAAATAAGGAAACATTTTCCCAGTACTAAACACATATAAGTCTGTTCTGTTTTTATCCCTAGCAAAGACAGAAAAGGGATATCAGAGACGCTACTTGGTTTCAGTGAGAAAAAATAGAAAGAAGATGCAATAACACTTTTATATGTTTTACGCCTGCCTCAGTAAATTGGAAAAATTCGTCAATTTTAAATCGTTTCAGTTGTACCATCATACTTCTTTAAATAACAACCAGCATTCACAATTATGAGTGTTATTGAAATGTTTTATTACAACTTTTAAGTTCAAATATTTTACGACGCAACAGGAGAATTTCTCCGGATATTTTATTATCAAAGAACTCGCAATAATTTACTGAGATATTAACTAAAGAATTAAGTTTCAACAGAAAATTGAAAGAAAACAATCGGGAAATTCTAACGCGTAATTTTCGGAAGCAAAAACAAAATAATAAATAGTTTCTGATTCTCTACCTAAATTACTTTCTATTTTGTCATTTTCGTTAACATCAAACAAGAAGTGTTTTTAAGTAATCTACATTTAATCAGACATTTGCAGGTGAATTCAATCCAGAAAATAGTATTGATTATAAAAAGTGAAAGAGAGTAATTATTTAGTCATACAAGTTTTACTAATTAACCTATAGCTGAGGTAGAATGGTGGATTTATGTATAATTTTTAATTATACAACAAGAAAGTATAACGTGAATATATTGTTTGACATTATTTTTATATATATATATATATATATATATATATATATATATATATATAATGATTCCTCATTTTGTGGCCAGGTGACAGAAGAAAATATATGTATTTCATTTGTAAACGATTTATTAAGCAACCCAGGTTTCTACATTCCGGGGTCTTCAGGCGATTTACAATAACTGATTTTACCGTTATTTAAGAACGCTCACGTAACATGGATTTTTTTGAACGCGCAATTTTCAAAATTAAGAGAAGTCAGAACCGTTACATCTATGATTGCGTGATCGCAATAGGTATTTATTTGTATAGGTACACTTGGTCATAATTTATGTTCTTTTATTTAGTAATTCGTTTATCGGGAATAACATAATAGATAACTTTTCTTCCTGGCGCCGTTCTATGGCTTGGCTGTTTTCATTAGACTCCACCTTAGGTCTGGGTCTTGTCCATATTTGAATTTCAATTTTCACACGAAGCTAACCAATTTTGAACAATTGAAGTTCTCTAGTTTAAATTTATATTTGTGGTTAAACCACCTATTCTTGAAGTATGTTTGGTTGATCCCAAATAAGTTTTGTTTTGACCATTTAAGTCATGTTCTTTTTCTTTGTAAATGACTTCGTTTGCATTATAAAGTCCTTGAAAGGGGCATTTATTTTTTCTTTCATTTACATTACTTATTAATGATTTTGGTTCGTATGTTGCTATGTAGGTTTCTGGTTTTTATTAAATATTTTTAAATTACCACTACGGTTATAAATCAGTTTCATAATTTTGTTTAATTCTGAATTTTTGGAAAGTGTTTATCGTTCATTTAAAAGAAAAATATTTGTCCTATTTTGTTTTTTACTTCTACGTTAAATGTTGATTTTAACCAGATAATGTTTTGTTTTCTATCATTTGATTTTATTTGCCTGTTTGGTGGGGGTTTGTATTCTAAAATGTTTTTATGCCCAGATTTTCTTAGTGTATCTTAATATTTTTCTTTTCATCAAATATTGTTTTTAACAAAATTTTGATAGCCCGTGCTGTGTTCCTTTATGAATCTGCTAGAATATGCTTTTGGGATGGTTAGATCTTGTGTTTATGTAATGTAAATTTCTTTGCGATTCATATATTAAGAGACATTTCCAGGATGTAAATTTACTTCTACATCTAATTATGGGACTACATTTTTTGTTTCAAATATTATCTCAAACTCTAATTGTTTGAACAATTTGTAAAGTGTTTTCCTTATTGTATCATTTCCTCTTTTGTTGTCATGTGTTATCATTAATCCGTGATCTATGTTTAATCCGTAGTTGTCTATTTAGATGATTTTGTTGATTTTAGTTAAAATGTATATACCCATTCATTCTGAAATTTCGGATCCGTCAAACGAGCCTTGTGGTACATCAAATGTGCCGTTATTTGATTTTTTAATCCATGTTTTACCATCGTAAAAAGTATAGGATTTCTGCAATATAGAATTATATTTATATGTTCGGCTAGTATATCTGTTTACCGTTTAGCGAAATTAAACACTTCCATGAGACAGTTACCGAAATTGATGGGTAATTTTTTATGTCATATTTTATGAACGTATATTTATTTTAATTTTTTTCAGTGGTTTGCCATATATATATATATATATATATATATATATATATATATCAGTCTTTATTATTGTAAATGAATCTAAAAGACATACCTTTGCTTCTAAACTGTATTGCATGGATTGATCGGTTCATTTTCTACATCTTATCCCCCCCTTTAATATTTTTTGTTTGTTATTTTGTTTTTTAGATAATAATTGTTTTGTTATACAAGCCTTACCAATTAGTTCATAGCTGGTGAAAAGAAGAGATAGATTCATGCCTTTCGCAAATTTATTTACACGTAAATAAATCTTATATAACTAATGTTTAATGGAACTCGGCTTCCCGATTAACAACTCCAGGACATTCTCCATGACAATACTCTTACATCTAAGCTTATAACACCTGGTATTTCCAAGTGGTTACCCTTTTTTGTAGTTGATGTTGCTTAACTTCAATGATCATATAGGAACCGGTGTTTCAACATTACGAACGATAGTTTCTGAAATTACCCCAAATTGTTTGACAAAGGGTTTAAAACCCATTAGTTGTACAAAGCAGTTTAAAAAGAAGTCAGATTTTTTCTTCTTTCTTCAACAGTATGCTGCCATAGTGACAAAATGTGTCGCCTTTTTTTTTTCTTGAGATATTTCTTAGTCAAACATGGGATCCTTTTCTCCTTTTCTGATCTATATTACTCTGGATATACATATTCAAAAGCAATCTATATGTAAAATTCCCTTACTTTCAAAATGTTAATGTCGTTACATATGATAAAGACTTCTGGAACGTGTCCTTTCTCTCGACGTTTTTTAATTCGCTAATGAGTATGTCTATTCATTTAAATCTCGGAAATGGAGAAAGACTGATTTGAATTAAAAGCAATTTTCAGACAGAAATAGATATCATTAGTTTAAAAGTTCCAGGCAAAATATAATTGGCTTAATGAATTTAATGATTAATTAGAGCCGTTCGTTAAAAATTTGACTGGCATTATATTCCTGGTGAGCTTTTAAAAGTTAGTGATCAACGATGACAACAGCTTTGAGGGAATCATATTTTATGAATGAATAGAGGTTTGAGGTAACAAGATGTGAAGAGAATAGAAGGAAATAAATTTAGGCAAAAGAGGTGAATAATAAAAAAGTGAAGGAGAAAATAGTAAGAGAAACGGACACAAATGAGGAGACGTTTGCAATGAATAAATATAATCAAAGATATAGAACTAATTTATATAATTTGAACATTGAGTAAAACAATTGGTGTTCAAAAAGATAATAGATGCTTGTTTGTAAGAGGAACAACCCGAGATTCTAAGTAAACAATGAGTAAATGTGATACGAGGCTAAAATGGTGGATTGGAAAGCTTCTCTCTTACAATTAAGCTTAGCTAACTGCAATCACTGATGCAAACATATCACACTATTTCTTACACCGAAACTATACATTCTTACATCGCATTCTTTATTTAGCTACCATAATACCTCAGAGTCTCTATGAAGATCTATGTAGTCTTTATAGGTACAGTTTGTCAGTGGAAGTAGGAAATAAAATAACAATTTTAAAAGTTTCCCCAATGAATATTTTATAATGTAAGTATAATCTATTTCCAAGAAAAAATAGTGTAAGTAATCGACACCCCAATTCTTAATTGTGGCAGAAATATCAGTTAACTGGGTGAAATTAATGCTGGACATTAATAATTCAGAAAATTATTCGACCAAGAACTCAATAAAACAGACCCAACCAGCACATAAACAAATCCACACTCGAAAAAATCCACACTAAGAAAAACCAAAAAAACAAAAATGAATGAGGTCTCACAACCACCAAAGAACCTGAAAATTTGGTCACCTAACATAAAATCGTAGGGGTAATTAAACTGAATAAAATAAGGGCAAAAATATTAGGGGCCAATAAGCCTACATTTTGTAGTTATGTTAATTTGGGCCAAGAAAAGTAAACCCTAGGCAATTTTAATCAATCAGATTTGGGCAGGACTACTAAACTTCACTCTAGAATTTTCAATGTCCTACTACCTAGTAGGTGTTATAATTCCACTACAAGTCTGCCTAACACATTCGACAGAGACATGTAAGACTCATCCACCTTTACCGGTCGTGTGTTCCATATCACGACTCGTACAACTCTTAGTAGACCAAAGAAACCATAGTGCCTGGCCTTAGTTAACGGCTAATACGACATTGCTAAAAACAAAAACTGGCAACGAAGATAAAGAATTTTCCGCTCAGCATATGAACCATGATGTCTTCAATAAACTTCTACAATGAGCCTACAACACTGGAGTGGAAGAAAGTTTGATACAAGGTCTCAACCGACTCACCACAGCAAACGTAGTATGAAGATACTTCCAGCTCCGCCGAACAAAGTCTCATGATGACCCAGATTTGACTTCGTAACACCAGCCAGGTGAGAGATGCGTCATCGTCTGTAAAGCATTTTAACGCGTCTGCCCATTGTTACATGGAGCGATCCTCTTGCATTCATAACCGAACTCACCTATCTGATCATCTTAAACACACCTGATATAACACCTGGACGTTGAAGAAGCCTTCAGTTTCCTTGAAAGCAACCGACTTGAGAGCAACCGAACATTTACGATCAAATCAACTGATATATATATATATATATATATATATATATATATACTTTTGACTTGTTCTATTCCCTCTATTACAACTGTATATTTTAAGTGTTTCTTTAAGCCTTGTATTAGGTGAAGAAAAGTTAAAATATATACTTGATCTTATGTTATTGCTTTTTGTTGTTTTTTATTTTTTGCTGGTTTTCATTTGTTTTCTAATTTTCATTTTATTTATTTTTAGCACGTTGATTTTTAATTATCTGCGGTTGGAAAAAACGACTTGTTATGTGATGCTGGACGCAGAAAACTGATATCTTCTCACAAAATTGCAGAATTAAATGCTAAATAATGAAATTGTAAATTATAACGCACAAGTCGGACTTTATGCCAAAGAGAATATTTTAAAAAATAATATTTGGACTTACGTGCTTGGTATAAAATACATAGTTTAGAGTTGTAAGTTAATAGAGACAGAACTCTTCAAATTATTTTATACTACTTATTATAACCCCAAAAACTACCACATATATATCACACTACAACTTGTGATTGGTGAATATCTTTAGCATATTAACTTAGAAATGCATATAAAATGATAAGATTCAATATCTTATTAACGATACAACGCACATAACGTTCTTCAAGCTGATGAACTAAGTGTAAACACTAATCGAAGCACCATGTAACTTACTGATGCAAATGACAGATGAGTGATACAATGTTTTGTTTAGTTTTGCTTTTTTAAATCAGTATAGCTCTATGCAAAGCAGTAAAGCCAATAAGAAACAAGAGGCTATAGGATATGAAAGGATTAGGAACAGAAACATTAATAATGGGGGGGAATGAATAATCAGAAGAATATTAGATAGCGATTGACATTACGTTTAAATTTTTGTAGATTAAAGATGGCCAGAAATAAGTTTTACAAGTGAGAAGTGGTAGAAAAGAAACTGTTAACATTACCGAGGGGTAAAAGAGAGGATAATAAAATTAAAACATGAAGAAAACATTGACGGTGCATTTAAATGTTGTGAAGATTGTAATTGATAGGAAAGCATGAAGATGGAAGAGAGTTTAGCAGGTGAGAAGTGAGAGAGAAGAAACTGTTAACATAGAACTTACGGCTAGATGAACCATGATGTCTTCAATAAACTTCTACAATGAGTCTATAACACTGGAGTGGAAGAAAGTTTGATACAAGGTCTCAACCGACTCACCACAGCAAACGTAGTATGGAAATTGTTAAGGCGCCGCTCCTATCTGACTACAAATGGATTGTTCCCATTGCTATATATAGCAATGGTGGATTCTCTACAAGGGATTCGTAGAGAGTCACTTGAGAGTCTCTAATGAGTTACTGAAGTGTCAGTGCGAGTCAGTGAAGAGTTAGTCACACTTCCGGTGGCGTACCGGAAGTAATCACGTATACACACGTCTTACGACGGATTGGACTCTTATATCTTTCTATTGTAAATATTACTAATCACTTCTGTACATACTAACCGTCTTTCCGCGGAATACAACTTATATTCTGATTCTGTTGTTGAGTTATTCATTTATACTTGGCGACATAACAGAGATATTTCCAGCTCCGCCGAACAAAGTCTCCTGATGACCCAGATTTGACTTCGTAACACTATCCAGATGCGTCATCGTCAGTGAAGCATTTTAACGCGTCTGCACATTGTCACATGGAGCGATCCTCTTGCATTCATAACCGAACTCACCTATCTGATCATCTTAAACACACCTGATATAACACCTCTGACGGTGAAGAAGCCTTCCACTCAATTGCAAATTGATGAGTCATCGACGCCAGTCTAGTACATTTTTTAAATTCAAAAGCTCTATTAATAATTCATCCGAACTATTACCATGGAAGTATTTATAGAAAGGACACAGAGAAGTAAACTTACGGAGGTGGGAAAGTACCTGAGGTTCAGCTGCCAGATCAGGGCCAATATAATATTGCTGATTCTTCTTTTGATTTCTACAAGGGGCTCAAGGTAAAAAGCATTGGCACAGGACAATATTCTAAGCATTATCGAAAGGTATACATAGATATGTAAGATAGATTATGGAGAGAAACATTGTCTAGCACGACACAGTGGGACTTGTTTCTTAGCAACTGACGTAGCAATATATTCAGCATAGTCTTTCTACTTCTTGCAAGATGGCGTAACGAGTTTTATAATAACACACTATCGTCATTAGTGTCAAAAAACTATCTGGTATTATGCTTAAAATACGGTATTAATATTTTATAGTTGATGTTGAATATAATTCGTTTATCAGTAAACCTGAAAAATTTGAAATATTCACTATGTTATACCGATACAATGTACGGTATCTATAGGTGGATGTTGTAGGTTGTTTGCTATAAAACACATACATAAATATCTTAGCTTTAGTGTCTTAATATAAAGGTAAGTGGTGTGACGTTATGTAGTTTTAGTAAAGGGTATCGTACACTGTACCCTAACTTAATTTACCTCCAGGCCTAACTTTTGAGCCACAAGTAGCTTAACTAATTTTTGGGTGTCGAACTATACTGTAGATATTGGCCTAACTCAGAATATTGAAATAAAAATGTTGAGATCGACTTGTACGTCGCAATTTTCAGCGATCTTAAAAATTACCCGCACGAATATATTTACTGGCGTTTATTCGAACGCCTGTTGTTTTCAAACCAAACCAAACCATTTGATTAAATTTATGAAACATATTAGTACGTCTCGTAATAGAATGAATAGGAAAAATTTGTACGCAAATTCTTTTAAATATTTTCTGACTTGATTTCATCTAAATGTTGACGTTTGCGTGACCTCAGGAATTACAGGATATAGTCTTCAAGAGTTATTTCTAAATAAGTGGTACGATTTTTCAGGAATGTTTTCTACGTAACAGAATAGATTCTTTAAGAAGTACTTCTAAATAACAGGACATATTTGTCAAGAATTACCTTTAATTAACGCAAGCAATTGTCCAGGAAGTCCTTCTAAATAACATGACAGACTATTCTCGACTTATTTCTGAGTAGCAGAACAAAATCTTCAGGAATTAGCTTAAAATAACTGGAGAACTTCTTTAGGAATGACTTCTAAATAACAGAACAAATTCTCCAAGAATTCATTCTTTATAGCAAAACAAATTCTTCTGGAATAGTTCTAAATAACAGAACAAATTCTTTGGAAATTGCTTTTAAATCACAGGAGAAATTCTTTACGAATGGCTTCTAAATAATAGAAAAAATTCTTCAGGAATTACTTCTAAATAACAATAAAGTCTTCAGGAATTACTTTTAAATAACAGGACAGAAAATATTTTTATATAACATAGCCGATTATAGAAATATTAATGTTATCTTAACTTTATCTTTACAATTCTTACAACAATAAAAAATTCTCTACGGCAAAATATTGGTCCATGTTGAAATGTCAGATGTTGTATATTCTTCAGACATAGCATCAAATAGTTACCAAACAGAGAAAAACCAGAAAACAGGAAGACGTCTCGATGTTTCAAACAACAGATAGATGTTTCCTCAAAAAAGATTTACTTTGAATTGGACGTACAGACTTCATCTGTTGTCACGTTAGATGAATGGTACACGTGATTTATACAGCCGGAACATGAACAAAGACGAGCACCGTGACGAGCATCAGCGAAAGATGAACGCTATGTAGGGTGTATCGCTTGGAGAAAAGAGCTAAACAACAAGTCTGTTTGACTTCGGCTACAAAGTATAATTCCGCATTATTTATTCCTGTCTTTTAAATTTATGCTATAGACGAGGTGATGGCCAGAAATGACCGGGTTGTTAAGGCGCGAAATGGATTCAAGAAAGAATGATTTATCGAGTGATTATTTTTATTTTTACGTTGTGGTTTGAAAAGGGGAATTGTTTGAATTGCTTAGCGAGACACAAGAAAAGCTGGATATCATGACGAATGCTCAAATGTCTCAAACTGTCAAGTAGATGTTATTTATTGTGAACTGTCATATAAGCCCAAATCGACAGGTACGTAGGCATAAGCATAATGCATATTACTGTAAGCTTGTTCAGATGAACGCACATACGCTCAGCAAACATATATGCAATGTGATCGATCCTGACTTGACAGCTCGAATACAGCCACTTTCTCACCGGCACACTGTCGCTTCTCTGAGTCTCTTCTGCAAGTACTCTCACGCCTTCTTCTCCAGTAAACTTACCTCATTGGTGCCCCTATATACGAATTTTCTCGAGCCACAAGATTAGCAACTAGGTCCCTTAAATATACTGTGAAACAAATAAAATGTAAACGCTATTTTACTCCATCAGCTTTTTTTCTCGCACTTCCAGCCTGTGGAATTCCCTTCCGTTTACTTGCTTCCTCGACAGCTACAATCTCCAAGAATTTATATGTAAAGTCAATAGTCATCTCTTATCTCACTAACCTGCTTTCTCTCTCTAATGCTCTCATCTCATCTTTTCATTATTCTCATCCTTCTCTTATCCACTTCCTGACACCCCCTATAACCTGCCACTCTTTCTCAAAGTTTTCGTCCTATGTAAGCCCCTACAAAAAAGTGGTAGTATAATGCCTTGCTTGGGGCGATACAATTATATTAAATGCAAAGTCAATAGTCATCTCCAATGTCACTAACTTGCATCCTCTCTCATCTCTTTAGTATTCTAATCATTATCTTACTCACTTCCTGACATCCCCTGTATTCTGTCTCTCCTTCTCATAACTTTCCTCTTATGTAACCCCCAGCACAACAGTGGCAGTATAATGCCTTGCTTGAGGCGATACGTTTTGAAAAAACATGAACATATATATGGTTTTAAGAATATCTGTCTAGCTGTCTCTGAAATGACACAACACAGAAATATGGAAACACCTTTTGGTTCTTCTCACTTCTAAGACGTCTATACAAGCCTATTTGGTTTCATTCCGAAAAATATGTCTACGCAAATGTATCAATTAATAAAATAATTCTTCTCTGAGCTGCGTTTCTTCAAAATGTAATTGAAGAGCCTCTCGCCAAATTGTTATCTTTTGTAGATCTTAGCAATGTTTTTATTCATTCTTCTGACCGATGACGCGTCAACCATTCATTTACACAAAGGTAGGCTGTTAACAGCCTCTTTCTTTTTTCGATATATCATGTGAGTGTAAACTTTTCGAATTATTTTAAAAGGCATTCCATATAGAAGAGAATCATATGTTTATAGAACATGTGAGCAAAAGTGAGGCTTCGGAGAAAAAGAAAAGGAAACTTAACATCAGGAAAAGACAGCTGAAGTTTCTGGGACATCTAATGAGGAAAGAGGACTTGGAGAATGTGATGCCTAGAGGACATACAGATGGAAAGAGAGAAAAATGAAAAGAACGAATAACATACTTGATACAAATGGATAAGCGGAGCGAGGGCTGTGTGTGATAACAGGGAAAGGAGGATTAAGACCTACAATAGATAGGGAGATTCGGAAGACCATAATTGAGTATATCCTGAAAAGACACGGCACAGAAGAAAAAAATATATAAACACACCACACACACACACACACACACACAGAGACACACACAAACATATATATATATATATATATATATTGTCTATATATCTGAGATGATTTGCAGCATTTACATTATTCGGGCTATTTTCCTTATCTTTGTTGCCATTTGAACCACGTTTCTACCGCTGTACGCTCAGGCATTCTTCATGTGCTAAGAATTTCAAATCAAACCCTTTATTACAAGTATATGATATTACTGGGGTATGTGAACTTCTATCTTTGTGTAGTAGTGCATCTTCTGGTAGTCATGTGTTATCTCCCTCTAACTCGGTAAGTTACTTTTTCACCCCTGCTGTAACCTGGAATTGAACTCACAACTCTGGTAAAAAAAGGGCTACTGAACATTAGGTTTATAAGTCCAAAATATTCAGTTGTTCTTTTCTTTAGGGACACATACCCCAGCGAATATAAAGATTAGTTAGTTTCTGTGACTTGGCCCAAGGAGTTGTGAATTCGTTTTATTCATTTGCGTGCAAATACCGATAACTTCTTTCTTCGGTTATGGGTTGAA
This sequence comes from Ascarosepion bandense, assembly GCA_037127315.1. Taxonomy (NCBI): domain Eukaryota; kingdom Metazoa; phylum Mollusca; class Cephalopoda; order Sepiida; family Sepiidae; genus Ascarosepion; species Ascarosepion bandense. The sequence continues at coordinate 170,375 of JBBBDQ010000347.1, forward strand.
TACTAGGCCAGATCGGGTACTATAGTAAATTTTCTAAGCACCACTTAGATGTAGCACAAGGCCGAATGTATGGGGCAACCAGTGATGATCGAACTGAATACTTAGTTGTAACAAGATCTAGCGAGACAAGCTTGCTAACCATTACCTCACGCCGAGGTAAACAGGTGATTTTCTATACGCAGCTTAGATGTGACACTAGGCCGAAAGTATGGGACACCAATTGAGGATCAAACTCACTACTCAGCTGTGATGATTCTAGAGAGACAGGCTAGCTAACCATTACACCAACTTGAGGTTTCCAGATCGGGTACTATATACTTGGTTGGCAGAAGAAATTAGTAACCTAATCATCTGCCTAATCAGTCATGTCTGGAAAGATTCATGATCGCCTAAGCGTGTATCCTATATGGCACTTAACTGACATGTTTCACTTTTATTAAAGCTTTGAGAGAAAACAGACTAAGATACAGAAAAATATAATTTTCGGTTTTGTTGGGTCAATTCTCATTGTTCAGACACGTGTCACATGCACTAAAACAATAAATAATTTTATATTCATGCATTTTTGGAAAAGCTTATTGCGTGTCTGAGTGGGCATCGAATTTTAATTTGTGTTTGTCTTGTGGGTGAACAAATGTCTTCAAATTTGTGCGATCAGGCTACCGCAGCGGGGGACCTCATCATTCTAATTTTTGGCTGATATTTTAAGCATTTATCCTTTGTACACATGTAGAATTTTCAATATGTTTCCAGATACATGTCTATAAATATTTCAATGAAAATTATTATGATAAGCTTTCCACTATGATACTTAACCCAAGAACACTAACCATGGGTATATAGTCAGTCAGTTAAGTGCCATACGTGATACACGCTTGGGCGATCATGTCTCGAAAGAGGCATGACTGACTGGGCAGAAGATTATCCCGCAGTAGGTTGCCATTGCTTTCTGCGGTAGACTGGTTGCCGACCAAGGCTATATACCCCAGTCTGTTCTGTTATTTAACCCATAACTGGAAGGAAGAGACGGATTAATACCTTTCCCAAGGGTATTTGCGGGTAAGTGAATACAATGGATTCAACAGGAATTCGAACTCGGCTCCCGGTTTCTCGTTCCGAGCCGATATCCACTGTACCACAACGCACATTACTCAGCGCAAATGACACCATTTTAATTACAATTTAATTAAATTTTCAGTACCTGATTTTCTTACCAAAATAATAATGTTTTTCAGTTCCTAAAATAAGTAGAAAAATTCAAATATCTGGGAAGGTTTTGACAGAGGATGGAATGTGAAACATGGAGATCCAAAGACGCATTGGCATAGCCAAATACGCATTTCAAGAGTTAACCAGAGTACTGAAAGACAGGAAAATCTCATTAGAAACAAAGAAAAGAGTGCTGGATTGCTATTTGGTATCTGCCTTCTGTATGGAAGTGAATACTGGACGATCTCATCAAAGATGAAGGAGAGGTTTGAGGCAGCAGAAACGTGGTTTTACAGAAGGATGCTGAGGATACCATGGACAGAGCACGTGTGCGACGATAAGGTGTTGAAAAGGATGCAAACGAGAGGGAAACTAATAATAAATCTCAGGAAGCGACAAATGAGGTTCCTGGGAGACGTAATGAGGAAGGAGGGTCTGAAGAACTTGATACTCACAGGTGGGATAAATAGATAAAGAGACAGGGGGAAACAGCGCGAGACGAACATGTTAGGTATGAGCAAATGGTTGACGAAGCGGGGCTTGGAAGAGATATCAAGAGAAAATTTATTGAGAGCGTCAAGAGACAGGGCCAGGTTGTAGTCCATGATCGCCTACGTCCTAAACAGACACGGCACAAGAAGAAGAAGAATTAGTGTTAACTCAAAGTAAAAAAATTTGAAGTACATCTATGTAAAATATTTTACAGAAATATATATATTTTATATTTACTGGAAAATGGTTAGTAGTGGTGTAACTTTGATTGATAGCTTGCGTTCCAGGGTTAACCGGGATTAATTTAAGAGGAGTATCAGATGGGCTATTATTTCAATTTTGGAACGTCTAGTTGTAATCATTAAAAGTTTATTCTCTCGAAATTATTATTTGTGGGAATCCTTTCCAGCTTTCTGAATACATACCATCTAATACTGCATAGTGTGTGTGTGTGTGTTTAAAACTCTTCTTGAAGTAAATTCATACATTTTAAGAAAGTAAACACGTTACTTTTCAATTATAAATCGCCATAATGAATCGAATAAAAAATGTTGACAAATATCGAATTATTTTATTCCTTGGAAATCATCTTGGCTCACAAAGTCTGCTAAAAGAAAATGTAACCTACATCTGGGATTTTTTCCACTATTTACCTAGATTTCCAGACAGTATGTTACATTCCTCTTACCGTTAAATTACTGAACTTCAAGTTATAAATATCTGCAGACATTTAATTTCATCTGTAAGAATTTCAAGTAGATATTCACTTCATTTTATTCGCCATTAACATAATTCGTACCAACGTCTGTAGTCGAGAAGTGAAAAACTTACTAAAAACTTTCAAATTTTTCCATGATTGTTCTATATTATTATGTTTACTGAAAGTGAATACATATATAAATACACTTCAAATTTATTGAAAAATCTGCTTTAGTGTCTTTTCTGTTACCATCCGGTCAGTTTTACCCAGTGAAGTTACAGGGTGTAATAGATTTCTATTTTTACCTCGGATTAAGCCATTTGCAACGGTGTCCAGTAATATAAAATGTATCTTCGGGGTGTATGATGAAATTTGCTTGATTATGAAAAATGAAATTGTAGAATGGCGTAATTATTTGTCATTTGGTATTTTCCTTTATTTCCTATATTCTCGCCGCTTCGCTTTTTTCTCTTTCCCTTGTATCCGCTTGATTCCAGTTTGCGATACAAGTTGTCCTTATTCCTAAGCGTTCTTGCGTTTTCTTCTTCTTCTTCTATGTGCTATGTCCCTTCAGGACGTAGACGATCATGGTTCTCCACGTCTCCCTATCCTTTGTGGCTCTTAGTATGTTTGCTGCTGTTACTCCTGGCAACCCCCGTTCCGTCATCCACCTGATCAGACCCTGCAAATATGTTATCCGCTGCCTTCCTCTGTCTCTCTTTCCTTCTATCTGGCTAGTCAGTATCTGGTTCTCCAAGCTCTCCTTCCTAATTGCGTGTCTCAGGAACTTCAGTTGTCTCTTCCTGATGCTCAGTATCAATTTTCTTTTTGTTGCCATTCTTTCCAAGGACTCGTCGTTGCTTGCATACTCAGTTCACGATATCCGCAGCATCCTTCTGTAGAACCACATTTCCGCTGCTTCCAGTAGAAAATTTGACTCTATTTTATTTTTTACATAAGTGAAGTCATTTTAATGCCTTCATAATAAAGTAAATTGAGTTAGGGCAGGGCCAAGGAATGAGAAATCAGAGAGCCGAGTTTGAAATACAGTCGATTAATTTACATTCATTTACGTGCTAATGTGCTTAGAAAAAGTATGAATACATCTCCAGCTATGAGTGAATAGCATGACAGACATAGTTCTATAGCTTCCTTCGGCAACACGTGCAGTTCAGTAAGAAATGGAAACCAACTAAAAATATTCTGAATAGTCTGTCATGAATCGAAAGCAACATGATCGAGTAAGCGTGTATCACATATCTCACTTAACGGCCTAACTGATATATATATATATATATATATATATACACCAGTAGCCGAGAGTGTTCGAATTCATTCCTGAATGAAAGATGCATAAATGCGTAAGTAGCGACTGTTTTTGTAAAGTCCATCATTCCTCCATATATATATATATATATATATATATATATATATATATATATAATGCTCATATATATATATATATATATATATATATATATATATATCGTCATCTGCAGACAGATCTGTTTCGTTGTATCACAGCTCAACAGTACGGATAGACAGTCGATTGCTTTTTACCCAGGATTAAAACCCGACCGAACTGGCGTCCATCAGTGATTCTACTTCTGAGATACGGGCGCTCTGTAGAAGAAGGCAGACTTTTTAGCGTGTATTTTATCATTATACAAGCCCAACAGCTGAGAGTGTTCTAATTTATTGCTGAATGGACGATGCGTAAATGCCAGAGTAGCTTCTGTTTTTCAAAGTCTAACATTCTTCCAGAGTGCTCAATCAGGGTGTGAGAGCGTAGTCATCTGCAAACAGATCTGTTTCGCTGTATCACAGCTCATCAATAGGGTTAGACAGCCGATTACTTTTTACCCAGGATTGAAGCCCGACCGAATTGGCGTCATATATATATATATATATATATATATATATATATATATATATATATTGAGCGGACAAACTCAACACATAAATACAGAATTTATTTCGGCATTGAAAAAAATAATGTTTGTCTCATTCAGACCTTTGAAAAGTAAATAAATGGTAATTTTACTCCGAATATTCTAAGACATCTTTTAACAGGGAAAGTGGACATTGTATTATTTAAATCGGAAATAAATTGATAATACATACAACGAATCACACATATACTCAATACAGACACACGGAACAAAGAATAGATACATTAATCAGACTTATACCCAAAACAATATTTAGGAGAATATATATACAGACGGATGCTTGTTATTGTGCAGTGGATATCGAGTCGGAACGAGAAATTGGAAAGCTGAGTTCAAATTCATTTGAATTCGTTGTATTCACTTAAGCGCAAATAACCATGGAAAATGCCTTACTCCGTCTCTCCCCTTTACCTATGGTTTAAATAGCATGACAGATTGGGTCTAGAGCCTTGGTTGACAACAAATCTACTTCAGAAAGTAATGGCAACCTACAGAGGGAAAAATCTTCTGCCCAGTCAATCATGTCTCTTTCAAGACATGATCGCCCAAGCCTGTATAACGTACGGCACTTAACTGCCTGATATATACACACACAAAAAGAAGGATAGGAATAGACATACACAAAAAAGTACACAGACAAGATACATACATACATTTATTCACACAAATGCGCAAAATAATTATTACAAGAGATTATCTTTTCTATGTGCCCTGTACCTTCAGGACGTAGGGGATCGTGGTTCTCAACGTTTCCCTATCCCTGGTGGCTCTTAGTATGTTTGCTCCTGTTACCCCTCGTAACTCCCGTTCTATCATCCACCTGATCAGGCCCTGCAAATATGTTTCCGCTACCTTCCTCTGTCTCGTTTCCCTTCTATCTGACCTGTCAGTATCAGGTTCTCCAAGCTCTCCTTCCGCATTGCATGTCCCAGGAACTTTAGTTGTCTCTTCCTGATGCTCACAATTAATTTCTTTTTGTTGCCATTCTTTCCAACACCTCATCGATGCTTGCATGCTCAATCTACGATATCCGCAGCATCCTTCTGTAGAACCACATTTCCGCTGCTTCCAGTTTTGTCCTCATTTTCTATTATATTTCCAGCATTCACTGCTGTATTGAAGAACTGGCATCACATAGCAATCTAGCACTCTTTTCTTTGTTTCTAGTGAAATTCTCCTGTGTGTTAGTACTTTACTCAGCTTCTGGAACGCGTCCTTTGCCATGCCAATTCGCCTTCGGATCTCTGTGTCGCACTTTCCATCTTCTGTTAGAACACTTCATAGATTTAAAATTTTTGTACTTGGTTGATTCTGGTATCCCCCACCTGTATTTGGCATTTTGGGTTGTACCTTTTCCTGATGACCATGCATTAAGTTTTCATAAAGTTTGTTTGTAGTCCTTTTTTGTCACTCTCCACCGCTACCTTCTGTAAGAGGTCTTGTAGTTTCCTTTCCGTGTCTGCAACCAACACTGTATCATCTGCATACCATATGTTGTTCAAGTTGTGGCCTCCTATAACATATCCTGGCGTATCCTCTAGGGTCCTCAAAATATTCTCGCTGTACTAGTTGAACAGATCCGGTGAAAAGACTCATCCTTGTTTTACGCATCCTTTTATCGTTGTAAATCTGCTGAAATCGTTAACTGTCCGTATGCAGGCAGTTTGCTGCCAGTAGAGAAACACTTTATAGACACAAAAAAAAGAAAGATGGGAATAAATATACATAAAATAAACACACCGAGATAAACTAACAAAAGAACAAAAATGGTAAAGAAAGAAAAAAAGGATAGAAAGTAAAAATGGGAAAGACAATACACTTACATTCCTAAATAACACAATTTTTTTCAGAAAATATATTTTTTAATTTAAAAAATAATTTGTTTTTTTTTAAAAAATTTTTTTTAAATTAAAAAAAAAACTTTTTCTGCCTCATTCAAGCCGTTGAAAAATAAATGAATGTTAATTTCACTCAGCTTCTTTTCTCGCGCTTCCCGCCTGTGGAACTCCCTTCCACAAGTCTGCTTTCCCGACAGTTACAATCTCCAGGTGTTTAAATGTAGGGTCAATAGACACCTCCTATCACACTAACTCCCAACTATTCTCACAACACTCTCATCTACCCAACCCTCATTCTCGGTATCCTCACCCGCCTATCACCCACCCTCTGTTATTTCCTATATTTAATCAGCCTTTCTCCACTCTACGTAGCCTCCTGCACAGTAGTGGCAGTGACATGCCTTGCTTGGGGTGAAACGCTTATAAAAAATAAAAAAAATATGGTTCGGAGGAAGTGAACATTGCATCATTTTAACCGTTTTAAATTGTTTTGTGTATATGTGCAAGTTAATGCATGTATTCTTTCTTCCGCGTTTCTGCATTGTGTATATGTGTTATTTGTTGTATGTATTCTTAATTTAATCCGGTTTAAATAGTACAATGTGAGTCATTTAATGTCTAAGTTTAATAGTTTTGACAGCATTAGTATTTTCTTAAGAAATTGTATTACTGGCATTTTTAAAAAAATTATGTTTGGTAGTTTTGAATTTTTTTTTAAATAAATAAGCATTGCTAGAATTTTTATTCTGACAATGTATTATTGCTTGTATTTTTGCTATAAAAATGTATTCTTCAGTTCACAATGTATTGACTTTAATTTGATGTTTAACTATTTGGCCAGAGTTGGGATTCTAGCAGGTGCTACCACCCTGTGACCGGATATATCTCAGATCATCAGCAATTGAGTGTTGGTTCTATGTCCCACAAAATCTCCCGATCAGAGTATTTGCTGTCGGATTTATTTTATACACGCATTTAGGACGCGTTAATTATGAAAACACTAAAACTGGTATTCCTATTCCTAACAGGAAATTCATATTATTAAAAATAAACAAAAATTACACATTAAGGTTGTCGAAATGAAAAACCGCAGAGTGAAGTTCAAATTCCAGTTAAATTAATCGCATCACTTACGTGCAAATACCTTGGAAAAGGTATGAATCCATCTCTTCTTCCTCCAGTTGAATAGCAGGACAGACTGTTTTCTATAGACTTAGTTGGAAACAAGTCTACTGTTAAAAGACATGGCAATAGCTACCCACTGCAGGGAAGTATTTTGCTCAATCTGTTATGGACCGAAAGAAACATGATCGCCGAACTTTTATCATGTATAGCATTTAACTGAATTAATAAAATAAGCGTATATCATATATATCACTTAACCGAATAATAAAATAAGACAAGTTAGATATTTTAATGCAATTAAAAGTAGAACATTTCTTACAAATATTTGATAATAAGAATAGAACAATTCTTACTTTTTATAATAAAACGGCTAAAGATATTATTATGAATAGCAGTGGAACAGCCCAACATGCAAATTAGAAATCTGTGATATTAAAACAAACAAGTACAACAATTTAAATGTCAAAAGTTAAGCAAAATATTACCAAACAAGAAAATTACGTTAGAAACAAAAACGAAATGGCAGTTAATCCTGATCAATCTCACCACGAATGAAGGAGAAACTTGAAACAATAGAAATGTATTCAACAGATACTTGCTGAGAATGCAATGTGCCAACATTTAAGCAACGATGAAATTTTAGAGAAATACTACTAAACGAGACATCACCAACACTAAAATTGAATCAAGAAAATATCTTCGCCTTTCGGTGGATGTTCCTGATGATATTAATACAAAAATCAAAGAAATTGATGAATTTCGAATTTAAGTTTCCAGATTGTGAGAAATTCAGACTTTTGTCGTTTCAGTTATCACAGTGGATTTGCGGTTTATAACCTTGAACTTACGTTCATACATCAAGGAAGTCGGAATAAGCCTAGTAAGCCATTGTTGTTTGACATTGTACATATTGTCCTAAATTTGATCTCTTCACTGTTCGTATGGTTGAATGGAGACCAACGTGCAATACATGATATCAAGAAGGTTGGGTCACTACTATAATGAATCCATCATCTACTGCTAAGAAGGTTGGGTCACTATGTCGATCCAGGATGTTTTTTCCACCTGAATCCATCCTGCATATATACAAGTCAACCATCCGTCCGTGCATGGAGTACTGCTGTCATTTATGGTCAGGTGCCCCTGCCGTTCTCCTCAGTGTTCTTGACAAGCTCCAAAGGAGAGTCTGTAATGTGATAGGTACTGATCTGGCGACTCGACTGCAGCCACTTCCCCATCGTCGAAATGTGGCCTCCCCTTGTCTCTTCTATAAATACTTTCATGGCTACTGCTCGGACGAGCTTAAGTCACTGATGCCTCCTCAACAGGTGTTTACTCGTGCAACCAAACTGGCGACTGGGCCCCACCCATTCACAGTCAGGTTAGCCAAATGCAGACGACAATTCTACTCCTGCAGCTTCCTCTCTCGCACTTCCCGCCTGTGGAAGTCGCTCTCGTATTCTTGCTTTCCTGACGGCTACAACCTCCAGAAATTTAAATGCAAAGTCAATACTCATCTACTAACCACTGGACTCTAGCTCTCTCCCCTCCCCTGTATAACCTTCCCTTTCTCTCCACCTATGTATCTGTCATCGCACCTGCTTTCTCAGCTGTCTATAGTTCCTTTCTAACTAGTTTGTACTCTTCACTCTTTTCTAATTAATCTTTTTACATTTATGTAACCCCCTGCACATCAGTGGCGTTTCCGCCTTGCTCGGGGTGAAATGATTAAAAAAAAAATTGAAAAAGAAAACAGAGTTAATAATAATAATAATAATAATAATAATAATAAAATGTAATGATAAAAAATGGAACAAATCAACACATTGAAAGAATCCCTGGAAACCCCAGCTTAAGAGATATACAAAAATTGTCTTATTAAGTACAGCCCACACACTAAGGAAAACTTTATCTATGTTATGCTGAGGATGATAGGGAAGATAGAAAAACATGAAATGGAGCCATAACAACACGCCACTACCTGCCTTAGGTCTCCCCGCAGACTTGGTTGGTAGTGAGACCAAAGCAGAAATCGAAATATGATGAAAAATGACATAATAATAATAATAACGTAATATCTTTGACCATCTTAAATAATAAAATTAACGTAATCGTAAAAAATGTCAACATATAATGATATGGAAGTAGTAATCTCAGAAATGCGCACATAAATACATTTAAATATGTTAAAACAGGAAATATGCATTATTTACATTGTTCGGACTGTTGTCCTCATCTTTATTGGCATGTTTACGATGTTTCGGCCTTCTTCAGGTGGTAGTAATTTCGAACCAAACCCTTCATTTTAATCAATGGAATATATCCTTCACTTGTCCGTGAATCTTCAAGGACACATGGTCTAGTGAAGGATATACCCAATGGATATAGACGTTATTTGTGACTTGACTTAAATTGTTGTGAGTTCAATATCAAGCTACAGCAGCGGTGAACAAATAACTTAATGAGTTAAGTAAAAGACAAGTGATGGAATGAGAATGATCAAAATAAAGGATTTGGTTCGAAATTCCTAAAACCTGAAGAAGGCCAGAGTGTACAATGGGCGAAATATAGTGAACATGACAATAGATATGAGAACAATAGTCCGAATAGTGTAAATAGTGTAAATAATTACAATAGCTCACTTTAGAAATATAGACAGATCCTGAAGAAGACCGAAACGTTATGAAGATGAAAATAAAGATTAGAACAATAGCCCGAGAAATGTAAATAGTGTAAATAATTAGTGTCTCATCTCAGAAATATAGACATCTCTTGAAGAAGGCTGGAACATGCAACGACCGAAACGTCGTGAATATAAAAATAAAATGAAAACAATCGTCCAAACAATATAAATAACGTAAACACAACCTCATCCTAGACGTTCAGAAAAATATTGAAACAAATATACATTTTATTAAAATCAAATATAAACATAATTTTTATTTCTCTTTTTGATTCGGTGCAGCCCTATATGAATATCAGGAACCGTTCCACCCTCTACCCTGTCTGAAATAAATTTAAAATGCTCTCACCAGTACAGTAAGGCCTTTATATAGGGTGTTCCATTGGGATGGATCGAAGTTAGCAGTAAATAAAACAGTGTTATTGGTAAAATTTTTATTGATTTCACTATTGGATCATGTTATTTAAGTCATGGCTACAATGTGTAGAAATATTATCGACTAAATATTTACAAAGGCTTGGTGGCACACTCGATGGTCAAAATTTTTCATGACATCTCTGCATAGTTGCACCCCAATCTTACCAGTACGCCTTATTATCTCATCCTTTAGCTGTTGAATTGTTGTTGGCTTGTTAGCTTGTTGGCATAGACCTTACTTTTGAGATAACCTCAGAAGAAATCTGAAGGTCTCAAGTCGGACGATCATAGTGGCCAATTGACATCACTGTTTCGAGAGATGATGCGACTTGGGAACTCCTTTTGTTTAAACATTCATTTTCGTAACCGCCTTCGGTAATTTTAACACGTTGTTCGATTTTTAATCATTTCATGGCTAAAATTGTCAAAGACGGATATTGTTAAATCTGAAAGAGATTAAAAATAATCAGTAGAGGCTTAAACTTAATTAACGTCTAAAAATCAGTCCAAGTTATTGAAACCTCTTATATGTGCAAAATGAATGTGTTGTTAGGTTGTTGTTTTTCCTATTTTTTTTAAAACTTTCTTTTACATTAAAAAAGAAATAAAAGGCAATCGACCAGCTAGAGAAAAGATGTCAAAATAAACCTTTTCACGGTCAATATTCTGCCCGTAACAAATAATCTGATGTAGACAATCCACATACCCATCAGTATATATGTAGTATATGGTTAAACGTTGTAACCGAAGATTATGTTATTGTCGCATATGACCAATACATGCCAGCATAAAATTACCAAACACACATACTGAACAATTATATTAAACCAGATTTTGTTATTAATATCTAGAAAGAACTAACCATCTTGTATTAGTTCACACGGTACTGGTGCACACTCAATATAAAAATATCCTGCCATCACAGAGAGGGTCAATATAAGCGTAGGAAAATCTGCAGCTTTTAAAGAAAGGAAACTAAGAAATTGGTATAAAAACCAGCCTAACCCGGTTACAGAGTTCGAACAATTTTATGCAGTTTTACAGTATAAACAGACAGAATAATCGAAGCAGATCTCCCCAACATCGTAATCAGATACAAGAAAATCAAAATGTGTCATCCTACTGATATGGTAGTCGCTTTAACCTCTAATCTATCTTTGAATATCTTAAAAAAACTCTCAAATTACAAGGAAGTTGAAATCGAAATCTTAAAAATATATCACATGAGGACATCAACAAATTCAGTTGTAGTTGGAGCCCCCAGAATGACCGGGAAATATTCCTGTATAGACATTGAATGGATTCCTGGTAGCCTAAAACTTGAAAAAATACAGAAAATTGTACTCACAAGTGAAGTCCACATATTATGATGTGTATAAAATAGACCTTAAATGCTTTTTTTTGTTTTCTGTTGTATCTTTTTATTTCTTAAAAACTACACACTAGAAATGTCATGATGCTATTCATGACCTTTGGTCTCTCATTGAGACCAGGAAAGAAAAGATGTATACATCAGAAATCAAAAGAGAAGCAAGAGCTTCCGAAGTTGTCTGGTGGACGTGGTTGACGCCAATGGCGACCATATTGAATAAATGTACTCTTTGGTATTTTAGAATATCTTTGCAATTTTGGTAAATATATTTTTAAAATGAGATGTCAGTGCTATTTTCATTTCTGTGTACTTCAGGACGACAATTTATTCATCAATCCTTGTACGTAGATTCATATATAAATTCATAGCTAAATGTAAATGACGTATGTTATCTAATTCATGAATATGGAACTTTGCATTTCCGTTTACGGTTATTATTAATGAATAGGTTGAAATTATGTTTCTTTTGTCCTTTTTTCTTTATTCTTAAACAAGGTCTTTCCATCTTAATGGAGTTATTTAATTTCCTGAATTCATTTGATCATACTTTGATAATTCAAGGGATCAGTTAAACGTTCTTTCTCTACATAGTACATTTCCAGAAAACAACCACTTTCTGTCTCTTCAATTTTATAACCTGTAAAACTATTTACAAGACGGCCAGTCAAAATTAAGTGTTAGCAAAAATCATTTAATATTAATAGGTCTCCTCAAAATTATTAAAAATTGTTTCATTTTATTCAATTTTACATAACTCTAACTTTCATCTTGATTACAAGATAAAAAATTTCTTTAATATATCCAGATTAAAAACACAGCCAGACAATATATATATATGTGTGTGTGTGTGTGTGTGTGTGTGTGTGTGTGTGTGTGTGTGTGTGTGTGTGTGTGTGTGTTTAAATATTTTTAACGGATATCTAAAGTGTTCGTGTGGTTAAGACACGGTATCTCTAATGATAGTTTCCCATGGGAGATACAGGTTAGAATACTGCCGGAGGAGGCATATTTTGTCGATTATTCAGACCATTACATGTAAAAAATATACTGTTTATTATGAAAAATAAATGAATAAACATAAACAAAGTAACTAGCTGAATACGAGTATAAATTAAAAGTAATTTTTATGAATTTTAAAAAATAAACTCAAAAAGTATTTTTTAATTTTTTTATTAACATATCTATCTATCTATCTATCTATCTATCTATCTATCTATCTATATATATATATATATATATATATATATATATATATATATATATAACGAGCGAGAAAGAGAGAGAGATATATATTTATTTCATTCAACTAAGCAGTGTTATTGTCGTGCTGATATAGAATTTTTGCGAATTCATTATTAAGATGTCTTCACTAATAAGGGTTTTGTTTTTTACTTTTAGTACGCAATGATTTTTCTGTATTTATATAAACGTTGGTGTAATCTGATATCATTGTGTGTGAGTAATTCTTTGTGATTGTGGAACTTGTTTTATTAATAGTGTAGAGAGTTAACTGATGTTTTATTGCTTTTTATAGTTGTGACTTACTTTACTGTGCTTGAATAATATAAGAATTATTTCTTCTACACTGCATCTGGTTAATTACATTTTATTTCTTTTTAGTATGTGTTTGCAAATGGTTAATTGCTTTTTATTGCTTCACGTTTTTTCGTGCCTAAATATGTCTTTGTTTTCTTTATTTGTTGATTAATTGCATTGTATAAACTTTTCCTCTTTTTTGTTGATGTTTTTACTGTGTTAGGTTAAACTTTTTTACCGAGTTAGTGTATGTGCCCTCGAAAATTCACAAAATTTTTAAAAATCTGTTCGCCAAAAATGATTCCTTGTTAGTTAGTCAGTTTGGTGCCATGCGTGATCCACGCTTGAGCGATCATTTTCTTTCGGGACAAGACTAACTGGAAAATTCATTTTCCCGCTGTAGTTTGGAATTACTTCCTGCGGTAGACTGGTTGCCAACCAAGGTCATATAACCCAATCAGTCTTGCTATTCAACACATAGCTGCAGAGAGAAGTAATAGATTATTAATTCTCTATATAAACAATGGTCATTATTATGAGAGTATATATATATATATATATATATATAAGATAGATAGATAGATAGATAGATGAAGAAAACCAACAGGTTTACAATTCCGATTTCTCTAGCATATATTTTTTTTATAAAAGTGCTCAATACAATAAATATTGTAGTGCATAATATAATTAATTAAAATTGCCTTTAATTAAAATTACATGGATACATGGAAATTTCTGTAAAACAACAAAGATCTAGCTTTGCTTTGATTTCAATTTCCACACTGGATTGAGTTTTTATTGAAAATTTTGTTTAGTTCTGAGCTCAATGAGTTTTGTTTATTTCAATAAAAACACAATCGAGCTAAGTTATAGTTGTACTAGTAATTTGGAAAGCTTCATAATAAACCAAAACACCAGAAATTTAAATAGCATTGTACAAAACATAATCACTAATAAAGAATGCAACTGCCGGGAAAAACATAAATGCACACTTCAAGGAATTTGTAATACGCGAGAAGTCATTTACAAGGTAAAAGTCAGTCAGTTTAGGTGCCATACGTGATACACGCTTGGGCGATCATCTCTCGAAAGAGACATGACTGACTGGGCAGAAGATTATCCCGCAGTAGGTTGCCATTGCTTTCTGCGGTAGACTGGTTGCCGACCAAGGCTATAGAACCCAATCTGCCCTGCTATTTAACCCATAACTGGAAGGAAGAGACGGATTAATACCTTTCCCAAGAGTATTTGCGCGTATGTGAATACAGTGGATTCAGCTGGAATTCGAACTCGGTTCCCCGGTTTCTCGTTCCGAGCCGATATCCACTGTACCACAACGCACATCCAAGGTAAAAGTACATAACTCAAATCATCAAAATAAAATATATTTAGTATCAACCAGGGACATCTTTAAGACCAGGTGGTTCAATCAGAAGTTTACTTTCAAAATAGAAAACTTAAAAATCTGTACAAAATTGGCTAGTCACGTGTGCAAATTGAAATTAAAATATGAAAAAGACCCAGACATCACGTGGAATATAGTGAAAACAGCCAAGCCTTACAACGATTGCAAAATATGTAGACTTTGCCAGTAAGAGAAGTTAGTGATTATATTATTCCCAAACAAAAATGAACTCTCGATTGAATGAACAGAAATCATGACTAATTAGGTTCATACAAACATGGATGAAAACGTTATGATTTCTTGTAATTTTTAAAAAATGCACGTTCAAAAATTCCCCGCCAGGTGAGCGTTCAAAAAACTCTACCGTTACGTGCGTGTTCTGAAAAGATAAAACAGTAAACGGTAAAATCAGTTAATGCAAATCACCTGCAGACACCACAAGGTAGAAATTTACGTCGCGTAATAACTCGTTTACAAATGAAGAATATTCAAATGTTCTGCAATATAAATGTATTGAACACTTTTTATACAAATGTGCCCTGGTCTAATATTATTATGACTAAAAACTAAGTAATTAAATAATCAATATATATATATATATATATATATATATATATATATATATATCAGGATCATTCAATAAATAAGCTGAACTTTTTAAGATGAATTCTTCTAATACAGATAGAAGCTTACTTTTTTTTATAACGTAGTCTCCCAGCAGTGCCACGCACTTATCCGATCTGTGCACAAGCTTTCGTGTTCTCTCAGCGTAAAAATCTTTGGTCAGATGTCTCATCCAATCGCTTACAGCACTTTTGACTTCATCGTCACGTTCAAACCTTTTTAAACAATTTGGGCCACTTGTAAACAATTTTTGGCTGAAACATGTGGCACCGTACACAGTTGACATTCTCCTATTAATTTCAACTACTTTGCACCCTTCAGCAGCAAAAAACTGATTACTGACCTCTCTAACATGCTTCTTGGTCGGACATCTTAGTTAATCTCCAAAACTCACAATTTTTTTTCAATCTGCAAAAAACATTAAATCCCATTGAAAAAGAAGTAAAGGAAAAAATTAAAAAAAGTAAGCTTCTATCTGTATCATAATGTTATATAGCGACAAATAACAAACACGCATGTATATAAAAATATGACTTGTGTTTTTATTAATGACGATGGACCGTGTAGCCTAGGGAACAGAGAGTTGAGGGAGCGCGCCTCTAATTGGGTTCGACGGGAGTGTAGCCTCTCTGCTTAGCTCTTCTAGCTTCTTCTTCGACTTCTGGAGACTGACTTATCTGTGTTTTCGCAGTCTTTATATATCTTCCAAAAGCGGAACTTGTTTCTTCCGGGTTTTGCCTCGATCCGCGACGCCCACGCGATTCTCAGAGTCACCTGTCTGTTTGCCTGCGTAGGCATTTCCGCCGCTGTCGGAAATAGGGTCAAAGTGACATCCGCTACTTTTCATCAACCGGGAACACCCACGCTTCATCAGCCTTCTTGGGTGGGGCCAGACCGTTATATTACAATAAGTCTTTATTCCAAAAAATTCACCTTATTCATTGAATGACCCTCGTATATATATATATATATATATATATATATATATATATATATATATATATATATATGCGCATCGCTCATTCAGTAAATGAATTAGAACACTCTAGCTATTGGGCGCGTATAATAACATCCATAGCCCAGAGGTGGAATCGCCGACTGACGTCAATTCGGCCGGGTTTCAATCGTACGGATGAGCTGTGAAATAGATCTGTCTGCGGATGACAATATATATATATATATATATGTGTGTGTGTGTGTGTGTGTGTGTGTGTGTATTTAGGCAGCAAAATCTCTTTTAAACATGTCAGATTAAATAAATTGCAAATACTATGCGTGCATTTTTTATTAAATTTTTCTCTTACAGTACCATGCGATATCTATTTTACTTGTTGCTGCTTTTGACAGAGCTCAAGCGATGTTGTTTATGTTATTTGGTCCTGTTATTTTTATGAATGTGTAGCGCCAGTTCACAATGTCCACAGAAGAAAGTTTAGTATCTATCAGTGTTAAGGTAACCCTTTAATTATTTCGCGATGGTGTCACATGTAGCCTAAAATACCGCATGTGGATAACGTTAATCTTCAGATAAATTATACAGAAAACGAACAAACCATTGGTCGAACGAAAGATCTAATGGGAGAAAGAAAGAAATAAAGAAAAAGGAAAAATTGAATAACAGAGAAATAAAGCGAAAGGAAAATGAGCAAAAGCGAAAAAGAAAAAAATGTATAGGATGATAACCCTTAACAGCTGAGGTCTATGATTCAATCTGTCCTGATCTCATGGGGCTCCTCTTGAATTAACTTCGTTATTTCAAAGAAGAAACAACGGCAATGAAGACTTTACCTAGTTATCTCGTAAAGCTGATCCTCGGCATGCAACCCAGATTGTATTATTTTTAGACACAAGCATCTAGGCTGCGTCTCATCTTAAACCGATCAGCATCTTCCGATATGAACCAATCACTTCAATTCAATGCCGCGTCAATTTAGCTCCATCGACGCGACGCGGTAAGAAGTTAAGCGTTTGAACTGTCCATTCGCGCAGTCTGAAAAGTTAAATATGAATATTACACCGAATCAAGAATGGTTCAAGAAAAACTCTATTGAGCACTCAGTAATGTATTAATTCTTTCACAAAACGCATTTCATATGTTGTGTATCTTGAAGTGTAGGGAGCTGGTTAATGATTGTTTTTGTTCGGCCTTGTGTTAGACTTAACCAAACTCCCTACAGCTTACAAGTTTTATGTTGTATTTATCATCAGAATTATTATCAGAAGGTTTTCATTGTTATCAGAAGGTTGGTTGTCAGTTAGAATTTGTGGATTATTGTAGAAGAATGGAATAATAAAATATACATTTTGAATGTTAAATTAGAAATTTATTAAAAGGAAGAATAACATAAGTTGTAGAAGTTAATGTTCATTGAAAAAGTTAAGGTATCAAGAGTTCGTACAAAATGTTTTATCAGTAATTGTTGAAATAGATAAGAAGAAAGATAAAGAGAACAATGTCCGAGTCGTTTGAAGTTGAAAGTTAAATTTTAGTGTTGTCTTTCTCGCTGCTTCCAACTGACTGACTGTGCCTGGTTAGAGACCATCTTGTATCTTGTCACGTGGGGTGGCTCCAGAATTTTTTTTTCTTTAGCTGTGGAAAACCCGTTTAACTGACGTATTTTGAATTTTGCGATTTGATGACCAATCAGAATCCAGAGTTCCGCCACAATCTCACTTTAAAATTATGTTGGTAACGACTATGTTACGTTATAATGACACGCACAGCCGTCATATTATCAGGCATTCAGTTAAGTGTCATGCATGATGACCGCTTGGGCGATCATGTCTCTTTCGAGAAATGACTGACTGGGCAGAAGATTTTCCCGCATTGGGCTGCTAGTATTTCCTGCGGTGGACTGACTGTCATCTAAGTCTATAGGTCCAAATCTGTCCTGCGATTTAACCCATTTTTAGCGGAAGAAGCGATCGATTAATAACTGTTCCAAGGTTATTTGCGCTTAGGTGAATGAAACGAATTCAACTGGAAGTAGAACTCGGCTCTCCCATTTCTCGTTCTCTATGTATTATTATAATTTGTTTTAATTCATCTTCCGATAAAAACCAACCACTTCTTTTCCGCAATACATCGTCATGCATGGCTGAAGATTAGCAACTAATTCTTACCCTTTTACTGGCAAACCAATAAAATGTAAACGCAAATTCTATTCCATCAGCTTCTTTTCTCGCACTTCCTTCCTGTAAAATTCCCTCTCGTTTACTTGCTTTCCCGACAGCAACAAAGGATTTAAATTTGAAGTCAGTAGTCATCTTCTATCTCATTGACTTGCATCCTCTCTCTCACGATCTTTCTCCGTCCACTCCACTCTCATCACTACTTCTTTTACCCACTTCCTGACACAGCCTATAAACTGTCACTCTTTCTCAAAACGTTTTGCCTATGTAATCCCCTGTGCACGAGTGGCAGTAAACTGCTTTGCTTGGGGCAATATGATTATAAAAAGAGAATATGCAACCCTTTCCTTGAGCTGAACATATCCTTATTTTGTTGATCGGGTAACCAGTGCTACTATCGCTTGAATTTAATAAAATCTTCTTCTTAATAGAATTTTTCAGGAAAATGTTTTCCTTAAAGTTCATTAGCTGTTATCCTTATTTCTGGCAATTATCTGATTTTCAATTCTGACCTTGTCGTTCGAATTACTGTGGAATCTTATCATCTCAGTATATCAGTATTTTCTCTTCGTGTTACATGTGCAATCCATATTATCTATTGATCCTGTTGGTAGTCCTCAAAATATCAGGGTCTCTTATTTTCGATAGTTTTTACAAATTGATTTTGGTCAGAAAGACTGAAAAAGTAAAAAAAAAGACCTACAACAGTAATTCCAAAAGCGAGCTGTAACATTTTGTGAAGACACTGGATCTGAAGTGAGCTTCAGTTCAAATAGGCGTTCAAATCTTTTTCATCAGTTACGATTTCATTCTTAGGTTTCATTCCTTTCAAACTCAGTGAAATGTATATATGTCCTTCAGTATTGGAGCGAATGCTAGACAATCTCATCAAAATGAAAGAAAGACTTGAAGGAACCGAACTGTTATTTTACAGAAAGAAGGCCGAAGATATTATAGACGGAATACGTGAGCAATGACTAGGTTTTAGAATGTCTTGACAACAGAAAGTGAATGCTGGACAATACCATCAAAAATGAAGGAAAAACTTGAAGCAACTGAAATTTGGTTTTAGAGAAGGATGCTGCGAATCTCCTGGATTGAACATGTGAGCAATGATGAGGTCTTGGAAATGATGGAAACAAAAAGGAAATTAATACTGAGTATCAGGAAGAGACAACTGAAGTTCCTGGGACATGCAATGAAGAAGGAGGGCCTGGAGAACCTGATATTAACTGGCCAGATAAAGGGAAAAAGAGACAGGGGAAAGCAACGGATAACATATTTGAAGGACCTAATCAGGTGGATGACAGAACGAGGATTGCACGGTGTAGCAGGAGAAGGCGTGCTCAGAGCCACTAGGGATAGGGAAACGTAGAAACCCATGATCACCTACGTCTTGAAGAGACAGGGCACATAGAAGAAGAAGAAGAAAAATGAGAAAGGAGGGCTTGGAGAACCCGATGCTCACGGAGGGATAGAGAAAAGGAGAGACAAATTAAATCAACTCCTGACATAATTGATGAATTTAAGCAATTGGGTTATGGAGCGGAGATTGAATGGGATAACAAGAGAAGGTGTATTAAGAGTGACAAGGAATAAAGTGATGTGGAGGGCAATGATTGCCTACGTTCTAGAGGGACCCAGCACATTGAAGAAGTAGTAGTATATGTTCTTATGAGAAGTTAATGTTAAAAAAGCCAAAATATACATTTCGGCAGTCAATGTTTTATCATCGTGACGTTGCACATTTTGCCTTTGAAAATTGGCGCACACACTGGCCATTAAAACGTCAGTTTTTCTTTCATTATATTAATAATGGAGTCAAGCTGTTTGAACCACTGCCTTCCCAACCCATATCTCATACGGTAGGTTTTTGGCAGCTTTCGTTGGGGTTCCTTATTCGATTTGTTTTTGTTGAAAACTAAGAAGAATTCAAAGAGGAAAAAAAATCTTTGATCACTCTATGACATATTTATAATTCCTTTATCGATCGGTCTGTGATTTGCTGTCATGAATTCCCTACTTATGTTTTAGATGTTAAAAAACATATTCACGGAATAAAAGTACATTTATGAAAATAAAGACTATCAGAGCAGTAAGTAATATCAGAACAAAAACGAATTCTGTTTTTAATTGCATCGTTATATAAGGCTCAAGAGCTAATCAGGGTACTCGGTTATTGTTAAAATAATGATAAATTAATTTTATGATGGAAATGAATGAGAAGGTGGTGTGGAGTGAATACTATTGACGCTTGACTTGAAGTGATTAGGATTTTACTATTCAAGGAAGCACCCTTTCAACAAGGTGGCATTGTTTTTAAAGAAGCTGATTAAAAGTTTCCACTTACACAGGATGTGTTTCTTCTTCATAGAAATAGCATCGTTCAGCATAGCTGAACATTTTTCAACTGGTGTAAATTAAGAAAAAGACCTAGTGAAACTGAATAATAGTTCAATACATTTTTATAGTAGAACTTTTTTCAATGCATTTTTATAATTTACTGTACGCTGCCGGAAAGCGTTGAAAAGATCTAGGTGGACGCGGAGAAAAATGTGTGAGAGTCAGAGATTGGGATCGACACATGTTAAACATAGCAGACACACGTTGTACCTGGAGTGTTATTGCTTTCATTTTAGAGTGTATCTTCTTATTTTTATAACAATTATTACTTAAAAACATCAGTTATTATTACAACTGTTAGTCATATATTTAAGTGTGTTATGTAGGAAAAAAGGTTCGATACCTCCACGTGTGGCCGAAGACGTATCTCCAGGATTCCGTCTTCGGCAACACGTGTCCGTATCGATCTTTATCTGGTGAATGAATTGTGCTACTAGGGTGAAGTACTCAGACAGAAGTATGAGTGTGTTAGCCGTTGTGCATCAGCACGAGCACTTGCTTGTCGGGCTCTCTGCCTTCGGGCAGAGAGTAACACAGTCGAGACTCTCGTCTGGGGAATATAAAACAATATATTTTTACCCAGGCTTTAGGGTCTAGATTACTCATATTAAAAAGGTATAGTGCCACATTCTGTCTTAGTGGGGAGGTTGATAAATTTCGTTCGATGTTGAGCATCAGCCCAAACTAACCTCATTTGACTCTCTGCTTTCGAGCGGAGAGGAATCCAGGCGAGGCTAAGCTGAAGGGCAAAGACACGTCTGAGAAAAATTAGACGTAGTTCCTAGCCCTGCCATGGGCAGAGTGTATAGAAAAATTTTCCCAGGCTTTAGTGTTCGAATTCCCTACTATAAAAAGGCCTTGTGCTACATACCACTTCAGTGGGCGGGGAGATAAATACCGTTCTGTGTTGTGCATTATTCCGGTGTCGTGTGCCATTGACTTGATTGTGTCTGATTGAACTACTCGAGATTATTATTCCGAGATCATTACTGTCATTCGTTTGTCTTCAGAGACAAAAGGGTTCTACGCCTCAGATTATTCTGTTGTTGGTTGCAGCTTCTTTTGTGGCTGTACCTGCCTATCCTGGATCGGCAGGCTCTATTTCAGTGCAGATGGTTCCTGGTTCTGAGAGAAATGATGCAGGCGTTTGCCGTTTGCGTTCTCTCTTCTCCTTCCACTTCTGGCCTCTCCTCTTTTTACTTCTCTTGGAGCATACCTTCACAGAACGTCACCGTTTGCTGCCGTCTTCAGCCACTGACTCTCAGCTTGTTGGGGTGATGTCATCTAACCTCATGTCTCGCGTGCAGATATCCTTGTAGCCTAGATCTTTTTTTTTCTTGTTTTACCGAGGGCATTATTATGTATTATTCGAAGGATTCGTTGAGTTTTTTTTTTAATCGTTTCACCCCGGTTACACTTGAGATCGGAAGAGAGGGTAAGCCGAGGAGGCGCAGTGTATTGCTCTCGGGGAGACTCGCTTGGTCCATGCTTATTGGAGGTAGGAGAGGTTACCTGTGATGAATGACAGACAGCAGCTTGGTCTTAAACGCATTGAAATTTACAAGACGTTGACTTTATACGAAGATACGAAAATATTCGAACACGCTAATAGCGATTTACCAAAAACTACTTTAATTTAACTTTACGAACACCAGTGTTATAAAAAGTGTTATACAAGATTTGTTAGTTTTTCATTCATTGAAATACTAAGAGTTTTGAACTTCCCTGACTTACAGTGCACAAAATATGAGGGTAACTAATGTTTCAGTAACCCATGAGGGTAGTTATAATACCATATGCAAGCAATCAGTAGCAGTATCGGTTGTCTTGAGTGCAAGACAGTGTATCCTACTAGAATGATTCAGAATGTTTTTTCTCTTTGATTAGTTATCATCTCAAGACAAGAGAGCGCATTCCGACATGAACATGAGCAAGATATATTCAAACATTCTCGTCAGACATTATTGAACGATGAATTAAATCGCCACGCCAATATTTTTCAGCAACAGATTTTAAATTACAAACTGATGAAAATTCGGTATTTGTCTATATTTATTATCTATATTTCTGAGTTTAGGTAGTATTCACAGTATTTACATTATTTGTACTATTGTCGTCATCTTTGTTGTCATTTGTACGACATGTTGGCCGTTGTACGCCCTAGCCCTCCTTTCTCCTTCCACTGCTGGCCTCTCTTCTTTTTACTTTTCTTGGAGCATACCTTCACAGAACGTTACCGTTTGCTTCGGTCTTCAGCCACCGACTCCCAGCATGTTGGGCTGATGTCACCTGACCTCCTGTTTTGCGTGCATATATCCTTGTAGAGTAGATCTTTTTTTTGTTTTACCTAGGACATTATTATGTATTATTCGAAGGATTAATTTGGGTCTTTTTTAATCGTTTCACCCCGAGCAAGACGGTAACGCTACTGATGTGCAGGGGGCTACATCAGAGTAAATAAATTAGATAGGAGGAGAGTAAAGAGAAAGACGAACCAGTTAAGGAAAGGAAGACAGGTGTGATGACAGTTGCAAAGGTAGAGCAACAAAGATGAGGACAATAGTCTGAATAATGTAAATAATAACAAAAATTCATTTCTTACTCTTTTTAGCCCACACGCAGCTATAGATTAAATCATATCAATGTGTCTAAGTTGTTATCGCTAACAAATGCCCATGCATCATTCACTTACTAGAAATGAAAATTATTCTCACAATCTAAAGTAGGTTATTGATTTAAATGACACAAAATTTCTAAAACACCCGTTAAAAATTTAAAAACTCAAGTATTTTTAGTGCATTTATGCTGTAAGTATTTGTTTTTTTTTTCTACAGTAAAAATAACATACGATCTGTTACTAACTAGGAGAATAAATAGCTTGCTAATTTTAACGTTATAACTAATCTAACTAATCATTTTAGAGATCCTATTTGTCGTTTATCTATGAATATTTATTGTTATTCTTCAGAACATGTACAAACTATAAACTCCTACAAAATTGTACATTTTGTTTCGACATTGAAAGAACAATGCCTCATTAGGTAGTTAATAATGAAGTTAATATACGTATTATTGAGAAAAAAATTTAAAAATGCTGTTTCTTTTATTATTGGAATCTTTTTGTACGAGGAAAAATACATTTAAAATAGGAGAGGGAGCAAAAAAGATAAGAAAACAAGATGAGAAATCAAGAAAAGAAAGGAAAGGGAAGGGAAAGACACAGAGGAAACAAAAATCAAAGAGAAAAAATGAGAGAATGAATTGAGAAAAAAGCCATTGGAAACCGTTAAAGGCAAAAAAGTGAATTTTAGACAGATAAAGATATTGGTTACATGGTGTTTGATCTCGTCTTGTTTTCTCATCTTTTCTACCTTCTCACTTTTTTTCACTCTTTTTTTAGTATTTTCTTCACTCGTACAAAAAGATTTTAAATAAGAAAAGTAAGTGACTTTTTAAAAAAATATTTTTCAATAAAACCTTTATTATCGTCATAATTAACTATCTGAAGAGACATTGTTCTTTCAATGTCGAAACAAAATGTACAATTTTGTAGTAGTTTGTAGTTTGTATATTTATAGTTGCTAATCTAGTTTCTCGTGAAAATTCGTACCTAGGGGGCACCAGTGATCTAAGTTCATCGGAGCAGAAGATGTGAAAGTATTTATAGAAGAGGCACAAGGAAGCCACGTCACACCGGTGAGAGAGAAGCTGCAGGCGGTCTGCCAAGTCGGTATCGATCACATTACAGATTTTCCGTTGTATTTTGTCAAGAACCCCGAGGAGAATAGCATAGGCACCTGACCAGATGTGACAGCAGTATTAAATACACTGGCGGATGGTAGATTTATATATGTGCAGGATAGATTCAGACTTAAAAATCTTCCGGGCCCTGCACAGAGAACCGACTTTAATAGCAGCGGAAATAGCAATGGACTCGAAATAGTCATTCCACTTGTGGTCCGCTGAGAGTGTGAGGCCAAGGAGGCGTAGTGTTTTACTCTCTGGGAGGCAAGCCTGTTCCATGCAAATGGGAGGTAAGTGTGCTTGTCTATGATAGTTCATTGACAGCAGCTTCGTTTTGGGAGCATTAAAATTTACGAGCCAGTTTCTTACCCCAGTCCACTGCGGATTAGAGGTCTTTTTCAAGCTCGGCAGTGGGGTTCGCTTTGTCGCCCACATCAGATTTTTGATCGAGGCGAGAGAAAACTGTCGTATCATCGGCGTACATGCCTACTTGGGATCTTATGGCATCGGTGAGATCATTAATGTAGATCAGAAAGGACCTAGGATGGAGCCTTGAGGGACACCCGCGTTCGTATCGTAGTTCTTGGAAGCATTTTCCGTTTAATACCACCTTCAATGTGCGGTTAGAGAGGAATGACTGGATTAGGTAAAACAAATGTCCAGTTATACCATAGCTCCACAGTTTGCATAGAAGGCCAGCATGCCAGACACTGTCGAACGCTTTGGAGATATCCAAGGCTCGGGCTTCACCATTCTTGTCGAAAACCTGGTATATATACCCGGTGATGGTCGTTAGAATATCAGCAGTAGACCTAGTGAAGCGGAAACCATACTGTTTGTCCGATAGGTGTCTGTGGGCTGGGAGATGCTGAACCACCTCGGCGTTGGTAATGGTTTTGTTGGTAATGGCTTCGAACACTTTACCAAAAATCGGAAGAAGGTTGATAGGGCGGTAATTTGTGGAGTCCGAGGTTTCTAAAGGGTTCTTAAATATAGGAACTACAGGGGAAGATTTCCAACAGGCAGGAAAGCAGGAAACTGATAGACAAAAGTTGTAGAGATTAGAAAGGACAGAGGAAAGTTCAGGGACACATTTCTTCAAGACTATGTTTGGGATTCTGTCTCCACCGCTCGCTTTGTGAGGGTCAAGTTTTGAGATTATGTTAGCGACCAGCGAGGGTGTAATGTGGATGTCATTCAGTTGCGCCTCAGTTCTAGGTGGGAAGTCGAGTGTAGAAACTCCAGACGAATCCATTCTCAAATTGGTCGAGAATCTGCGAGCACAGCATTCAGCATTGTCCGCTGAGGAGGTGAGGACCTCAAATTCATTGATTAGCGGGGGTATTGAGGACTTACTCTTGTTAAGACCGCTTTTACAGAGTCGCCAGTAGCCTTTCGCACCGAACTTAGAGGATGCTATGCGTTGCTTCATTCTGGCAGCAAACAATATCTTAACTTTGTTGCGTATCTTTTTACACTTATTACGTGCTGAGGCGAAAAGGCGCCTGTTTTGGTACGATGCGTGGCTACGATAGAGCCGGAAAAATTATTCTGGTGGCCAATGGCGGCTAAGCAAGCGGGCGAGAACCAGGGTGACGAATGAGATTTAAGCTGAAATTTCCTGGCAGGGATGAAATCTTCGATGCCAGCCTTAACCCAGGAGGAGACCTCGGATTCGAAAGTATATATATATATATATAGTAGAGGTGCCAAAAATGACATTTCCGTAAAACAATAATCATGAAAAGAGGAGCCATTTCAAGGCGCCAGAAAAATGGCAGTCTTCGAGATGCGATGTCAGAACTGATTAAATTGCAAACTCGTCTTTACATTTTGTCGAATATCTCGAGTTATATATCAAAAGCACCTGACCGTATATAGCAGCATTATTTACCGCTTGGATCGGTGGTTGAAAGATTTATTCTTGCGAAAATAATTGTTTATCTTTAATTTAAGGTATATACAGATTTTCCGAGATCGTGTGAAAGATAAGTACTCAAAATAGATGCAAGGCATTACAAAGTTATTGATTTCTACAGAAGTTATAAAAATCGAAAAAGAAACATTGTCAAGATAAATATTTCTGGCTTCAGGTATATCACTTAAAAATATTGGATAAGATTGAATGAGTAATTAGGAAATTCTTATTGATCAATATGATTATATTTTACGTTTGTTTTGGAGAAAATAGAAACAGAGGAAGAAAATATATATCAAATATTTGTTTAAATGCATGAAATCAGTATTAGTACTGGGTATAGCGATAAACTTCTTCTGGGAACAATGTCTCTGATGATTAAAGAATAGAAGATTTGAGGAGCGTTGTTCTCAGGCCCACACCGACCCGGGGTTGTAGCACCAGGTAGTGTATCGGCTTTAAAAAAAAGAAGTGAAACTCCAAACAAAAAGCAAACACTAGGTAATCATGAAAATACATTTTTATGTTGTATATGCGTTGTGGTGCAGTGGATATCGGCTCGGAAAGAGAAATAGGGGAGCCGAGTTCGAATTCCAGTTACGCACAAATACCCTTGAAAAAGGTATTAATCGGTCACTTCCCTCCAGATATGGGTTAGATAACAGGACAGAATAGATTCTATAGCATTAGTTGGCAACCAGTCTACCGCAGAAAGCAATGGCATCTTACTGCCGGATAATCTTCTGCCCAGTCAGTCATGCCTCTTTCGAGTCATGATCGTCCAAAGCGTCTATCACGTATGGCACTTAACTAACTAAATACCTTTGTCGGTGTAGAATAATGCCGGGGTCATTCGTGGTTGTCAGTCAAAATGGTAGAATTTTGCTAAGAAGTGTATTTTGCACAGCGAATTCAATGAGGGAAAAACACGTATGTGGCACTTAACTTATTGAATATCTTTGTAGGTGTCGAATAATGTCGGGGATCATTCATGATTGTCAGTCAAAATGTTAGAATTTAGCTAAGAAGTGTATTTTACACAGAGAATTCAATGAGTGAGAAACACAGATGTGGCACTTAACTAACTGAATACCTTTAGAGGTGTAGAATAATGCCGGGGGCCATTCATGATTGTCAAACAAAATGGTAGAATTTTGCCAAGAAGTGTATTTTGCCCAGAGAATACAATGAATGATAAACATAGATGTGGTACTTAACTGAATGAATGTCTTTATAGGCGTCGAATAATGCCGGGGTCATTCATGATTGTCAGTCGAAATGGTAGAATTTTGCCACGAAGTGTATTTTGCGCAGAGCATTCGATGAGTGAGAAACACAGATGTTGGGCAAGTATATTTTATTCTGACGAGCTAGGGTCAGCGCCCGGAATGGTAGAAAGTTTAGCGGAAATACCAGATGTCACTAAACGATGTAAATGACGTCACCTGTCACAGAGAGTCAGTTTAGAGGTGGTTTAGCAGTTTGGTAGTTAGACTGAGTTGAGGAGAAGCTGGTCTGCCTAGCATGCGCATGTCCACCGACCCGACCAAACCACTCACTCGAAATACAACCAAGTAACCGAAGAGAAGAAAGGAATAGAGATATAATTGAATATCTTTATTTATAAATGAAAAGATGCTGTCTGTCATTTCGATTCACCTTGGTGTCCAGTATATTTTGTCATTTATCAGTGAAGAAGTCAACATTTGGTTAGAGAAGATTTCCAAAGAATTGTCACGAATATTATATATCAACATTTATGGGAATACGACACCGATGATTTGTTGCCGTTTGCTAACGACGAAGAAGTTATCTCTCGTCAGTTTATATTCAAGTAGAATATATCAGAAGAAGGGTAGATAACATTTATAATCAAAAAATATAAGCAATACGTTTTTGTAAAAAAATTCTCAGTATTACAATATTGTAGTGAAATTTACTGAAATATTATTTAAATTTTTCTAACGACGTGTTTTATCGTAAGATTATCAATCATACATCTTCATGGTAAAATTAGCAATTCAATTTTATAGAAAATTCACCAGCAATATATTTTATAGCAAAATGACTAAAAATATCTATCTATATAAACTTATTTATAAATGGAACTTTGAATCTGTATGTGTGTCCGTTACCTATAGACTCCGAAAGGGCGGAACCGATTTTCTTAAAAATTTACACAGTTGTACCATAAGCGTCTGCAAGTGTTCTTAGCTCGGTTTTGTGTCGCGGTACCCCCGATAAATATCGAAAATCGATAATCGAAAAAATCGGGTTATAGGAGTGGTCCTATTTTAATTAATTTTGATACACACATAGACAAAGATATAAGAAACGATATTCAGAAGTTTAAGGTTGCAGTTCTTACAATAGTGCAGGAAATCCATTATATATATATATATATATATATATATATATATATATATATATATATATATTTCTTTTAATCATTTCACCCCAAGCAAGGCATTCCACTGCTACTATTGCGCTTGGGGCTATATAGGGGGAGGTAAATAGGAAGAGTGTTGAAATATAGGAAATGTCAGAAGCGGGGTGATAGACAGTTGGGTGGGTAGGAAGAGTGTTTGAAAGAATGGAAGTTAGTATGTTTGAAAGAATGGAAGTTAGTTTGTTAGGAGGTGTCTATTGACCTTACATTTAAACTCCTGGAGATTGTAGCCGTCGGGGAAGCAGTCATGTGGAAGAGAATTCCACAGTCGGGAAGTGCGAGAAAAGAAACTATTGGAGTAGAAGTTGTGGTTGCATTTTATCGGTTTCACTGTAAAAGAGTGGGATCTAGTTGCTAATCTAGTATCTCGTGCAAATTCGAACCTAGAGGGCACCAAGTTCATCGGAGCAGAAGCCGTGAAAGTATTTATAGAAGAGACACGCGCCGGTGAGAGAGATAATACAGGCGGTGTGCTAAGTCGGTATTGATCACATTACAGACCCTCCGCTGTACCTTGTCTAGAAGCCCAAGGAGAATAGCAGGAGCACCCGACCAGATATGGCAACAGTATTCAATGCACGGGGAGATGGTAGATTTATAAATGTGCAGGATAGATTCAGATGGAAAAAACCTCCGGCCCTGCACAGAGAACCGACTTTAATAGCAGCGGATTTAGCAATGGATTCGATATAGTCATTTCACTTGAGGTCCACTGAGAGTGTGATACCCAGGAGGCGTAGTGTTTTACTCTCTGGGAGGCAAGCCTGGACCATGCTAATAGGAGGTAGGTGCGATTGTCTCTGATGATTAATTGATAGTAGCTTCGTTTTAGAAGCATTAAAATTTACGAGCCATTTCTTACCCCAGTCCACTACGGATTGGAGCTCCTTTCCAAGCTCGGCTTCAAGGTTAGCTTTGTCGCCCGCACCAGATTTTTGGTCGAGGCGAGAATAAACTGTGGTGTCATCGGTGTACATACTTACTTGGGATATTATGGCATCAGGGAGATCATTAATGTAGATCAGAAAGAGCGTAGGACCTATATATATATATATATATATATATATATATAAGACCAGATGTTTGTATGTGTGTCCGTTTATCTCTCTGTATGTCCTTTATTTTATTTTTATCCGTTTCTCACCAAACTTCACACACATATTCTTTAGGCTGAGTCTGAGCTTCAGGACCATGGATTAGTTTTAAAGCTTTCATTACACCCGAGCAACACCGGGTTATACTGCTAGTATCTTATAATAAAATGACCAACAACAGGTTTTTGTAATTAAATGTCAGTCAACATAACAATAAAAATGTAAAAAAAAGTTCATTTTTATAATAGCATTACCATAATATATTGAATTAGTACAAACAATTTTTTTTCTAAAAGAATATCAGTTAGTTGATTCTCATACCTGATACACGCTTAGGCGATCATGTCTCAAAAGACAAGCCGGCTGAGTGGGCAGAATTTTTTCCGGTGTGGGTTGCTATTACTTTCTGAAATAGACTGGTTGCCAGCCAAGGTTATAGAACCCAATCTGCCCTGCTATTTAACCCACGGCTGGAAGGGAGAAACTGCAGATTTATGCATATACCTAGGATATATCTGTGTAACTAAATGCAACCAATTCAACTGGATTTCGAACTTGGTTCTCCGATTCGTTCTCCACTGCACCACAATACACATGGGAAAAGAAACTATATATCTAAATAAATATACGTTTAACCTAAAAATAAAAGTATATTTACGAACCATATGTAATTGAACTAATAAAATTGGTTTCAAAATATGTTTATTGAAAGCGATAAAATTGCGTACAAAATATTTATATTTAGATATTAAATAACACATAGGGACTGCTGAACAAGCACAACCGACTCCTGAAATCATTCTCTACCAAAAATAACAAAGAAGAACATGTATGTTAAACAAAGAAATCTATGAAAAATAGAATTTCTAGCAACAGAGTATTACTGATGAATGTAGATGCGGATCAATAGAATACGTTTCGAGTCTTTCACAAAAAGTCAACCAAATCAAAGTTATAAACCAGAAACAGAGAAATCAGTCAATCACTTAAGTGCCATACACGCATTTGGTAATCATGTCTCAAAAGAGATATGGCTGACTGGGAAGATAATTTTGCCACATAGGTTGCCATTACTTTACGCAGTTGCCAACCAGGTTTATAGAACACATTCTGACCTGTTAAAAACCTGTTATTTAAACCATAACATGAAGGAGGGGACGGATTAATACCTTAAACAAAGATATATGCACGTAAGTCAAAACCACGACTTTAACTAGAATTCGTACTCGGCTCTCCGATTTTTTGGTTCTGAGTCGATATCCACTGCACCACAAAATAACGAGAAATTGATGAGATAGATTCAGTACCTAGGATTGTACAGAGTTTAGCGTAAATACCAGATGTCAATGAACTATTTAAATGACGTCAGTTTAGAGGTGGTTTAGCAGTCAGACCGAGTTGAGGAGAAGCGGTCCGTCTCTCTGATTTCTTGTTCAGAACCGATATCCACTGCAGCACAACGCACTGGGAATTAGTTGGGATTATTCGTTCGTTTAAAATCGTTAATGACAAGCTAAATATAAAGACTGGCAATTGTTTGAAAAAACTATTTTTAAGGGTGTAGATCATAACTAGCTTCGAAATAAGGAATATATTCATATAACAAATATTTCACAATCTGCAGTTCATACTATTAATTTTTTTTTCTCTAAAGGAATTCAAAATCTTTACATAAAGTGATGGCAGCCTTCCACTCCAGATATTAAACAAATTAAAACTCTTTTTATGTATATATTTTCTGTTATTCCAATACACTTGTTCAGCCTACCTTCATTACATGTCTTTTCTTCTTGGCCTAACAGTCCACAACATAACATCTCCCCCTAAATTCTGTATTGTTATTTACTATTATTTTACCCTTAAAGATATTAGATACGTTTGCCTATCGTCCGGTTCGCGCGCCATCTTAGTCTTTTTAACAAGAGTATATGTTTATTTCTTCTTTCCTGCTCAGTATTGATTTTCCGGTTCTTGCTAAAGTCTACTTCAACTCTATATTTCTAATTCTTCTTCTCTTCAACTCTGAAATGTTATTTACTATTTATATTTCCCCTAAGATTACTATATAGGATTGCCTGTCGCATAGTCTACACTTCTCTCGTGGTTTCTTCTTTAGTACTGTCTCCATTTCTTTCTAAATGTACTTCAACTCTGTACCTCTAACCTCTCTGCTTAAAGACTGAAGTATTTGATATTTACGTTATTCCTGAAAAGTAGGAGATAGGTTTGCGTATTGTCCGGTTCACGCTCCTTCCCGGTCTTTTAAGCAAGAGGCTATGTTTATCCCTTGTTTCATTTTTAGGGTTGGTTTTCAGTTTCTTCTAAAATATTTACTTTTCTTTCCAACCCAGAATCCCCTTACGTCTTAGCGTCATTGCTGCCTTTCTTGGGGGGAATTAATTAAAGATTCGAGTATATGTGAGTCCCTCTTTCTTTTCAGGTCTAAATATGTGTTTCACCAGGTCAACATACTGTTTTCAATTTAGAGTTGCACTTCTCATAGAAAGTTTCACAATCACAGTTAGGTATCTCGGTATACCTTGTTAATTTTACCCATAGTTAACCTTTCTACCAGTTGCTCTAATAAAAGTGGAGTTCAGATTCAAACCAAGCTCGTCGAAATCATTTTCATACAAATACCAAATTTATGAATAGACCACTTCATCCTTTTTCTCCAGCTACGGATTAAATAGCAAGGAAGACTAATATCTCTAGTGATTATTGTTAACTAGTCTATAAAGAGAATATACGACTAATCTATAAAGAGAATATACGACATATAACATCTGCCATTGAGAAGATTGAGGAATTCAAAATGACTCCCTGATTTCTATTGTGTTTACTACTGTAATAGATATTTCGAGTGAAATAGAAGCGATGGGGTAAAATAATGAATAGAAGAACAATAAAAATAGGGATATTAAAATAGAGATATTACTTGAAGGAGGACAAAACTAGAGGTAGTAGAGATCCATGACCACGCATGTTTTGAAAGGGCTTGGGATCGAAAATTAGCTTAACTCTACATAAGATGTTATTTCAAATCAAAAGTATGAATGTGAAAACATGCATGATCTCTTGAAATTCAGAAGATCGTTAGACTGTTCGAGTCTTCGTATTAACTTTCTGGACTTGGTTCTATTTTGAAAAAGGACGAAACGAGATAACAATACGAGAATACTGAACATTTATTGCTCTATATATTGGCTGTGCGTTGTGGTGTAGTAGAACGAGAACTTAAAGAGCCGAGTTCGAATTCCAGTCAAAATTGTTGCATTCACCTATGTGCAAATACCCATGTGTTAAATAGTTTAACATATTAAGTTCTATAGACTTGATTGGCTACCAGTCTACTGCAGAAAGTAATGACAACCTACTGCAGGAAAACATGCTGGTTAGTCAGTATTGCTTCTTTCGAGTCATGATCGCCCAAGTGTGTATCAAGTATGGCACTTATCTGATTAATATTTGTCTACACACAAACCATTGTAATTTCGGAGACCATCTCATATAAGATTAACATGACTAATAGCAGGGATCATACTGAGAGGGCAAGATATGAGAATAACCTCATACTAAAAGATATGCACAAATCATCGGTCCTCGGATTTTATGCTCCTGTAATAAAAGACATCTGAAAACAGATGACGAGAAATATGAGATAATACGAAGTCACATTGGAATAGCCAAATAAACATTCTAAATCTACCTCGAGTAAAGGGTAACCAAAAAAAATGTCAAAATTTTAAGAATCCAGTTAAACTAAGATTGATGGAAAAATATTTTATTCAAAGTAATTGAAACCTTAAAACATGCTATTTACGAAAAACCGATGAAATTTTCATTTTGTAAAATTTACGACCTTTAGATGGCGCCCTCCTGTAAGAATGCATTCTTGAAATCTGCGGTTGAGATTTCTCGTTGAGCGCTGCAACATCTCATCTGGTATAGTGAATTTCATCCTGAATTCTCTGTTTTAACTCATCTAGAGATCTTAGTCGAGTTGTGTACAATTTACTCTTGAGATAGCCCCACAAGAAAAATCACAAACAAACAAATCTGGCGATCTAGGCGGGGGGCATGGAATATTACTGAATTTTGAGATCACACTGTTACGGAACAATTCTCGCACAGCCTCCAATGATTGCCGTGCAGTGGGTGATGTCGCTCCATATAGTTGAAAACAGGATATTTGAACGCGTGAAAAATTGTTCAATTCAGGTGGCTTCAAGTAACAATTTACTGTGACAGTGACTCAGATTGGCTGAGCATTTAAAAAAAAGGTCCGATGATACCATGTAATGAAACAGCACACTGTACTGTCACCTTACTACCGTGTAAATGGCGTACATGAACTTCATTAGGATTTGTGTATGCCCAGTAACGATAGTTTTGCTTACTCACGTAACCTAAGAAATGAAAATGTGTCTCATCCGACATCCATAACTTCCTTAGAAATTCATCTTGATCCACGGTTACTAAAATAGCAGAGTGTTTACTTCATGAGGTCACTGTTTCACAGTGCTGCCAGTTGCTCATGTCTGCCAGTACACACTTTAAAAATTACGTTTCTTTTGTTTTTTTTTCGGGGAGGGGTATTAAGAGCTGTTATGTCACCCACTATTAAGAGCTGTTATGTCACCCACTATTAAGAGCTGTTATGTCGGAAATATCTTCCACTATTTTAGGAAACGTGAATAATCTTCTTACAGTGGAAGAGAAAAATAAAGGCAGTTCATATTTAATCCATAGTGTTCTAAGGATGCTGCTGTAATACTATTGACGTATCAATTGCTGCAATCTGGGATGAACGAGTAATATAATGGATAATGATTCGAAATTGTTAATCTGATAGAAGAGTTCCATCTGCCGTTAGGGTTTTGATATTCCCTTACGCGCAAATAGTCTAAGGAACGTTATGAAAGCACCTCTTCTTCCCGAGATATTGATAAATTAGTAAGAATTCTATCGCTAAACGACACAAAATATCACACTCTAAAAACATTTTCTGACTTTAAATAACCCGTCACAAATGGATAAAACGTAGTTGTTTTTTCTCATTTTTCTTTCTTCCTTTGTCCCTGTTCTTCTAGTTTTTTGGGCTGATTGTGATGCCTATATATATATATATATATATATATATATATATATACAGGAAATCTACGCAAGAGCCAACAAGCCTACCTAGGTTTTACTCCTTCGGCTCGTTCTTTCTGTCTTTGCTCTACTTTCGTATTGAGCGCTTTAGTGTTAGGGTTTTCGTTTTGTTTTTTTTTTCTTTCCTACGAGTATTTGACTTTTTGTTCATGTACTTCGTTTGTTTCTTTCTTTACTTCCCCTCCGAGTTTTTCCTAGGTGGGTTATTCAAGACAATCTAAATTATAGTATAACTATTACTAGTATTAGCAGAATTATTTCTGTTACTATTAATATTGTTATAATTACTATAGTTATTTTATATATATATATAGTGGTTGTTTCCTTGTCGACAGCTATGTATTTCGCGTTCGTAAACTAGTAATTATTAAATTCGTTGATTTTGTAAAGCACTTTTAGTAACGTATTCAATGACCAAAAATTTTAAAAAGTGCTTTAATATTTCCTTAACCCTAATTTGTGAATTCGCGTGTATATTAGTAATTTATGGCCTAGCGTACCGAGTTCACATTCCAAATTGAAATTGTTTTTCTCTCTTTCACACAATTAAACATGGGAACGCCATCTCTCTCCACATCTCGGGGATAAATACAAGAGCGAAGAGGGCTTCTTATACTTGACTACCGATCAGTTCGTGGCGAATCCTAATGGCTTAGTGAATCCATAAACAATTACGTTTTTTAACTCATAAACAAGATTAATCTAGAAAATAAATATTTCCAAAACGTATGACTCATTTAGGTGTTGTTGCACTGGGCAATTATATATTGAATAAAATACGTTTTAACAGGTTTACACGGTATATGCATCTGTTTTTGTTTTTAGAAAAGATTTAGTATTTTATTTTTCTTATTTATAAAGGTTCATCTTACTTGATGCGCAATGACCCATATAGTTGTTAATAGGCCGTCAAAAGCACATTCCTATTGAATTGCTGTCAATAGTTATTCCGGTTTTGCATCACAAAACTTTCATACAAGTCTAATTGGCCGTTAACAAATCTGAGACCGGCAAACCTAGTCAGCGCCCGGTAAAAACAACACACTGCCCAACACCGTACGCTCCGACTCATAACACGTTCCTTTGACAGACTATCTGAAATAATTCGATTCAAACTGGCGATGCGGAAGCTTTTGCTATTTGATTAGAGAGCGCGGCGGCACGGCAATAATCTTTGGCAAAAAGATTTCATATTCTATTACTTGTTTCGACGCGTCAGCTTTAGTACCGTTCTGCGAAGCGCCCGAATCTGACTGGTGATGCCAAAGAAAGTAACGTCTATTAAAATCCACTGTATCATAGTTGTACTATATTCTGCGATATCCTTGGGCACCTCGACGTGATGTATTGGTTAGCAAGCTCGTCTCGATGGAACGATTAAATATTAAGTAGTGTGTTCGATTCCCACTTCTTTTGGTCTTGTGCCACATGTAAGATTAGAATTTCACTTTTCCTTTACGATATCCTAACCTCTAATAGGGCACTTCGACCTGGAGTAATCGTTAACAAGCCTGTATCTATAGATCAGTTACGACAGAGTAGAGAGTTTAAACCTCACCTCGTGCCTCATCTTAACTACGCATAGGAAATCATTTGGGCGTTTCGACACGGTGTAATGATTAGCAAGGTTGTCTCGATAGAGGAATGACAACTAGGTGCCCTATACTTTCAAATTTATACTGCTTAGTAATTTATTTGGCACTTTCGACGCATTGTTATGGTTAGCAAGCATATCTTGATAGACTAATGGCGTCTAGGTGACAATATACTAAAAAACACCTAACCACAAATCTTTTTTAAATCAATTTCACCCTAAGCACAGCATGCCCACCACTGCTGCGCAGTGTGTTAGAGTTAGATAAGAACAAGATATAATGTATGTCGTTGAAATAATAAAAGATGGAGGGATAGATCTTTATCAAGTAGATAAATGATGGCAATTGGCGTTGCGTTAAAACTTAGAGACTATAGCTATCAGAGAAGCAATCAAATTGAAGGATGTTCCACAAATAGGAAGTGCAAAGAAAGAAACTCTTAGTTTAGAAGAGACAGTAACATTTAACTATTAAGTAAAAGGGAGGGACCTTGACGCCAGTCTAGTAGAACGAGTATATATATGTGGTCGTGGAACCAGGGAAAAAAACTCGTCAGAGCAGTTACCATAAATATACTTGTAGGAAAGACACATCACTGTCACATATTTCCCGTTAGTGATTTCATTAAATGTTAGACTACGCACAGTTTTAACGCTGACATTTCTGGGACGATTGAAAGGTGGAAAACGTTTTTAATAATCCTTGTCATTTAAGCTGTTTTCCTATACATGGAAACATTCTCATTCATTGACCGAAAGTTAGTAATACTTTCGGTCTAAATTTATAAAACATTTCCCTTAAAATACTTTTTTTCACATCTGAGCTAGATTCTTTCTAGCATCGTCGAATGTTGCCTTCAGAACATTCTAATTATCTGAAGTGGTGTGGGATATTAAAATATGGACTACATTATTATTTTCTCTGTGATTTACAGGTTCTATCCATTTTCGCTGTTACAGTCGTCGATAGTTCTCAAATGATGCGATTTCGGTTATTTATTGCATTTCGTTTATTTTAATCCTGTAGCGCGAGTTGGCAATGTTTAAAGACTTATTTATCTTTGCCCAGGCACTCAGGATTCATCACTGCTTTCATTCCGATTCACGATTATAGCTTCCGTTTCCGTTTCCTTGAGTCCTTTTCCATGGAACACTTGATAGCGAATGTTCAACACCGGTTCAAGATAATTCTTATTCCAACTATGAAAACCTATGCTATCAGCATAGAAAACACTCATCGTCAATACATTAGTCTAAGGAAGCAAAGCAGAATCTTTATCGGTAGACGCGTTTGAGTTGTAGAATTTAATACGTCAGTGATTAGTCTATATGACATCTAGTGCCCTGACCACATGTCTATAAACGTGATTTCATATTGGCATCCAGGCCTCATGATTTTACTGTATAAAAAGTTAAATGCAACTGCCACTTCTACTCGAATAGTTTCTTTTCTCACACTTGCCGCCGGTAGAACACTTTTCCATTTACTTGTTTCCATGATAGCTAAAATCTCCAACAATGCAACTGAATGTATATTCTTCACTACTTGATGAAATAAATCTTGAAAAAAATACAAATGATAGATCACTGGTAAAGAGCAAATATGGCAAGATCTTTCATAAATTGTAATAAATTTTAGTAATTGGTAGTGAAGAGAATGAACTCAGCCGACGCTGCCTATTGTCTCTTCTCTTGAGCGTGCCAGGGATGGATATATATATATATATATATATATATTTAATTATTCATCACAAGCTAGGTGATTAAGCCACATAACACCGAGAAAGTCGTATTGAGTAGAAAGGGCAATAAACGAAAGATGGAGATTAACTTAAATTATTGCAGGTTACTCATTTCTGCAAAGTAACATGTGGGCAATGACGAGATTTTGGAGAGAATGGAAACAAAAAGAAAACTTATAGTTAACCTCAGTTGAAATGAGGAAAGAGGGGTCTCGAAAATTTAAAACTTACAAGAAAAAGAGACATAGACGAAAAGCACTTTACATATTTGATAGGCTTAAGAAAAATATACAGAGGCTATTGTGGTCGCAAAGATTGTCGGACACACACGACTGTGTTTCTTGCTTGCGTGACTTGGTACAGCGTCCTTCAGACTTCAATGTTGAATCCGAGGACCTCACCAATAATTTTTTCATCAAACGATCACATTTAATTTTCTGATCTACCATATCTTCTTAATCACCATTAAACTCATCCAGCTCTTTCTGAATTCTCTGCTATGTCCTCAAATTGTCACCCAACCGCTCTGAAATGTTCGTTATCGTGTTTCCTGTTGAATGCAAAGCAGTACGGCATACCATTTCCAAATTTCTATCCGAGTGAATTGCGCCATTGTGTTCTTTTTCTCGCCGACGGTGCCAAACTATACGGTGACGATTGATATGGAAAATAACAAGCATGAGCAAAATTGAAAATATGAAAAGGTGTACATTTGCCCATCGCACTTGGCATACATTTCGTCCATATATTGCTGTCATAGTTGGTCTAGTGCGTCTACTCTGCCTTTATAGATTCTTGAGAAAATAGAGAGATAAATCTGGAATTTTATTGGTTCTGACTTGACGTCAGAATATATATATATATATATATCCCTGGCACGCTATATATATATATAAAGAGATTTTTACCCACACAAAAAACATATAGATCTGAACAAAGTAGACGTCGTAGTACACCTTACACCTTAGGAAACTTTCGGCCAACACATTATCAAAAGCGTAAGTTGGCAAAATTCAAATAATAATCATGAATATAACATTTGAGAAGGGAAGCTGGAACTCGTTAAAAAACAAATTTTAATCCCAAATAATTAAAGTGTAAGAGGGGGTGTAAACATAAATTTCCACAAGGGTATTATAAGAGAAAAAAGGAAATCACAAACTTTCCAACAAACTTAAGGAGTAAATAAAGTGCATCTTTGACTTCACAGACTGAGCTGGTGGATCTTTCGATCCACCAGCTCAGTCTGTGAAGTCAAAGATATAGTACATCTTACACCTTAAAGGTGTACTATGTCGTCTAATTTGTTTATATATATATATATATATATATATATATATATATACCCAACTGTTTTTATCACAATAGGAAGGATTGGCAAGGAAGTCCTTATCAATATTAGAAAGTATTCTATCAATGAACTTAACAAAAGTAAATGACTGAAAAAACTGTTGTAATAAAAATTTCAGCAGGAACTAGCCTTAA
This sequence comes from Ascarosepion bandense, assembly GCA_037127315.1. NCBI lineage: Eukaryota > Metazoa > Mollusca > Cephalopoda > Sepiida > Sepiidae > Ascarosepion > Ascarosepion bandense. The sequence continues at coordinate 210,446 of JBBBDQ010000347.1, forward strand.
CCATTCAGTCGTTACACGGTTATTTGTTACTATGTCCATCGAATTTGAGCTGTGCTAACTAAATTAAAAATCTAGTAAGTCTTTGCCTTCAAAAATGACAGCAAATTATTTCTAAGTCTAAACCATCACAAATGTATCAGCAAAAAATTAAGACACCACCATATAATCCTTAATAACTTGCATAAATCAATCCAATATTATTTATGTAGTAACTCTAGCAATAAATAAGTTTTTAACAACTCCAAAACTAAATACATTAATCCAATAGAAAGAAGGAAAATTAACACTGGTTTAGAATACTCTGGTAAAAACGTAGTTGGCGGAAATAATCAGAAACTACTAAAACATAATATTAAATGATTTAACCCACCCTTTAGCCGTAACGTCTCAAAAAACATTGGAAAATTCTTCCTAAATTGAATTCACAAACATTTCTAACATAATAAAAATAATATTTTATTCACGTACGGTTGTGGTGAACACAGAAAAAAGTGAATAGAAACTTTGTCACGTTTTTTGTCACTAATCGATGTACAATACTGTGAGAAAAAATGAAAACAACAAATTGAAAAATCTCTTTAAAATCAAATATTAGTCCTCGTGATGTTTTTCGAAAATTGTTGGTAAATGTAAGGATCGATTTACTGTATTTTTTAGCAGTAATGCTTAAAAGCAAAATGGAAATAACATTTCATTTACCTTAGCTTATGAACACAGAAAAAAAATGAATAAAATAAATATGAAAATAAAATTTAAAAATAAGCATTTGCTTTCCTTTAAAACACCTATCTCTTTCTCACAATTACTCTACGCTTTCTCTTCACTCTCTCTTTTCTATTACACCTTTCTTTCTCTCTTCCTCTCTTTTTCGATCCAGTAATGACAAGGTCAGTTCCTGTCAGTCCACTAAATGCTATACCTGATACACGCTTGGGCGATCATGTCTCGAAAGAGATATAACTGACTGGACAGATGATTATCCCGCAGTATGTTGCCATTACTTTCTGCGGTAGACTGGTTAGCAGCCAAGGCTATAAAATTCAATCTGTCCTATTATTTAACCCATAACTGGAGGAAGAGATGGATTAATACATTCCCCAAGGGTATTTATGCAAAAAATTCAAACTCAGCTCCCCGGATTCTAGTTCCGAGCCGATATCCACTCTACCACAAAGCACAACATATGAGAAGGTAACCCTCAAATAAAAAGAGGAAGAAGAGAAATCTGAACACGACAGCGAAACGGTGATAACCTGTGGCCAACAAACCTCCTCTGTTTCGCTATGTGATCCCTTTTTTTCTCTTTTTATTTGAGTGTTACTTTTTCTTTACTTGAGATAGAAGTATAGTTCGGTTTAGTTTATTGGGGTTTTATGGCGTATCAACCACTATGGGTTATTTAATACCAAATCCAGTTTATATTAAATATATATAATTTGTAAACATAATTTAAGGATAACATTTAAATCACAGTTGAAGTAATGACAAGGTCAATTACTGTCAGTCAGCTAAATGCCATACATGATAAACGCTTGGGCGATCATGTCTCGAAAGAGACATGATTGACTGGGCAAAAGATTATCCTGCAGTAGATAGCCATTATTTTTGCAGTAGACTGGTTGGCAGTCAAAGCTATAGAATCCAATCTATCTTATTATTTAATCCATAAGTGGAGGGAAGAGATGAATTAATACATTTCCTGAGGGTATTTATGTGCGAGTAAATGCAAAGAATTCAAACTCAGCTCCCCGAATACTCATTCCAAGTCGATATCCCCTCTACCACAACGTACAACACATGAGAAGGTAACCCTCAAATAAAAAGGGGAAGAAGAGAAATTTGAACACGACAGCGAAACGGTGATATTTGAGGGGTGGAAAGAGAGGGGGCTAAAAAGGGATGAAGAGAGAGCAAGAATGAGTTATGGGTTTTTAAAGAAAGCATATTGTTTATTTTAATTTTTTTTTGTTTATATTATTTTATCTATTTATTATTTATGTCCATCATAACCGTACATATATAAAATGTTATATTCATTATGTTAGAAAAACGTATATATATGTATATATATATATGAAATGGCCCGTAATTTTACTTTTTGTGGTTCCTGTATTTAAAATTTCAAACCCCTCCGATTATTACCCTCTCAAACGCCTACCTTTTTTCAGCAAAGTGTTCGTGGTTATCATCAATGCTGATAAAGTTCAACATGTTACCGTCCACAAAGTATTCTTAGACCGACAGTATGGGTTCCGCATTGCCAATTCTGGCCCTCAATAAGTCCGGCGAACCCCGAGCTGTTGCCCTGAATATCTCTTAAGCGTTTGATCCGGTCTAGCACGCTACCATTCTGCACACGCTACAGGGTTATGATACCATTGGACGCTTGGTTGGTGTGATCCAATCTTTCCTTTCAAAAAGCGTATAAATGTCTTCTTGAACGAATATGCCTCTACAACTTAGCAAACAAACGCTTGTCTCCCCCAGAGCTTTATCCTAAGCTTGATGCATTTCTGATCTTCATAAATGATCTCCCTGATATGATCAAATCCCAAGTAGGCATCTACGCTGAATACACCACCATTTACTCCTGCGTCAGTAGGAAATTGAGCGAGCCGACCAAAAATAACATCGCTGCTGATCTCGAAAAGGATTTCCACACTGTGGTAGACTGGGGTAAGAAACGATTTGTAAATTATAATGCTTCTTAAATGAAGCTACTCTCTGTCAACCAGCACAGGAGGTTCTTCCTACCTCCATCAGCAGGGGCCAAGTAAGTTTCACTGAAAGTAACACGCAGCGTCCCATCGGTCTCACTCCCTCTTCCGACCTCAAGTGGAAACACTACATTGAATCAATAGCCATATCCACTACTAGGATGGTTGGGTCACTAGTTTGGACCAGGACATTTTTCCCGCCTAAAATCACTTGCACATATACAAATGTGCATTGAATACTGTCGTCATATCTGGTCTGGCGCCCCTGCTATTCATCTCAGGATTCTCGCCAGGCTTCAAAGGAAAATCTGAAATGTAGTCGGTCCTGACCTGTCGGGTTGCTTTCATCCACTTTCTCACCGAAGGGACGTGTCTTGCATCTGTTACTTCTACAAATATTTTTATGGTTTCTGGTTCCGATGAGCTAAGCTCACTGGTGGCCAGATCTCAATAATTTACTCTAGCAACGTGAATGGCAGCTAGGTCACACCTTTTACAGTAAAAATCAACCAAATGCAGCGCTCACTTCTACTACAGTAGCTTCTTCTCTCGTTCTTCCTGCCTGTGGAGCTCACTTTCATAAACCTGCTTTCTTGATGGTTATAATCTCCAAGAATTTAAATGCTATGTCCGTTCCCATCTCTTTTCTCACCATCCCCCCCCGTGTAACCTGCTCTTTTCCTTTCTCACATAACCCCTCGCACCTGTCTTCAAAACGGTATTCCCTTTCTTTTCTTGCTATTTCTCTGACATCCCCTGTTTCTGGTTCGTATTTATCTTCACTCTTCTTGCTTAAGCTTTTACTCTTCTCTCATGTAGACCCCTACGCATCAGTGGCGGTACTGTTTTACATGGGTTGAATATATATATATATATATATATATATATATATATATATGGGGTGAATATATATATATATATATATATATATACATACATACATACATGGGGTGAATATATATATGATTTTTTATGCATCTTTTACTTTTAGGATGCAGTTGATCATAGCTCTACTCTTCTTCCTGTTCTTACTAGCTCCTTTCTAATTTTGATTTTGGTATTTCTCTCAAACCTGGATATGATATATATACGTTTAAGCATATCAAGTATTTAAGGGTTTATTTCCCAGTCTCTCTTTTTATCTATCCGTCCCGTTTCATATCAGATTCTCCAAGCCTTCCTTCCTCTTTCCGTGTGCAGAAACATCAGTTACATTTTCTTGATATTAAGTATAAGTTTCCTTTACCTTCTCATTCTCTCCAAAACCTTGTCGTTGCTCACATGTTTGGTCCATGTTATTCTCCGTATCTTTCTGTAGAACCAAATTTCTGTTGCTTCGAATTTTACTGCCATCATCTACAGAGACTCTAACATTACATATACATGAACAGCAAGCAGTTAATGATAAACCTGATAAGCGAGACACTTTGAAATGAAAGCGCTGAGAAAATCGTACAATTGTTACTATACATACGTTTTCTCGTGCGAATATGAATTTTAAACAAGGCCTTGTGTCCTATTACGTCCAAAGATTTCCGAGATTCAAAGCTTTAGCACAAATTTGAGCAAGATACTGACACAAAGCCGCCAATAGTAAGCCTTATAATTAATACAGATAAGTGATATATTGTTTTCTTTGTCAAATTTCGGATGTGCACGCAATATCAATAATAATAAAGTTTTCTCATAAACCATCAATCTTAATTCTTTATCATATTCTTTACCTTGTATCACTTTTTTCAAAATACATATATACTTCAACACAACGTTTTATTTCTTTATCTTACGATCAATCACTGCTCATATTTTATATCATATCTATGTATCAAGGGATTTGTCTATATAAATATTCATACATAGACACACAAATGCAGAACCTTACCATAAAGTACCATGGATGAAAACGTTATAATTTCTTCTATTTTTGAAAATAGCACGTTCAAAATAGCTTTATGTGATTGTTCCTTTGGTTGTATTATTTTATATTATTATCTGTTTTTTGTCGTGATTTAGTGTTTGTGTATATATTTTTATTTTATTATATTTGTATTATTTGTGATGTATTTTTATTATTTTTCTGTTTTATTTCTGTCACGATTGAGTGTCTGTATATTATATATTTTTGTTTTTATATATTTTTTATATTCTACATGTTTATTGGTTGTATGTTTTTGTTTGGTGTTATTGTTTTTTTGTGTAGAATAGTTGTTGTTTGTTTGCATGTCTATATGTTTGCGTTATCTCGTTTATTTGTTTAGTACTTTACTCTAATTTTTGAAGCTACTTATTGATAGCTTCTCTTCTAGGCATAATTTAAAACATTTGACATTACTGCTGTCTAGTGGTATTTATTTTTATTATTTTTCTATTAATTTTGGTGGCAATATTTTTTCTGGTTTTATACATATTTTTATAGCGTTGTATTGTTTTGCTGAGTGACAGTTTAATGTTTCTGAGTCATAATTGAATGTTTGTATTTTTTGTATATGTTTGTGTTTGTGTGCTTTATTCGGCAATATTTGCCGCTGCTCTTAATTAAAAGAAAGAAAGCATTCAATTTATTAATTATTTCATCCAGATAGTGGCTGCAGATTGTTTTTTCTACAGTTCCTTTACTCTGTTAGCACAACTAAAATATTCCTATAGGCTCTGTTTATTTATTGAAAATTTTAAAAAAATTTTCTGCCTATTCGAGAAATCTTAGCAAGTCGAAATATCTGTTTTTCTTCAGGATTCGAACCTTTGTTCCCAAGTACTTTACTCTATCGAAGGAGTTCGAATCCTGCCAAAGAAGGCATATTTTTTTAAATATTTTGGCCAGTAGTCAAAAATTTAAAAAAAATACTGTATAATAAATAAAAAAAATACTGCATAATAAATAAAAATCTATCACCTTTTAGACAGCCATCCATTATAATTATATTATTTTCTCTCTTGAATGATACACATAATAACTTAGTTCAAATTTTAATACGACGTAAATAATAAATGGTAGAAGTTTTGCCTTTTCTGTTCGGTCTTTGAAGATAATTCTCATATTTCAGCCAGCTTGACAGCCATCCATTATAATTATATTCTTTTCTCTCTTGAATGATACATGTAATAACTTAGTTCAATCTTTAATACGACGTAAATAATAAATGGTAGAAATGGTACCTTTTCTGTTCGGTCTTTGAAGATAATTCTCATATTTCAGCCATCTTGACAGCCATCCATTATAATTATATTCTTTTCTCTCTTGAATGATACATGTAATAACTTAGTTCAATCTTTAATACGACGTAAATAATAAATGGTAGAAATGGTACCTTTTCTGTTCGGTCTTTGAAGATAATTCTCATATTTCAGCCATCTAGACACACCATTATAATTATATTCTTTCTCTTAGCGATACATGTAATAATCCATATTCAATCTTAACAATACGACGTGCTAATAAAATGGTAATTATAATTTTTCTTGTTCGGTCTTTTGAAGATAATTCTCATATTTCAGCCATCTCGACAGCCATCCATTATAATTATATTCTTTTCTCTCTTGAATGATACATGTAATAACTTAGTTCAACTTTAATACGACGTAAATACAAAATGGTAGAAATGGTACCTTTTCTGTTCGGTCTTTTAAAGATAATTTTATATTTTAGCCATCTTCTTCGACAGCCATCCATTATAATTATATTCTTTTTCTCTTTAATGATACAATATATTAATCTGGGTCTAACTTTAATACGACGTAAATAATAAATGGTAGAAATTTTACCTTTTCTGTTCGGTCTTTGAAGATATTTCTCATATTTAAGCCAGCTTGACAGCCATCCATTATAATTATATTCTTTTTCTCTTGAATGATACACATAATAACTTAGTTCAATCTTTAATACGACGTAAATAATAAATGGTAGAAATTTTACCTTTTCTGTTCGGTCTTTGAAGATATTTCTCATATTTAAGCCATTGATGCGCCATCCATTGCAATTATATTCTTTCTCTCTTGAATGATACACATAATAGTTCGTAGGTCTAATCTTTAATACGACGTAAATAATAAATGGTAGAAATTTTACCTTTTCTGTTCGGTCTTTGAAGATATTTCTCTATTTCAGCCATTCACAGCCATCCATTATAATTATATTCTTTTCTCTTCTGAATGATACACATAATAACTTAGTTCAATCTTTAATATGACGTAAATAATAAATGTAGAAATTTTACCTTTTCTGTTCGGTCTTTGAAGATAATTCTCATATTTCAGCCATCTTGACAGCCATCCATTATAATTATATTCTTTTCTCTTTGAATGATACACATAATAACTTAGTTCAATCTTTAATACGACGTAAAATAAATGGTAGAAATTTTACCTTTTCTGTTCGGTCTTTGAAGATAATTCTCATATTTGTACCATCAGACAGCCATCCATTATAATTATATTCTTTTCTCTTGAATGATACACGTAATAACTTAGTTCAATCTTTAACATGACGTAAATAAGAAGTAGAAATGGTACCTTTTCTGTTCGGTCTTTTGAAGATAATTTCTGTTTCCTTTTTTGCGCCAGTTTTTGACAGCCATCCATTAATTATATTCTTTTTCTCTCTTGAATGATACACGTAATAACTTAGTTCAATCTTTAATACGACGTAAATAATAAATGGTAGAAATGGTACCTTTTCTGTTCATCTTTTGAAGATAATTCTCATATTTCATTATCCTGACAGCCATCCATTATAATTATATTCTTTTCTCTCTTGAATGATACATGTAATAACTTAGTTCAATCTTTAATACGACGTAAATAATAAATGGTAGAAATGGTAATCTTTCTGTTCGGTCTTGAAGATAATTCTCATATTTCAGCCAGCTTGACAGCCATCCATTATAATTATATTCTTTTTCTTTGAATGATACATGTAATAACTAGTTCAACTTTAATACGACGTAAAGAATAAATGGTAGAAATGGTACCTTTTCTGTTCGGTCTTTTGAAGATAATTTCTACAGTTTCGTCCATCTAGACAGCCATCCATTATAATTATATTCTTTTCTCTCTTGAATGATACATGTAATAACTTAGTTCAATCTTTAATACGACGTAAATAATAAATGGTAGAAATGGTACCTTTTCTGTTCGGTCTTTGAAGATAATTCTCATATTTCAGCCATCTCGACAGCCATCCATTATAATTATATTCTTTTCTCTCTTGAATGATACATGTAATAACTTAGTTCAATCTTTAATACGACGTAAATAATAAATGGTAGAAATGGTACCTTTTCTGTTCGGTCTTTGAAGATAATTCTCATATTTCAGCCATCTTGACAGCCATCCATTATAATTATATTCTTTTCTCTCTTGAATGATACACATAATAACTTAGTTCAATCTTTAATACGACGTAAATAATAAATGGTAGAAATTTTACCTTTTCTGTTCGGTCTTTGAAGATAATTCTCATATTTCAGCCAGCTTGACAGCCATCCATTATAATTATATTCTTTTCTCTCTTGAATGATACACATAATAACTTAGTTCAATCTTTAATACGACGTAAATAATAAATGGTAGAAATTTTACCTTTTCTGTTCGGTCTTTGAAGATAATTCTCATATTTCAGCCATCTTGACAGCCATCCATTATAATTATATTCTTTTCTCTCTTGAATGATACACATAATAACTTAGTTCAATCTTTAATACGACGTAAATAATAAATGGTAGAAATTTTACCTTTTCTGTTCGGTCTTTGAAGATATTTCTCATATTTAAGCCAGCTTGACAGCCATCCATTATAATTATATTCTTTTCTCTCTTGAATGATACACATAATAACTTAGTTCAATCTTTAATACGACGTAAATAATAAATGGTAGAAATTTTACCTTTTCTGTTCGGTCTTTGAAGATAATTCTCATATTTCAGCCATCTTGACAGCCATCCATTATAATTATATTCTTTTCTCTCTTGAATGATACACATAATAAAAACTTAGTTCAATCTTTAATACGACGTAAATAATAAATGGTAGAAATTTTACCTTTTCTGTTCGGTCTTTGAAGATAATTCTCATATTTCAGCCAGCTTGACAGCCATCCATTATAATTATATTCTTTTCTCTCTTGAATGATACACGTAAAAACTTAGTTCAATCTTTAATACGACGTAAATAATAAATGGTAGAAATTTTACCTTTTCTGTTCGGTCTTTGAAGATAATTCTCATATTTCAGCCATCTTGACAGCCATCCATTATAATTATATTCTTTTCTCTCTTGAATGATACACGTAATAACTTAGTTCAATCTTTAATACGACGTAAATAATAAATGGTAGAAATGGTACCTTTTCTGTTCGGTCTTTGAAGATAATTCTCATATTTCAGCCAACTTGACAGCCATCCATTATAATTATATTCTTTTTTCTCTTGAATGATGCACGTAATAACTTAGTTCAATCTTTAATACGACGTAAATAATAAATGGTAGAAATTTTACCTTTCTGTTCGGTCTTTGAAGATAATTCTCATATTTCAGCCATCTTGACAGCCATCCATTATAATTATATTCTTTTCTCTCTTGAATGATACACGTAATAACTTAGTTCAATCTTTAATACGACGTAAATAATAAATGGTAGAAATTTTACCTTTCTGTTCGGTCTTTGAAGATAATTCTCATATTTCAGCCATCTTGACAGCCATCCAGTATAATTATATTCTTTTCTCTCTTGAATGATACACGTAATAACTTAGTTCAAATTTTAATACGACGTAAATAATAAATGGTAGAAGTTTTACCTTTTCTGTTCGGTCTTTGAAGATAATTCTCATATTTCAGCCATCTTGAGAGCCATCCATTATAATTATATTATTTTCTCTCTTGAATGATACACGTAATTACTTAGTTCAATTTTAATACAACGTAAATAATAAATGGTAGAAGTTTTACCTTTTCTGTTCGGTCTTTGAAGATAATTCTCATATTTCATCCATCTTGACAGCCATCCATTATAATTATATTATTTTCTCTCTTGAATGTTACACGTAATAACTTAGTTCAATCTTTAATACGACGTAAATAATAAATGGTAGAAATGGTTCCTTTTCTGTTCGGTCTTTGAAGATAATTCTCATATTTCAGCCATCTTGACAGCCATCCATTATAATTATATTCTTTTCTCTCTTGAATGATACACGTAATAACTTAGTTCAATTTTAATACAACGTAAATAATAAATAGTAGAAATTTTACCTTTGCTGTTCGGTCTTTGAAGATAATTCTCATATTTCAGCCATCTTGAGAGCTATCCGTTATAATTATATTCTTTTCTCTCTTGAATGATACACGTAATAAATTAGTTCAATCTTTAATACTACGTAAATAAGAAATGGTAAAAGTTTTGCCTTTTCTGTTCGGTCTTTGAAGATAATTCTCATATTTCAGCAAGCAGAGACATATTTAGGGAATTTCGTGAAGTATCCTTTAAAATAGACTACTTTCATATTGTAATTTATTGGCCCTGGCGTCTGAGTCACTGAAATCGATCTGTGGAAAAAGAATAAAATAACGTGGACAAATAAACTCAATCGATACATATACGTACATACCCGGCATGTACTTGTTCAACCGATCGTATCTCAGTGCGTCATTGTGTCAGCGTCTCAGTGTACGCATGCTTGACTCAAGGGCGACTCATCATGTCATGTCGTAATATATGTTAACAACAGATGATTCGTTTGTGTCTTAATCGAACCACAGAGACTTCACCTAACTTGAGATTACTACCACCGACCGCATATTTTAAAACGAGATTTCATTTCGACAAGCTTAGCCACTGCTACCTACCCCCCTTATCTTTCAGGGAAGAACGAAAATGATGTAGCTAGGTTCGGGTGGGTTGGTCTGGGCTCATTTGTGCAAAGCGGCAGCGTGCGGACAAAGTTAATCACTTTTGTGCCGCATTTATATGTGTAAATCTATGCAAATCGGCGCACTTTGAGACATGAACGGAAGCGCGTCTTAAAGCCAAGTTCTTAACGTCTGGATGCTTTCGGCTCTCGCTACTAGAACTATTATGGCCAGATCCTAATCATTTAGGCAGAGAAATTCAGGCAGATGGCCGGCACTTGTTATTTAAGTAAAGAATGGTCAAAACTCAATTATTGGCAGACTCTTCCGAGAGAGTTTATTTAAATAACAACGTGAAGAGGCAACGATCAGTAGCCTAATCTTTCCTTGATGTACGATCTTTAGTTTTCTTTTTTTTTTCTTAACCTTTTGTTAATTTATGACATTTGTCTGTTACTTTCTATCCCTCTTCTATTTTCCTGAAAGAATCTTATTTAGTACTTCCATTTCTCTTTATTGAATTTTTCTAAGTCTTCAAATTGTATAAATTATTTCTTTCTTTCTCTCTTTCTTTCATTTTTTACTCAGTGTTTGTAATTGTTCTGCTTAAGGTTTGAATTATCATAAATCAATTAATATCTTCTTTTTCTTTAATTTTTAACAAGATATGTATAGCGACTAAAAGGGTAGTTTAAAGAAGTTGAATTCTTTTTTCTTTCTTTTTTTCTTTCTTTTTTTAAGGTTCTGTTGGCTAAACTGTAATTGTGTTTCTTTTTTTCTTTCTTTTTTTGAGGTTCTGTTGGCTAAACTGTAATTGTGTTTCTTTTTTCTTTCTTTTTTTGAGGTTCTGTTGGCTAAACTGTAATTGTGTTTCTTTTTTTCTTTCTTTTTATTTAAGGGTTATGTTGGTTAAACTGTAATTGTGTTTCTTTTTTTCTTTCTTTTTTTTGAGGTTCTGTTGGCTAAACTGTAATTGTGTTTCTTTTTTTATTTCTTTTTATTTAAGGTTCTGTTGGTTAAACTGTAATTGTGTTTGTATACGAACCGTTTTCATGTTTCAGATTTCAGGACATAGTCTGTCAGTTTCGTGCCATACGTGACACACGTTTGGGCGATCATGTCTCGAAAGAGACATGACTGACTGGGCGGAAGATTATCCCGCAGTAGGTTGCTATTACTATCTGCGGTAAACTGGTTACCAGCTAAGGCTATAGAACCTAATCTGTCCTGTTATTTAACCCATAATTGGAGGGAAGAGACGGATAATTACCTTTCTCAAGGGTATTTGCACGGAAGTGAATGCAAGCTATTCAACTAGATTTCGAACAAGACTCCCCGATTTTTCGTTCCAAACCGCTAGGGCATAGTAAATCCTTGTTTTTTTATTATTAAATTTCTTTTAATACTTTCTTTTCATTTTTATGCTTATATCTTTCTTTCATTGTTCTTTCTTTATTATAAATACGCGTATTTTTTTTAATTTATTTCTGTTATATATTTATATATTGTAAACCTTCGTGTATTTTTATTTCTCTTTTCCTCTTTCTACCTCTCTTTCTTCCTTTCAGTCACAAATCCATATATTTCTTTCTTTTTCCTCTTTTTTCTCCCTCTTCTCCCTTTCACAAAACCACTTGTACTTTCTTTTACATTTTTTCCTTTCTATTCTCTCTTGTACAACTGCATTTGATTCTTTCTTTCTTTCTTTCTTTCTTTCTTTCTTTCTTTCGATCATGTTCACATATTTCTTTTTTTTGCTTTTTGTTCTTCTATTTATTTATTTCATAACACCACGTTGGTTCATTTTTTCTTTTCTTTCTTTCCTTTCTTTCATAACTCCATACATTTGCTTTCTTTTATATTTATTTATTTCAAAACTTCATATATTTTTATTGATCCTTTCGTTTTCTTTCTTCCATTCTTATTTACTTTCTTTCTTTTTAATTCCAATTTATGTAATTCTTCCCTTCTTTATCCTTTTTAATTTTTCAGAAAATTCTTCTGCATTTCTTTCTCTCTTCATTTATTTCTTCCACAACTATATGTATGCTTTTCTTTCTTTCTTTTCTTTCTCTTTTCTTTTTCTTTTTCTTTCTTTCTTTTTTTCTTTCTTTTTACTTTCTGTTTTCTTTTTTCTTTTTCCTTTTTTCTTTCTTTCTTTTTTCTTTCTTTCTTTTGTACTGACATTGTATGTATGTTTTTGTTAATGATTTTTCTTCCCTGCTTTTCATTTATTCTTCTTTTTTTCTTTTTCTTTCATGTAATCATTTCACTGTTTCCTTTTTGTACGTTGAATCATAGATTCTTTTTCAGCCGTTCATTCTCACTGACTTTTTTGATTTCGCATGTTTCTTCTGCCTTCTCTTTATTTGGGTTAGGAAGAATTTTTAGTTACCCTTACTCTTGTGCACATATTATCCAATATATTCTGCTTCGGAAATGCATTTAGAGAAAGTTTTCATCATACAGGTATGTCAAGTCAAAATTGTTTTTTTTTATTTTAATAATTACCTTAAAATTGATTTAATTTTTTACCTAAGCCGAAATTGCTAATTATTCATATTATGTTTTATATTTTTCATAATATTTTTATAATATATTTATTGTATTTTTCATATTACTTTACATAATATTTTTCATAATATTAACATCGTAATTTTCGTAGTATTTTCATTGTTTTTGCATAATTATATTATTCATAATATTTTATAGTATTTTAATAGTATTTCTCATAATATTTTTCATATTAATTCCATAGCATTTTTCATATTTTTCGTAATAGTTTTCATAGTAATTTTCATAGAATTTTACATATATTTTCATAAAAATTTTCTTAGTATGTTTACAGTATTTAGATAATATTTTGATAATATTTTTCATATTTTCCTTGCGTTTTTCCTCTTATTTTGCATAATATAATTGTAATATATTCAATAGTATTTTTCTTATTATTTTTCATATTTCTGTATTATTTTTCATATTGAATCAATAGCTAAATTTACTGCTAGGATGATTCGGTCACTGTGTCGGGCCAGGAATGTTTTTCCGCCTGAATCCACCTTGCACAAATACAAACCAACCATCCGACCGGGCATAGAATATTGTTGCCATATCTGATCAGGCGCCCCTGTAGTTCATCTCAGGGTTCTCAACAGACTCCAAAGGAGAATCTGCAATGCGATCAGTCCCGACTTGGCAGCTCGACTTCAGCCACTTTCTCACCGGCGAGATGTGGCTTCTCTGTCTCTTCTACAAATAGTTCCATGGCTTCTGCTCCGATGAACTTAGGTCACTGGTGCCCCCTACACAAGAATTTACTTGGGCAACCAGACTGGCAACATGATCCATCTCTTTTACTGTTAAATCTACAAAATGCAACCGACAGTTCTACTCCATCAGCTACTTTTCTCATATTTGGAACTCCCTTCCGTACACTTGCTTTCAAGACAGCTACAACCTCCAGGAATATACATGCAATACCAATCCCCATCTTTTATCAACTTGACTCGAGTTGTTCTCTTGTCCTTTCTACTTCACCCCGTTTACCTTGTTTTTTTTCCTTTCTCACTCTACCTTATCAACTCTCATAACACCTGTATTCCCATCCTTCTCTTGCCCTCACTCTGACACATCCTGGAACTGGATCGTCTTTCTGTTCGCTCTCATCGTCCTGAAAGTTTTACTCTCATATGTAGCCCCCTGCGTATCAGGGCCGTACCGCCTTGCTTGGGGTGAAACGATTAAAAAAATTAAAAATTGTTTTAATTGGCATTTCATAATTGTATATTTTGCTTAAAAGGCAATTATATTAAATTGTTGCAAATGTTTAAATATGCAATGTTTATTTAGTAATTTGTTTTAGACATATGTTTTAGACATATGTTTATTTAGTAATTTGTTTTAGACATATGCAGTTTTAAATTTCTCGTGATTGGGCATCACTGGGCTTTGCCATTAGGCAAACAGTTTTAAAATTATAATACAACTTCACTGGCCAAACTCAATCGAATTGTTAAGGGTAATATTGCGATTATAAATAGTGTAAATACTTATCCAAGAACTGTAATTTAGAAAATCAAGTAATTTATATAAACTATAAAAAAGTGCTTGTGCTCTATAGGCAGTACTGATAGGTATGAATTGTGTAGTAGAAAATATTTGTATTAGATATCAAATAAAAGCTACTGAAAATACATAGTCGAGTACAAAAAGTCTAAGCAGTTTATTTAAATATCAACACTACTGCACATCACCATAAGAATTAGTCACTTCTATTCCGTTAAAGGTTCACTTTCGTTTCTCTGTGAGCATAATCGGCTTCTCATGGAACTTTTCTTACGCACTTTCTCCGCAGCAGACGATCTTTTTCTTCCTTCCTTTCAGTGTTATGCACAGTTGAAGGATACTTTCTCAGGCATTTTAGTTTACTGAAGTCTGAGGATCACTCAATGGCGTAAAAACTGAGTCCTCGAACTTCTTGGATTATCTTATTTATATATCTATCTATCTGATCACTCTCACTCCCTCTCCCTCTATCTATCTATCTATCTATCTATCTATCTCATATATAAAATATATCCTATATAATATATATATATATATATATATATATATATATATAACATGTCTTATCACGTGCAATACCATGTCTTCATCAGCCACCGACCAGGGGTGATGTCTCGGTATCGGTGGCGATGGCGGGTCCGCCACCCCTGTCGCCACCAGCAGCGTTTGCCATCAGGCAGGATATGAAGATAAACTTGTTGACTGTTCCCTCTTGTATATTCTCATAAAGAAATAAATATAACGATCGTTCCTCTTTGCCGGTTGTATCGGCAATGAAATTTCCTGAACGCGTTTGCTGTTTATATACGCGATCGTGAAGGAAGAGAAATAAATGTTATAGATGATCACACAAATATCTCACGTGCACATATTAGATCGTGATGTAGCGCGAATCTTGTTTGCTTGTTGTTTTGATTTCGACCAAATCCAACTTGACGCGTTCTGTACCATTGTTCGAATGCGGTCCAAAGCGCTTTTTAAACCACGGCCACTGATGCCTATTTTTGAAAGGAAAGAAATAACAGATTGTCCCAGAAACCCACAACACCCAACCTCAACAGGCATCACATTTCACCTCCAACCATTGTCCACACATTCGGCACGCAGTGACTCGTATCGAATTTTCTTTAGCTCGTGCGCCTCTACCTTGTTCTCTTCTCAAGGGACTGTTAACTCTATTAGCAAGACAGCCTTTTTTGAGTCGGACCACAACACGATGTCGGGACGCCTGTTTGTCCTTGAGATGTATATTGGAAACTTTAGAACGTCATTAGGTCTACTGAAACTTACCAATCGCTGTCTTTGCTCAGCAGGTTCATATTCGGGGCTGGTTATTTTTTCTTTGCAGGGCATTCACCATCCTTATGAAATCTGGTCTCCTTGGCTGCCACAAGCAGTTGGTTTGCTGTCTCACACTGTGTTCTTATTAACTTTTTGATCACCTTTAATACCTTGTTGTGTCGCCATGTATACATCTGGAGCGATTGTGAACAAGCAGAAAGCACATGACACAAGGTACCTCGGTTCTTTTTACACGAAAAACAGAGATCTGTATCTATGTATCCCCATATTTTGAGGTTTGTTTCATTTGGAAGAAGGTCGTACGTAGATCGAAGAAGAAAAG
Source organism: Ascarosepion bandense (assembly GCA_037127315.1). Lineage (NCBI taxonomy): Eukaryota > Metazoa > Mollusca > Cephalopoda > Sepiida > Sepiidae > Ascarosepion > Ascarosepion bandense. The sequence continues at coordinate 226,697 of JBBBDQ010000347.1, forward strand.
ATATCGTCAATGGCTCCATCGCGATTAATGAGTTCCAAGAAAGTTTAATCGGTTCGATACCATTTCAGGTTGTCCACTTACATTGTTTAGCTTGAGTAACAACAGTGGCTATTCTATGATCCCCTTCGAACATTTTAACTTCTTCCATTACTATACGCCTCTTTCTCTTTAGTTTCTCCTTGTAGAAGAACTTGTGCGTCGTGTTCCCCAGTCCAACCCGATCATTTTGTGTCACGCCCATGATATCTCTGACTCGTAGGCCGGTTTCCGCTTCTTGGGTTGCCTCTGCAGCGGACCACTTTGTACTAGATTTAATCTCTGGAAGCACCCTCTTAATGCAATCATCAGCTGAGTCCCTCATCATCATGTGTAGGAGTATCTTCCCAACCTTGAATTTCTCTACTAATGTGTGTATAGGGAGCTGCAGATGGCCGGAGATGGTATATAGCCCCACTTTCAAAAAACAAGGAGGAACTCCAAGCCACTTACGCAAGTATTTCTTGATGACTTGCTCAATGCGCTCAATACGAAAGATTGAAATTTCATTCATTTTCCACAAAAGGCGGGGTAATAGGCCATGTTGGTATATATTATAAATTATAGTTTAGAAGATGTACAAATTGTCATCTAGTACAAAGTGTACATTTTCTTTCAACATTGAAAGAGCAATGTCTCATCAGGTAGTGTGGAAAGAAAATGGAAATTATTTTTCATATATTTGGGGGATTGTGTGTGCGAGGTAGGTTAGGTGAAAAATAGAAAATAAGAGTTGTAAGTTGTCAGTTAGAATTTGAACGAAAAACGAGAAGAGGTAGGAGATAGAGGTGATTAATGGACGTGTTGAAAATTTTATAACCAGATTTAACAAGATGATAAGGTATAGCCCTTTACAGCTTTTATGGTCAGTTCTGTGGCTTTAACAAAGAGAAAAAATAAGGAAATGTATATAGGGTTCAGAGGAGTAGGAGTGGGTGCGATAAAGTGGGAATAGGAACTGCCATTCAGTAAACATATCTTTATTAGCGAATTATACGACTACAAATATTTTGTATTTAAACTTAGTTTTTATAATTAATCTATTTCTTATATTTAACCTTAATTTAAAATTTAGGAAACCTCTTTTTTATATTAAACTTTAAATTATATCACAGTTTGTAGTATGAAATAAAGGTAAAATTTGAGGTAATAGTTCTTGTTAATACTATAAACGTTTATCGTTTTTAGGGATCCTAACTTTGGCTTTTCTAGTTCTAGAATGATAGTAAGGTTATTTCTTTAATGTTTTTGCAGTTTACTGTGGTTTCATGCCTCTGGTTTAATAGTATGTTGCTACTACTGTATTCAATGGTTTCCATTTTTTCTCGAAGACAAGTGGAAACATGATTCCTTTAACGATTTCGATGTTTTGGCCTGTTTGATGATTTTCCATTTAATATTTAGTTGTTTTATTTTCGTTTTTTAACTTACAAAGATACTTAGAAGGTGATGACATATTTTGTTTGCCCTTGTTATTGAAGGATGAGAGGTGATTGTAAAAGCGATTTTTCAAAAAGGTTCGTTGTGTTTCCGATATAACTTTTAGCATCCTTAGAATTCTCCATAGATGAAACACACATATACCACGGATTTTGTTAAGCATTTATTAGGTGGTGGGCATTGGTTCGGGTTTCTACAATTACAAAAGTTATTATTATTGGGAAGACTGGCATGGGTGTTACAGTTTTTTGTTATATGCCTTCAATATTTTATTGTTATGTAATTTAATTTTTGTTTTCTAAATTGTTGGGGCAGCTATAATTGAGTTTTATTGTATTCCTAATGAAGATCTTGATTAAAGGGATATTTGGAGGAAAATGTTTATCTATTAGCTTAAGAAATGTATGTCCCAGTTTAAAATTAGCTAACTGATTAACTAGAGGGCTATACCATATGATTTTTCTGTTTCTATTTTTTTTGTGGGGGGAGGACTAAATTTTTCCACAAAGTTAATCTTGGCGGATTGATAACCATAGTCTCTAAGAATTTCATCGTAAATTGTTTTGTACTTATCGAATATTTCTTTATTTGAGGAGTGTATGCTTATGCGGCGTTCAACTGATGATGGAATATGATTGATAATGGATGGTGGGTGATTAGAGATGGGCTTTATATAGATTGGGTTAGCATTATTTTTCTTGTAAGGTTGAAAAATGTTAGAGATTAAGACAAATGTTATATCTAAGGAGTCAACTTGTTTTATATTAGGGTAAATTATCACGCAAAAACCAAAAGATTAAAAAGAAAACCCTACGAATTAATTTTTTAAGTATATCAACCAGTGGATTTATTAACTATCATCAGTCCGTCATCTCTATAAAGTCCCATATTTTTAATGTCGATTTCTTTTAACATCAGCAAAAGACAGCTTATGTTTCTGAGGCATAACGTTAGGCGAGAGGACTTGGAGAATCTGATGCTCACGTGACGGATAGAGAGAAGGAAAGACAAGGGAAAGCAACGCGTGACATACATGATGGAAGGCGGAGCGTGGATTGAGCGGGATAGCAAAAGAAGTGTTATTAAGATCTACAAGAATAGAGAGATTATCGTCGACGCCCTGAAGTGACACGGCACATAGAAAAAAACCACTGTCCAGCAGCAAGATATGAACTTGCATTCTCCTAACCGACATTAGATCTGATATTCATTTACCTTTAACCCAGGGAGTGCCTGGATTACCAAACAAAGCTGAAATAGAGTTTTCTTAGTAGTGAACAAATCAATTTGTAACTTAAAATTTCAAAACTGACTCATTGATTTTGTTACAAAAAAAGAAAAAGAATTTTCTGGAATTTACAAACTTTGGACACAAAACTCGCAAAAGTTCACACCTCGAAGTGAAATGTTTTTTGGCAAATAGCAAATCAGGAAACGCAAAAAAATCAAATAATCTTTAATTATCATAAAAAACAAGCAAAAAAAGCTAATTCCTTTTACGGACCCTTTTTGCAATCCGACGAGAAGTTTGTTTGTCGACCGATGGGAAACCCAGAATAATATCCCAAATGACCTGTTTGGAGGCCCAGAAAACGAAATAAAAGATCGAGACAAGAAGACGGTCGCAGTAGAGAAAATACGAGTATAATTAACACGTCGCTTCACAAATGTCAATCAATCTCTTTCTCTGTCATTTTTTTCATCGTTTACCAATCTACATAACTTTCCGGTACCCTAAAGACTGAGTGAATACTTCAAAGACACTCCTCATACATACAACAAATTCTCACACATACATACGTACGCATAAATTCTTTCCAACAATTGCTACTATGAATATTTTAACGACCTTGTACCAAACAAAAGACATTACATTTATTTGTAAAAACCTTAATTGATATATTTATATATATATATATAATTTTTGTTTCTATATACAATTTGATTTTCTTGTTTTGTACATCTTTTCTAGTGGGCTATCTAACTAACAAAGGTTAAATCAAACTATTATGTTTCAACACACATACACTTCACTATAATGGATAACCCACTATATCTCTCAATAAACCACCATATTTCAAATTCGACATGTCTACTCATTTCGTATCCTAACGTAAACAAAACAACTTCTAAAGAAAGGAATGGATTATTTTATAACCAGAAAGTTTTTTCTGGTCTGAAACAATCCTGCATTTATACAAATCTACCATACGCCCGTACATTAAATACTGCTTCCATATCTGGTCGGTTGCTCTTACTATAGACCTAGGGGTCCTTGATAAAATCCAACGGAGAATCTGTAATGTGATTGATTCCGACTTGGCAGCTAAGATACAGCCACTTTCCCAACGGCGCAATGTTGCTTCCCTGTGTCTCTTCTACAAATACATTCACGGCTTCTGCTCCGATGAACTTAGCTCACTGCTGCCCCCTATATATGAATTTACTCGAGCCACAAGATTGGCAACTTGGTCCCACACTTTTACTGCGAAACCGATAAATTGTAAACGCAAATTCTACTCAAGCAGTTTCTTTTCTCAAACTTGCCGCCTGTGGAATTCCCTTCCGTATACTTGCTTTCCTGACAGCTACAATTTTTAAGAATTCAAATGTAAACTCAATAGTCATCTACCTCAGTAACATGTGTCCTCTCTCTATGATTCTTTCTCCTTCCAATCCTCTCTCATCAGTATTCTCAACCTTCTCTTACCCACTTCCTGACACTCTCTCCCGTAACCTTTCACTATTTCTCATAACTTTTCTCCTATGTAACTCCATGCACAATAGTGACAATAAAATACCTTGCTTGGGGCGACACGATTAAATAATAATAATAATAATAATAATAACAATAATAATAATAATAACCAGACAGTTTTTACTCTATACTCCTAATTAAAAAGACGTCCCATTTATTAATTAAACAGATGAATTCCTTTTTTATGGGCTGTGTTCATTCAGGATGTAGACGATCGTGGTCTTCTACATCTTCTTCTCTCTTGTACCTCTTAATGAGTCCTCTCTTTTTCTTGCTTCTTACAAACCTAACAAAATGTTACACGCTGCATTCCTCTGTCTCTTTTTTCTTCACTTAGTCTTTTAAGTATCAAATTTTCCAAAACTTTGTTTCTCATTACTTACTCTGGAATTTAACATGCCTCTTCCTGATGTTAAATTTAATCTATCTATCTATCTATCTATCTATCTATCTATCTATCTATCTATCTATCTATCTATCCTATTTCTAGTCCGATATTTCTATCTATCTATCTATCTATCTATCTATCTATCTATCTATCTATCTATCTATCTATCCGTATTTCTCAGTTGATATCTATCTATCTATCTATCTATCTATCTATCTATCTATCTAGTATTTCTCAGTTTGTTATCTATTTATCTATCTATTTATCTTTCTATCGATCAGGCTTTCTCAGTTGATATCTATCTATCTATCTATCTATCTATCTATCTATCTATCTATCTATCTGTCTACCTATCTATCTATCTATCTATCTATCTATCTATCTATCCGTATTTCTCAGTTGATATCTATCTATCTATCTATCTATCTATCAGTATTTCTCAGTTTGTTATCTATTTATCTATCTATTTATCTTTCTATCGATCAGGCTTTCTCAGTTGATATCTATCTATCTATCTATCTATCTATCTATCTATCTATCTATCTATCTATCTATCTATCTATCCTTTCCGGTAGGTTAAGTTTCGTACCATATTTGAATAAATGATTATTATTTATCGTTGCTGAAATAGCCATTCAACGGAATGTAAATTTCGGAATATATATATAATCAGACAATCCATTCATTTATTAAACAGTATATTTATTTATTTTTCTTACCTGCTGCGTCAGGTAGGAATCATCATCTCTCAGTGGCGTCCCTGTCCTAGGACAGGGTGAGGCTCAGTTTTATCTCTGCCCGAGGATAGACATGAAATTTTGAAAAATTATAGTGCCCAATTGCGGGAAACATTGTCCCGAGACCGTACCACCCCATTGCACCAAGTGTGGTTGACCAGCGGTAGCGGAGACTGAACAATTCTTAGCCCTTTCACGCGCGTACGTGTTCGGGCACCCCACAGCAATCCTTACCTTGTAAGGCATCCACGTTTTAGTAAGAGGACGAGGTAAATACTATATGTATTTATTCTCGCCTCCTGGCCTTAATGTTCTAGAAATCCTATTAGATAAATATATTCGTTCTTCGACAGGATTTGAACCTGCGTATTTCATTAGATCTAACTTACTTTGACCTTTCTTATACAGAGTACGTTGATGACCAAAAAAATTAAATTTTGGCTGTAAACAAACTTTAAACATTTGCTATGTTATCAACTCGTTATGTCGTGTTTTTTTTGTTGTTGTTGTTGATTATGAGTCGAAAACCATTTCTGTTAACACTAGAGTCTTGGGGGTCGATGTTGTGACAATCATGAGCGCAGACCAACATAAAAAGACAGAGCCTAACATTGACATCATTCATAGACTTCTGAAACTTCTCTCCTTGAGGCAGTTGTTTAAGACTTTTGAGCGACTTGAAGAAAGCTCTTATTTTTGTAAAGAAATTCCTTCTCAAAACAAAATCCTTTCACTAATAAGCTTTCACATCTTTTCATTCATTTGCCTGTCTGTAATCTGTAAAGTTGACGAAAATCGTGTCTTGATATTGAATGAAATGTTGTTAAAACGAATGCTAAAATAATATTCATATCATTTTCTTCCAAATATATCTAGAAAATTTACTTAACGAAATTATCAAACTTTTTTCAGAATTATATCATCATGAGATATGAGTAATGTTTATTTTGGGGAATCAGTTGCAATAACAAATACTGATTCTAACTAACTGTTTCATAAACATGCGAAGAATCACTGAAGAAATTATCCGTTCACTGTTCTACTTCAATTAGTACATGCCCTTTCAAGCAAACCTCTACTTTTATAATAATCAGAGCATGTCTAAAATTGAGTACTGCTATCATATTCTGTCATGAGCGGTCCAGTCTTCATGTTTCATTATCAGTAGAGTCAAAGTCCATCCAACTGTCGTTAATGAATTATTTTTCATCCTAAAAAAACTCTCTCACTGATTTTTGGCTACTTTTGGTATAGGCCGCTCGAACGAAGTATATTCTTTAGTTCTACCACTTCTAAACTTCACAATTAAGAGCCGCCATGCTACGTGCATTAGAGCGAACCTCATGTGTTTCATTGATGAGAAGTTTCACTCGAGCAGCTTCGTCCCGCGAACAACGGTGAAACCGTCTCCTAAGAGGATGTTTTCCGATCACTGAATGTAGAACTGTCTACCAAGAAGATGTTTGCCGATCACTGCAAGTACATTGGCGTGCAGTAGATATCCTCTAGGAACAAAAAGTAGGAGAGCCGAGTTCGAATTCTTTTTGAATATGTCGCTTTCCTTTTCACACAATTAACTTTGGAGAAGATATTAATCCGTCTTTTCTCCCTCCAGCTATTAGTTAACTAGTAAGACAGATTGGGTTCTACAGCCTTGGCTGGCAACCAGTCTACCACAGAAAGTAATGGCAATCTAATGTGGAAAAATCTTCTGTACGAACAGTCATGTCTCGAAAAAGATTCAACAGTGAATCACTTAAGGCAATTAACTGACCGATAACCCCAACCTGTTAATGTTTTGGGTTAACCGTTTTCTTCCCCAAATATAGGCATAGACTCCGCCTCTGATTTTTTAACCCTCTATATCAACGGGTTTACGTGGCTTGTACCGTGTTAACCTCTTGCTAAAAACAAATACCTTGACTGGTGATGAAAAATAATTTAAATATAACAATGTTCATCGCGAAATACAGAGTTAAATCTCAAAAACCGACTCTAAAAGCAGTGTTAATTTTATGGAAATTGGAGTAAACGTCTGCTGGGATCGACAGGGTATTATCTATTTCTTCTTCATCATGTGACGTATCTTTTCAGACCATTGGCGATAATGGTTCTCTATATTGTTTGCCCTCGTAGCACTTATTAAATTTTGTTATTTTTATTTTTTCTCCCATAACTCGTTCTTCAATCCATTTTTTCAAGCATCAATATGTTGCACGATGCATATTTTTCTTTTTATTTCTTTCAAAGTGTCCTGTGAGTATCAGATTTTTCCAGCCCTCCTTTCTCATTATGTGCCCCAGAAATTTCAACTGCCTCTTCCTGATGTTAGGTATTAGTCTGTTAAGTGCCATACATGATACACGCTTAGGCGATCATATCTCGAAAGAAGCATGACTGAATGGGCAGAAGATTATCCGGCAGCAAGTTGCCATTACTTTGTGCGGGAGACTAGTTGCCAGCCAAGGCTATACAACTCAATCTGTCCTGTTATTTAACCCATAACTGAAGGGAACAGACGGAATTATACCTTTCCCAAGGGTATCTGCGCGTCAGTAAATGCAAGGAATTCTACTGGAATTCGAACTCTGCTCTCCGATTTGTTGTTCCAAGCCGATATCCACTGCACAAAAACGAACATCCTGAACCACAAGGAAAATTCGATGTTAAGTATGTTTCCTTTTTGCTACCATATTCTCCAAAATCTGAAATGCAGTCTTTCTGAGTAGAACGATGTCATAGCGGATGACTTCTTATTTTATGTGCTGTGTTCATTCAGGATGCAGGCGATCGAGTTCCTCTGCATCTTCTTTCTTGCACCTCTTAATATGTTTTTTTTTTTAATCATCTCACCCCAAGCAAGGCATTCCACTGCTACTATTGCGCATGGGGCTACATAGGGGAAGGTAAAGAGAAGGATTGGTTAGACATAGGGAATGTCAGGAGAAAGGTGACAGATGAGTAAGGATAGCGAGGATGAGGGTTGGGCAGATGGGAAGAGTGCTTGATAGAATGGGAGCAGGTTAGTGTGTTAGGAGGTGTCTATTGACCTTACATTTAAACTCCTGGAGATTGTAGCCGTCGGGGAAGCAATCGTTTGGAAGAGAATTCCACAGTCGGGAAGTGCGAGGAAAGAAACTGTTGGAGTAGAAGTTACGGCTGCATTTTATCGGTTTCACTGTAAAAGGGTGGGATCTAGTTGCTAATCTAGTATCTCGTTCAAATTCGTATTTAGGGGGCACTCGTGATCTAAGTTCATCGGAGCAGAACCCGTGAAAGTATTTATAGAAGAGACACAGGGAAGCCACGTCGCGCCGGTGGGAGAGAGACTGCAGGCGGTCTGCCAAGTCTGTATCTATCACATTACAGACCCTCCTCTGAACCTTATCGAGAAGCCCGAGGAGAACAGCAGGGGCACCCGACCAGATATGGCAGCAGTATTCAATGCACGGGCGGATGGTAGATTTATAAATGTGCAGGATAGATTTAGACGGAAAAAACTTCCGGGCCCTACACAGAGAACCGACTTTCATAGCAGCGGATTTAGCAATGGATTCGATATAGTCATTCCATTTGAGGTCCGCTGAAAGTGTGAGACCAAGGAGGCTTAGTGTTTTACTCTCTGGGAGGCAAGCCTGGTCCATGCTAATGGGAGATAGTTTAGATTGTCGATGATGGTTACTTGAGAGTAGCTTCGTTTTAGAAGCATTACAATTTACTAGCCATTTCTTACCCCAGTCCAATATGGATTGGAGGTCTTTTTCAATCTCGGCTGAGAGGTTAGCTTTGTCGCCTACACCAGATTTTTGTCTTTTTGTTATTTTTTACAAACCGCGTTTACCATCCATTCACTCAAATCCATATGTTACACGCTGCATTCTTTTGTCTCTCTTTAACTCCATTTGTCTTTTGAGCATCAAGTTTTCCAAGCCTTTCTTCCTCATTAGAATTTACACTACCTCTTCTTGATTTTATTCTTAAGTGATTCTTTTTACTTCCATTTTTCTAAACTCTTGTCGTTGCGGATATTTTTGGTTCATGTTATCCTTAGCATCTTTCTGTAGAGCCAAGTTTCTATTGCTTCATGTTTTTTCTTTATCTGTGAGGAAATTGTACAAGATTTATTGTTATATAGGAGGACAGATATCACTTAACAGTTCAGTAAACATTTATTTGCTTGTGACATAAATTCCCTGTTTATTAATACTTTGCTTCGGTTTTGGAATGCATCTTTGGCTGTCAATGGTTATTCAGTATAACGATATTAGACGAACACCCACTCATGCATACACCAAAAAGCAATACAAATAGAAATAAATCACGCACATGCACAATAAAAATACAAGTCTAAACTTATTTATAAATGGAACTTTGTCTGTGTGTGTCTGTGTGTGTATGTGAGTGTGTGTGTGTCCGTTACCTATTGATTCCGAAACGGCTGAACTGATTTACTTCAAAATTTACACAATTGTACTATAATCGTCTGCGTGTGTTCTTAGCTACGTTTTGTGTCGAGGTACCCCCAATAAATATCGAAAATTGATAATCGAAAAAAACGGGTTATAGAAGAAGCGGACAGATTTTAATCAAATTTGATACACTCATAGACAAAGACATAAGAAACGATATTCAGAAGGTTCAAGGTTGCAGTTCTTACAATAGTGCAGAAAATCGATAATATATATATATATATAGAGCAATATGTTTGTGTGTGTGTCTGTTTATCTGTCTGTATGTCCTTTATACAAATTCACAATTTTTATCCGATTCTCACCAAACTTCACACAAATATTCTTTAGGCTGAGTCTGAGCTCCAGGACAATGGATTAGTTTTAAAGCTTTCATTACTCCCGAGCCACGACGGGCTATACGGGTAGTAGAAATTTGAAATTAACACGGTCATCAATCTCTAATAAGATCACACAATGCACAATATAAAAAACGAAAAACCGGGACCCAACGGCAAAGCAACCTTGACGAGTGAGGACATCATAACCGTTTTCTCACGAGACTGCGATGGCAGCATGAACCTACTCAGAATAACAGAGGCTTTGTGCTTATCAGCACCTTATCTCTACCCCGATATAGAGTACTTTAAGATACAAAAGTGCTTGCCAAAATACATTTTATCAGTAAAAACACTGAAAAAACCTATGCACTAAATATTATCAAAACTCAACTCTCTCTCTCTCTCTCTTTATATATATATATATATATATATATATATATATATATTTGGCTGCGTGTATGCTGAGATATATTTACTGAAAATTTAATTTGCCATTTCAGACGCCACTCATGGCAAACTCCTCTTGAAAACATCGATTCGGTACCAATTTATTCCAAGATAGAAATGATGGCTAACAGAGTTCAACTTGTTATGTCAATCATCTTAATAACTTTCTTACAGCATTCCCTCGCTTGATAAGCTTACATTCATACTCTTTTCTTCGCTATTCTGCTATTTAGCCTGCCATTGATGTAAAACAAAAGAACAATATAAGATAGAACAAATTTATTTTTAACTTTACGTATGTTTAGTAATTAGTACGATATGTTTATAATTACAAATACGTTCGCAAAACTGAAGTAGCTCATGAGTCAGCACGAAATACCAAGCGAAATGGGAAAAACAATATGGTAGGCGAATAAAGTTCGCGTACAACATCTATACATAACAATTAAACAAACGTGTAGTTTATAGAATTATTCAAGCGCTTTAAATGAATACATTTTATTAGAAAAAGTATCTTAAAGTATTTTAAAGATTAAAGTGCTTACAGTAAAATCACAAAAAATCTTACTCACAATATATTATCTGAAGTTTTAAATCTATCATATTTTAAAATAAATTAACTATTTTCGTGGTGGCTTCAAGACTTTCTCAACAGGTAATAACATTTACGAGTGTTAATGAATATTTCTTCTTTAGTTTTTGATTTTCACTTTTCCTTCATGAAAACATATTGTTTTCTTTTTTTCCTTCCTTCGTTTTAAACTCAATTTTAATCATAACAGATTTGCTATTTTCCGGGATAACGTTTTGCGTTGACATGAACGGGAAAGATTATATCGAATTCATTGTTAGTCCTACTTGCTAGGATGTGTTTTCAATGTGTTTTGCAATGCAATTATAAACACTCATAAGTCAACTATTCGTCGCAGCATCGAATATCACTATGACATGGGGCTTAGTGCTTATGCAAGGTCTTTAGCGCTTATTCATTAAAATAACAATAACAGAAAAATCCTCACCTGGCATCATGTCTGAAGTTACATTCTCACTGCCATTAGGTGGTATCCGTCGACCTTTTCTTTAAATATTTTCATGGCAATTATTCTGAGGAGCGTTCGTTTTTGTACCTAGGCTTATGAAGTTTAGCGTAATTGGTAGATCGTGTGAATTTTCCCAACTATGAATTGAATACTGCTGCCATATCTGGTCGGGTGCCCCTGCTATCCACCTAAAACTCCTTAACGAAATTCAACAGAGAATCTGTAATGTGATCAATCCCGACCTGGCAGCTCAGATAGTCACTTTCTCACCAGCGTGGTGTGGTTACTCTGTGTCTCTTCTACAAGTACTTTCACGGCTTCTGCTTCAATGAGCTTAGCTCTCTGGTTCCCCCTACGCACAAATTTGCTCGAGCCACAAGGATAGAAACTAGGTCCCAAAATTTTACTATGAAATCAATAAAAATGTAAACACAAATTCTACTCCAGCAGCTTTTTTCTCGTACTTCCCGCCTGTGGAATTCCTTTCCGTTTACTTGCTTCCCCAACTGCTACAATTTCCAGGAGTCTAAATGTAAAATCAATAGTCAACTCCTATCTTGCTAACTTGCATCCTCTCTCCAATGCTTCTTCCTCCGTCAACTCCACTCTCACTATTTTAACCCTTCTCTTACCTACTTCCTGACACGCCATGTAAACTGTCACTCTTTCTCATAACTTTCCTCCTATGTAACCCATGCTAACAAGTGGCAGTAGACTGCTTTGCTTGGAGCGATATGATGATAAAAAAACATGTGCACGCGTGTGTCCTAAGTAGTTTATAGAATAGAATAAGGAAAACCAAGTCTTAAAATAACTTTTTAACATCTTTTATTCTTGGTCAGGAGTGTAAAATAGTAGTACATTGCGGAAAAGATATGGGTTACCCATTTAACAAATTTCTACAGATAAGTATATGTTTCGAGGAAAGATTTCTCCACTTATTCTCTCGTGGAACGAGAAATCTCAGGTTCTAGCTGCCAGGACTGTTAAGTGTCTTCTCCTGTCAGGGTTGTTAATGGTTGTTCGAGTTGTCCTTGAAAAGGGAAAGGAGAAAAAGAAACTAAATAATTTCAGAGTTCCTACTCTTTAATTTATCCTGGTAATGAATAATGTTTTTTAAATTCTCTCACATTTAGTAACCCCTTGAGTGATAATATCTTTGTTAGAGTCAATTGATTATTGAATAAAATATATGTACCAATACTCCAGTTTTTGAATATTTTTACGGAAAAAGTTGAAAAAATGAAGTATTGAAAATTGAAACCATTCGTTAGAACCAAAGAAAATATTTCAGAACTGCTGCAAAATTGCAATGTTTCTCAATGGCAGTGAATATTAGACAATTTTCTCTCAGATAAAAACGACACTTGTGATTCTGTTGCTATTCCTATAGCAAATGTGCAGACGAACTCTATTCATTAGTTTGCGATTTTTATGGCATTTAAATCGTGGCTGGCCTTCATAGGTACACAGAGTTATTTCCCCCTCATTTTCGGTGCATTCTTTTTTTTTTGTTAAGAATAGCATTACCGCTTTTGAAGCATTTTCAATATATATATATATATATATATATATATATATATATATATGATCGACGCCAGTCCGGTCGGGTTTCAATCCTGGATTAAAAGCAATCGAATATCTAACCGTACAGATGAGCTGTGATACAGCGAAACAAATCTGTCGGCGGATGACTATTTAGGCCCTCACACCCTGATTGCGCATTCTGGAAGAATGGTAGACTTTAAAAAACAGTAGCTACTCTAACATCTACGCATCGGTCATTCAGTAATGAATTAGAGCACTCTGGCCACTGGCGTATAATACATCATACGCTAAAAACGTCTGCCTTCTTCTACCGAGCGCCCATAGCTCAGAGGTCAAATCGCCGCCTGACGCCATATCGGTCGAGTTTCAATCCTGGGTTAAAAGCAATCGGATGTCTAACCGGACTGTTGAGCTGTGATACAGCGAAACTGATCTGTCTGCGTTTGATTATATATATATATATATATATATATATATATATATATATATATATATAAACTGTAGAGTGAAAATTAAATCTGGTATTTTAAACTAATGTAACTTTTTTATCATATAAATGGATGCTTTTATTTTCCTATATACAGATGGATATATTCTATTTATTTTTGAAGACATTTATCATATTTTCAGCAAACATTGCGAAGGAGCATGGAAAGCGTCCCAAATGAATGGTAGGGAAAACCATTTTGGGCCACATGTTGACAGGACACACAGGAGACTGAAAGTACTTGGTAACATTGACAAATGAATGCTAATAACATCTGCCAAGGTTACATCTCCTTTCTGACATCTTTTAATAATAATTCGTGAATGATTATCCTTGAGTCTGAATGGATTTTATTAAAAATAAGCAGACACAATGTTTGCAATTTATTTAGTCTGACATGACTAAAAGAAAATTTGTTCCTAAATACACAAATATATATAATTGTATGAAAACAGTTTCAAGTTCTACGATATAAGCATTACTCTTCAGAAATGAATCGAGTTCTTTCGGTGACTGGCGTGTATATATACTGCTTATATACAACACGTTAAAATTTCCCTTTTCTGATTCAATGTGCCTATGGCTTAGGGGGTAGCGACTCCGACTGACACCAAATTGGTCGAGTTTTGATCCCGGCCTGAAGCAAGTGGATGTGTCTAGGCACACTGATGAGCTGTGATACAGCGAAACAGGTTTTTATGTGGATGACTAAGGCTTACGGCCTATCACGTTGAATACACCGGTTCTCGCTCGATCACCAAAGTTAAGCAAAGTTGAGCCTGGTCAGTACTTAGATGGGTGACCGCTTGGAAATACCAGGTGCTGTATGCGTATAGTGACGGATGTGCGTTTTGGTGCAAAGGATATCGGATCGGAAAAAGAAATTTGTTAGCCGAGTTCGAATTTCAGTTAAATACCCTGCATACACTTAAGCACTGGTACCTTTGGGAAAGGTATTTATCCGTCTCTTCCTTCCAGTTATGGGTTAAATAACAGGACAGATTAGAGTTCTATAGCCTTGGCTGGCAAGCAATCTACCGCAGAAAGTAATGACAACCTACTGCGGGATAATCTTCTGCCCAGTCAGTCATGTATCTTTCGAGACATAATCGTCCAGGCTTGTTTTACGTATGGCACTTAACTGACTGTATATATATATATATATATATATATATATATATATATCGCTCATTCGATAATGAATTGGATCACTCTAGCTATTGGGCGTATTTATACGGGCTAAAAAGCCTGCCTTCTTCTACCGGACGCTCGTGCCTAGGGGTAGAATCGCCGACTGACGCCGATGCTCTCGGGTTTCAAGCATAGGTTAGGAAGCGAACGGAGTCTAAGCCGTACTTATGAGCTGTGATACAGCGAAACAGATCTGTCTGCGAATGACTATAGTATATATATATATATATATATATATATATATATATATATAGAGAGAGAGAGAGAGGCTTAATACAAAGAACTTTTCAGTTTAGCTGAGCATGCTGATTTTGAAGTTTCGTGAGAAGACGATTACGATGTCATCACTCATCAAAGTTGTTTGTTTGTCAGCAAGAAAATACCTCTTATGATTAACAATATCGAAATGGTGTCTTCGCGAAAATTTGAAATTAGCATGAACCACTCATTTAAAGTCACAAATTATTTGCATTAAATCTATTAACACACTGTCAACACCCTAAACATTATCACAATTCAGCACTATATACAGTACAGTGAAAAAGTATTAGGACAATAATTAATTTATCTTTTATGAGGCATATTGACAGAAAATAAAAATTTAATTAAAGTAATATTGTTTGTTTGACTCAAAAAATGTTTTAACTTGAAAAAATATTTGTTACAAAATATAATTAATATTTAGTACAATATCCTTTTGCCTTGATCACAGCCTTCATTTTGTCAGGTATTGACATCACAAGCTTTTTCAATGAATCTGGTGGTAACTCCTGCCAAGCAGCTTGTATTTGCTTCCAAATTGTGTCTTGAGAAGTAACAGTAGATTTATCAATTCGAGAGTAGGGAATAAGAAAAAAGTCAGTCATATACGAGGATAATAGAATAATTAGTAGTTTCAAAATAACTTGTTTAATAGAAAATAGGAAAAATTAAATATAACTTATTTTTAATACATTTCTTTTACACCTAGTTTTAAGTAATTAATATTTATTAGCAATTTACTTGGCTTTTCACCCTGTATTTGAAAATTTATGTGAGTTTTTAGGAAAATCACCCCTGTCCTAATACGTTTGCATATTACCGTTAGTGTGCACAAGTGTTATGACTTATTTATAAATGGAAATTTATCTTTGTTTGTATGTGTGTGTGTGTGTGTGTGTGTGTGTGTGTGTGTGTGTGTGTGTGTGTGTGTCCGTTACCTATAGATTCCGAAAAGGCTGAACCTATTTTCTTGAAAATTTACACAGTTGTACTATAAGCGTCTGCGAGTGTTCTTAGCTAGGTTTTGTGTCGAGGTACCCCCGATAAATAACGAAAATCGATAATCGAAAAATCAGGTTATAGAAGGAGTGGTCTGATTTTAATCAAATTTGATACACTCATAGACAAAGAAATAAGAAACGAAATTCAAAATGTTCAAGGTTGCAGTTTTTACAATAGTGCAGAAAATTGATAATATATATATATATATATATATATATATATATATATATATAAGGCAATATGTTTGTGTGTGCGTGTGTGTTTATCTGTCTGTATGTCCTTTATACATATTCACAATTTTTATCCGATTCTCACCAAACTTCACACAAATGTTCTTTAGGGTGAGTCTGAGCTCCAAGACCATGGATTAGTTTTAAAGCTTTCATTAAAACCCAACAACGCCGGGCTATACTGCTAGTATATATATATATATATATATATATATATATATATATATATATGTGTGTGTGTGTGTGTGTGTGTGTGTGTGTGTGTGTGTGTTGTGTATCGAAAAAAAAAGAACAGGAACAAATAATTCTACCTTTTCATATCCTCTCTTTACATGGCTGTTTAAGTTGGCTTCTCTTGAAAAGGATGTGCGTTGTGGCGCAGTAGATATCGACTCGGAACGACAACTCGAGGAGCCGAGTTTGAATTCTAGTTGAATTCCTTGCATTTACTTACACACAAATACTCTTGGGAAAGGTATTAATCCGTCTCTTCCCTCCAGTTATGGGTTAAATAATAGGACAGGTTGAGTTCTATAGCCTTGGCTGGCAACCAGTCTACCGCAGAAAGCAACTATGTGTTAACTGAGTGTTAACCTTCTGCCCAGTCATGTCTCTTTCGAAACATGAGCGCCCAAAGCGTGCATGGCACTTACCTGACTGACTATAATGAAAAGCACTGTTTTCCTAATTTATAGCAGAAAATATTCCATAAAAAATGTAAACTATTTTATAAATATATTCTAGAGTCAGAAAAGAAAATGCTTAAAAAAGAAATATTTGTATATTCTTTTTTTCTTCTTGGTTTATTCACGCGTGATTCTGAACGAAAATACGAAACGGCAGGTGTTCATTTCTTTCACACTTCTACGCCAACACGACGCACCTTTGCATAACACTGAAAATATTTCTTCGAAAAGGAAAACAACCTCTAGTAATATTTATATATTCACACCACGTGAGAAAATCTTTCTGCAACTTTGAGAAATGAAGATAAAAATAAATGTGTGTGTGTGTCTCTCCCTCGCTCTCTCCCAATCGAACACGCAAATATGTTATTTTATCATAAATTAAACGCAATAGAGTACTGAACATTATTTTAGATATGTCATTTAATATGGTTGTGAATTCTGGGCAATTTCTGAACAGATAAAAAACACGTTTGAGGGATACAGAAATGTGCTTCTGAACAAGGACGGTGAGGTTATCATGAACAGAACTTTTAACCACGAAATTATAGAGAAAATAAATTAAAAAATGCTCATAATTATAATCACAAAAAGCTATATGAAATTTCTACTGTACAAATGTGGACAGAGGACTTAGAGATTTTACACTAATAGGATTTCCTCAAGGCAAAAACAGAGGAAAGTCGTAAATGATCTTAACTGATTGGCTACTCTGTTGTGCCATAATTTTTCCTCGTCACCGACCATCATACACAGTTACAAATCTACCATTCGTCCATGCATTGAATATTTCTAACATATCTATTCATGTGCTGTTTTCAAGGTTCTTGAAAAATATAAAAATGGTCTCTGTTATTGATGCTGACTTAGCATTACCACTTAAGTCACTTTCTCATCAACATGGGTTCTCTGTCATTTCTACAAATGTTTTCTTATCAACTTCTGTCACAAAACACTTTTCCTTTGTGCCCCAACTACATGAATTTAAGTGTGATACTAGAATGGCATCTAGGCCCGACCCTTTTCCTACTGAAACTGATGTTGTGGCGCAGTGGATATCGGCTCGGAACGAGAAATCGGGGAGCCGAGTTCGAATTCTAGCTGAATTCATTGCGTTCACTTACGTGCAAATACCCCTGGGAAAGGTATTAATCCATCTATTCCTTTCAGTTATGGGTTAAATAACAGGACAGATTGGGTTCTATAGCCTTGGTCGGCAACCAGTCTACCGCAGAAAGCAATGGCAACCTACTGCACAATAAGTTCTGCCCAGTCAGTCATGTCTCTTTCGAGACATGATCGCCCAAACGTGTATCACGTATTGCACTTAATTGACTGACTGACGTCTAACATAATTTGTTTTCTAGCAATTCGCACCTGTGGGACTCCTTTACGGTTTTTTGCGTCTCTGATAACTACAATCTTCAAAGACTAAAATCCAACGTCATTCGCCATCTTTTTACTTGTTTCCTTTCCTCAGAGCTCCCTATTTTCAATCTTCCCATTTTTATTTAAACCATGTAACTCTCTTTTTTCTAGTGGCATTAGCTCGAGTTGAAATTTATATATATCCACGTATACTGTCTTAATATGTATACGAAAAACTAATAAAAAGTTGTAAGTTAAAAATGGTTTGACAGTATTTATTTATTCATTTTTATATATATATATATATATATATATATATATATATATATACCCCATTTGCGCTATTAACCCGACATCCATCCTCCCGATTATTACTTAATCCGATCAATGGCAAATGACCTAGCTGAGCCTAATTTTCATTTTTACATTTTTCAAGAACCTTGAAAACAGCACATGACTAGATATGTTAGCAATATTCAATGCATGGACGAATGGTAGATTTGTAACTGTGTATGATGGTCGGTGACGAGGAAAAATTATAGCACAACAGAGTAGCCAATCAGTTAAGATTATTTACGTCTTTCCTCTGTTTTGCCTTGAAGAAATCCTATATATATATATATATATATATATATATATATATGATATTTCAGATCGGCCTCGCCCTTTCATCAGAAACAAAATATATATCATCACGAGAGCTCACTATTGACTACAGTTGATGCGGATGAATCGATCATTAATGAAAAAACTGCCCTTATACGATCAGGGAGTTATTTTGCAATATGACAAAGCTAAGCCACATGTTGCAAGACGGATGAAAAGCAACTTGGAAACGCATAAATGGAAAGTCCTACCCCATTTGCACTATTCACCAGACATCCATCCGCCCGATTATCACTTAATCCGATCAATGGCATATGACCTAGCTGAGGCTAATTTTCATTCATATGATGAATGATTCGTCTCGTGGTTAGACTCAGAAGACGTGTCGTTTTTCTGAGGTATAATTCAAATGCTTCCAGATAGATGGGAAAAAAGCTGTGGCTAGCGATGGAAATCACTTTCAGTGACATGTTTCTTACTAATGTTTGTAAGAAAAACTTTAGTTTTCATGATTAATCAGGGATAGCTAATACAAGATTCTAACACACACACACACACACACACACACACACACACACACACACACACACACACACACACACACACATATATATATATATATATATATATATATATTAGGGTAGTTTGATTTCATCTTTTTATCAATATTAAAAAGGATCACCCGAGGAAAGTTTGGTATTAGTATGATAAGTACTTACACCAAAATGTAGATTTGTAACTTGCACCAATTTTTGAGCATTTAATCAAAAATATCGTCACATGTGATGCACTTGAAAATCCTTGTTTTTCATACATTTCGATATGAAAATGCTTAAAAACTTAGAATTTAAATCCAGAAAGTTTTTAATTTATATTTTTCAAATGAAATGATTACAATATATCAAAGGTAGCAATTAAAAAGAAATTATAACCTCCCGACCCAACTCAAAAACTCAGATAAGCTTCATTATACCTCATTAAGTGAGATACGTCGGTAATAACATTGCAAGATATTGTAAAACAGTTATTTTCTCTGCTATCAATGAAACAAATGAAAACAACTATGAACTCTGTTAATAACAAATTAAGGGATTATTGTAATATAAACTACCACTGTAATTTGAACACTCTAAAATTCTATTAGTTATTAATATGGAGATTTTTAGTTTCTATTTTATATAATAATAGTAAAATATAAAGTTATAAAGGACATGACAAAAACATGAATGTTGTGAGGAAAATAGCAATGTTTATTATTTCATCATATCAAACTGCTCTACATAAGGACACTTTGAAGCGAAGAAAGGCCTCATTTCCTGGCATAAAATATTTGTAATGATGTGCCTATACCTTGCTTCAGCTCCATAGACCGATTGATAAACTGCAGTAGTTAATTTTACTGCCCTTTCGACACTTTGTGAGTATGAAGGCAAGTCAGATAACTCTAATTTTGTCCCACTCATTGAAAACTCCAGAAATTCATAATCAAGAAGTTCTTGGGTGAATCCAGGCTCACAAACTCTATTTTGGCACAGGTTGATCAACTGAGAGTAATGTGTTGATATTTTTAACCTCTTTCTCTTTGGCTCTCTACTTCTAAAAATATAAAATAAAATTAAACCAAAATAAAAAATTAACCTTACTTGTCTTAATTTTAAAATGAAATTAGAATAGTATTTTAAAATGATACTATAAATCGATGAAATCATTTTAATCAATATTATGTGAGTTACTTACCTAATGGCTAAAATTCTCTTTATAGCTTGTTCCCTCATTTCCAGTTCATTTGATTTCAGCATTGCATACAACATATTTTCTGGTAGGAAACCAAAAGCATTATGCTGAATATTTTTGAATTCAATCCCCTGAATTTCAGGTGGTAGTTCTTTAATTCTATGAAGCATATTGAAAATATAAATTTGCTGGTTATGAAATCTAGAGTCCCTTTTAATTTCAAGCCAGCTAACTTCATACACTCCAACAATAAATTGGATAAGGCTGTGTAGTTTGAAAAACATTTTGTAGATCAAATTCCTCGCGTCCACAAACATTTTAGTGGCTAACGTTAACCATCTTGCTTGATTTACGGGCCTAATCTTTCTTGCAGCTGATCTAGGGTTGGCTTTCCCTTGTGTAATCTCTATTACATACTCTAAAAGAAGTATCGCATCACTACTCAGATAAACTATCTGTTTGATGTTAGAATATTGGCTAGAGGACTAACTATGGGTGCAAATTTGACCTGAGGTAAATTATGATAGTCATTTGCACACAATCTTCCAAGTGAACAATAATTGATGTTGGACTTCTGTGCAGTCATCAATATGGTTAAAACCGCTCTGAATGGAAGCTCATGTTGATGTAAAAAGCAACCCATGGTGTGTAATTTTCCTTTTGTCTATTTCTCTAGAACTTTAACTAGCCCACCTTCACAACCAGTATTTGTATGAGTGTTGTCCAGTAAGACAGCTTTAATGGTATCAACACTGTTATATTCCCCCAAAACACTAGAAACATCTTTTGCTAGAACAGCACCAGTTGCTCCAATAGTAGTGAAAACTCTATGAGTGAGATATTTTCCACTTTCATAAACTGGTGTCGGTGACAAAGCGAACCTCGCTGCCGAGCTTGAGAAGGACCTCCAGTCCGTGGTGGATTGGGGTAAGAAATGGCTAGTAAAATTCAATTCTTCCAAAACGAAGCTACTGTCAATTAACCACCACAGACAACCGCACATCCCTCCCATTAGCATGGAACAGGCTTGCCTCCCAGAGAGTAAATCACTACGCCTGCTTGGCGGATCTCAAGTGGAATGACTACGTCGAAACCATTGCTAAATCCGCAGCTATGAAAGTCGGCTCTCTGTGCAGCGCCCGGAAATTCTTTCCGCCTGAATCTATCCTGCAATTATATGCATCCACCATCCGCCCGTGTATTGAGTACTGCTGCCACATCTGGTCGGGTGCCTCTTCTATTCTCCTCGGGGTTCTTTACAAAATACAGCGAAGAATCTGTAATATGATTGATAGCGACTTGGCTGACCACCTGCAGTGTCTCTCTCACCGGCGTGACGTGGCTTCCCTGTGCCTCTTCTATAAATACTTTCATGGCTTCTGCTCTGACGAACTTAAATCACTGGTGCCTCCTAGATGTGAATTTTCACGAGATACTAGATTGGCAACTAGGTCCCACCCTTTTACAGTGACGCCGATAAAATGTAACCGCAATTTCTACTCCAACAGCTTCTTTCCTCGCACTTCCCACCTGTGGAATCCCCTACCGCATGCTTGCTTCCCCTACGGCTACAACCTCCTAACACACTAACTCACACCCAATCTCTCAAACTCTCTCCCTATGTACATCCTAAGTCGTCTATCACCCTCCTTCTGATATTTCCTATACCCAATCGCTCTATGTAATCCCCTGCGCTATAGTGGCAGTGGAATGCCTTGCTTGGGATGACTCGATTAAAAAAAAAATCTCCTTTGTAAATGTTAAATGGTGTTCTGTTCCCTTTGTTTTCTTTAATTTTTCTTTCCATCTGCCTCCACAATCTCTTTATGTAGCAATGTATTTTTGTCATGTCTTCCGTCAACACCAATGCAAATAATCATTTTTGATTTATAAATATTTCTTTTGCTCGGTCTATTTTAAATTTATCCAAAATTATGTATTCAATATTCAATATTAAAACATGGTGTGAGAAGGACCATAGCATTAAAATCTAAAAGAAAGGAATTTGCAAGCTTGTTCTTAAGTTTGATAAAACATCACTCCTGATCAACTCAGTAACATACCAAGGAATTTTTAAAAAGCTGTAAACAACATTGGAATGTCTGACAGGCTCATACTCTTCATATATTTCATCACTATTTGATGACTGGAAAAGAATAAAATCCTGATCGTAAAATGTGGAGGCAATAGGAGATGAATCAATTTGTTCTCATCTTTATCCTTCCACTACACTCTTCTTGGGTCTCTGAATGACAGTTGGAAACTATCCTTGGGTCATATTTTAGCTCTCTGGTCTTTTAAATACTCCTTGTTTTCCATTGGTACCTAACATATTAAATTTATATTGAGTGAATATATCTAACGAACAGATATCTTAAAATATTATAAAATATTATTCACATGGAATGGAAAATAGTACAAGTTGCTTTTCTAACTTGTTTACATAAAATATAATTATATAAATACATTTAAATGAAAATATTTATGATATTGGGATTTAAAAACATTTATAAAAGGAAAAAAATATAAAAATATCTTTACCTTATCTTTGAGAGAACAAGTACAGACAATGTGACTTGTCTGACAATTTTCTTGTAGCGTAGGGATCTGGTTAATTTTTATTTAATTCGGCCTTGTGTCAGCCTTAACCGAACTCCATACAGCTTAAAAGATGGTTTCCGTCGTTATCAGAATGTTGGTTGTCTGCTGGTTTGAATATGTGGAATTGTGAGGAATAAAATATACATTATGTATTTTGAAATAGAAATTTATTAAAAGAAAGAATAACACAAATTGTGGAAATTAATGTGCACTTAGAAAGTTTAAAGTATCAAGAGTTGTAGAAAATGTTCGTAGTAATGATGTAGGTATTTAAAACGTCCGCAGAAGTTTAAAGTTCATAGTTGTGTTGTAGCGGAATGAAAAGGCTTGTCCATTCCTATTTTTGTTAGGTTGAGACAAGTTGAGAGAGAGCAAGACAAAACAAATAAAGAAGTTGTAGTTAACGTGTCCATTTTGTCGATGTGATGTTCTCTTTCGCGGTGTGGTGTGAAAATTAAGAAAAAAACGTTGGAAGATGAGGGCGAATGAAAATGTGACGTGCCCTGTGTCTGGGTCGGCTTCTTGAATTTTCTTTCGTTACATTGCCACGAGGTCGTCAGCTAACCGCTCCCATGTCGACTGACTGTTGACTGATTAGCGTCGTGGTTTAAATAGTTGAACTTCTCAGGGTGTAGACTCCAGCAAAGTTTTTCACGTCTAGGCGTGAAAACACGTCATTATGAATTTTCTGCTTTAAATCAAATCACGATTCAGAATTTGCTTTTCGCACTGACTTGTGAATTTTTCAAAGTTAGTTTTTTCCACAATGCTTTTCGTTCTTAATTTCTTATCCCTATATTATTTTTTTGCACTTCACATTTTTGTCTTCACAAATTAAAATTGTCAATTGAGAAGAACAGGAAGAAATATCAAACAATGCATCCATCTTTTTTGCCATAATGTCCTTTTGCACTGAAGAGAGACATTTTCTATTCATATGACGCGCTCTTTCGAAGTATATCTTTTTAATTTTATTTACAGTATACTTTTTGGTTTACATAGGCAAACGGGGATTAACAAATATCAATTATATTATTATGCCATTAATTTTGAAATAGCAAAGTTTACTAAGTTTGAACAAGTATTTTTCAGACATAACTATACTGGATCACTTGTCGAATTATCTAATAAACCTCGTTTTCCAACCATTTTTATAAAAATATTTGAAAAAAAATTATTCTGTTTCAAAATAAATAAGTTATCTTCAAGTTTTAAAATTAGCTTTAATTGAAAGCCAAGTGATTAAATTTTAATTCCAGAAAGAAAAATACACTGGTGCATTTCAAACTTAAATTATATTGATTTTAATCTAATTTTTTTCTGAATTGAAAAATAGAATATAAATTTTCCACCATTTTTGATTGATCGACATATTACGTAAAGAGTACGTAAACAGTAGGCAAATTTCTGTTTTAGAAAACCTTGCAAAAACAAAATATACCTAGCTAACGAGTTATTTAAGTCAATTTTTAAAATTCAAACTTACATTTATCTGATTTCAATCAAGTAATAATTGCTTAGTACCAGAAATTTAGAATAAAACCTTTTTAACTCCGGTAGCCCTTTTTTATTTGCGTTATCGTGGTGACGAAAGATATGACAGATAGAATTTATCAAGAAGCCTAACAGTTTGGCGTGGAAAAGTGCCGCAATTCCAGTTAGGTTAAAACATAAAAGTTTTAAATGTTAATTTATTTTTTGTTTTTAACTAAATAACAAAATTAAAAAATTAAGTTAATATTTTCAGCAATTTTATAATATGTTATAGAATTTTAGTTTAGATTTATAGCCAGACATTTGAATATGCTTTCAGAATATATAAAATTTTAAAAATTTAAGTTTCTTTTAAAATAATTTTAACCTTATAAGAATGAAATTAAAATAACCAAACTAAGTTATATTAAGTTATTTATTAGAAAGTTATCATTAAGTTTAGGGCATAGTAAAAATATCTAATTTAATTTTTATGGAAACATGTTATGACTCCTATGGATCATCGTACTTAATCAAATGAAACATCGTACTTAATCAAAATCAACATATTTAGACACATTTTTTTTAATTAATTTAAATTATTTCTGCAAAACGATTTTTATTAAACTTTTCAATTTTAGATAGGCAATATAATCATCAGTTGTTAACTAAAAAGTCTACTCGCAATCAATTCTTTGAAGATTTAAAAAAAATTAAATTTTATATAATAGTTTTTACTATTATATAAAATTTAATTTTTTTTAAACAATTCCTTTAAGAATTTATTATTAATCGAAAAATATTTTTCTTAATGGTATAGAGTAATCTCAATAGTATAATTAAATTAATAGCTAATCAAATTAATTTATATCAGAGTTTTATTGCAATATTTATTTTACTCTTCGGAGAAGTGTTTTCGGAAAAAGTGATTGCAAAATTAAAATAAAAAAAACAATAAATAATTTCTATTCCCCAATGTTTCCTGCGTCAAATTAATAAAACAAAAGTTAGCCATCAGTATAAAATTTATTAAGATTTCATAGATTTACGTGAAGGGGGAGGGCAACAGAGGTAAAAAAATTATTTTTATCAAGATTTTTAAAAATAATAATTTTCAAATAAGTTTCATTCATTTGTGAATGAGTACTAAGCGTTTAATTAAAATCCGACAATTATTTGATTTTTGCGATAATTTCCAAATTAATGTGTTTGTCAACAAAAAAGTGGGTAATGCAGTCATTATGTTTCTATTGTAAAACAATTGTAACGTTTCTTAGCCGCTAACTCAAATCAAAACAAAACATTCTGACAAAATTTCGAACATTTTAGAGGGGATTAAAATTTTTTTTTAAATAATTAAAAATTACTTTGATCTTTCCTCTTAATAATAATATAAACATTTTCAAGGAAAAAGTTTCTTTTGTTAAGTTTGGGACTTTTTTTATTCATACTTTGCTGTTTTGTTATCGATTTGATCGGAGGCAACTAAATTAAACAAATTGAATTATAAATTCCAGAGTGAAATTTAAAAAAGGGAAAAATATAATAACAGATGAAATAATAAGTATGTATATTTACTTACCTTGCGAAATAAATGCAAATCGTTACTTAGGCGATGTAGCATGCAAAAAAACAATCTCGCGAATGAAAAATAATGTCTTCAAAAATAAAAAAAAATAAAAACATCACTAATATAATAATTAATAATCGTTAATATAAAACTATTTCTTTTTTTCAGTAAATTTTCGTTTTAGGTCCCGAACGCTTTTCTCCTTTTAAATTAATCAAAAATAGCATTATTTCTGTGCAAATGTATCTGCTGAAATCAAATCAACAATTAGTTATTGAAGAAACCTATATTTATTGATCTTAACGACCAGAAAAAATCGAACCTCATCTCGTACATTTTGTCTCCCGTAACTCTCACGAAGTCATGTAATTAACTGCAGAATGACTTTCGGCGTAAGCAACAAATTTCCGCCTATTTACTTCCTTTACTGAAATTTCCGTCTATTTACTTCCTGTAATGAAAGTAATACGCGTAGAAAAAATCGCGTATAACATCCATTACAGGAAGTAAATAGGCGGAAATTCTTGTAAAGGAAGTTAATAGACCGAAATTAAGCCGAAATTTGTTGCCTACGTCGAAATTCATTCAGCAGTTAATTACATGGCTGCGTTAGAGTTACAGTTAGAGTAATTGTTGATTTAAGTTCAGCATATACATTTGCACAGAAATAATGCTATTGTGGATAAATTTGAAAGTGGAAAAGCCTTCGGGATCTAAAACGAAAATGTATCTTTTTTCTAATAATTAAGTTTATTAAAATAAAAAAAGTACTAGACTTAATTATTTTTGTTTTAAATCAGCTAAATAAACTTGAAACAAATGTAAACAAAAAACACGTGGAATAAAGATATTTCCGGTGCAGACTGAAAAAAATAACCGCCTAAGCAAGCTCAAACTTTTTATAGTTTATAGAATTTTATTGGAAATATTTTTGTAGTGGTTGCTTTTCAATTTACTTTAAGGCTATTTTCCATATTTTTTTCATAACCCGGTGTTAATTTGACATACTTATCTTTTCTATTAACACCGGCTTAATTATAAAATATTCGATTATGCTACAATTTAAATGCATTTGCGCAAAAAATTGATAATGTTTTAGAGAAAAATATTTCATAGTTTTCTGTGTTTTTAAATAATTCCTAGTTGGGCAATGCTCGGGTATGTGTAATGTAAGTCGCCCAAATATGCATATTGTAGTATTAGTAATGTAATTTATTTCTTAAAATTGTTATATATATATATATATATATATATATATATATATATATATATATATATATATATATATATATATATATATGGGAATAAGTTCTCAATATTGAGCATTTATAGAAATTGATTGTGAAGTCAAAGATGATATTTGAGATTAGAAGGGTTATAACTTTTATATATATTCATCCGCAGACAGATCTGTTTCGCAGCTCATCAGTACGGTTAGACTCCGATTGCTACACAACCCAGGCTCGAAACCCGACCGATTTGGCGTCAGTCAGCGACTCTACCACGGGGAATTCGGTGGAAGAAGGCAGTCTTTTTAGCGCATATCATATTACGCGCCCAATATCTTCTTCTTCTTCTTCTTCTTCATCTTTGTACACTCAGGACGTAGGCGATCATGGCTCTCCACGTCCCCCTATCCCTTGTGGCTCTTAGTATGTTTGAGCCTGTTGCTCCTGGCAACCCCCGTTCCGTCATCCACCTGATCAGACCCTGCAAATATGTTATCCGCTTCCTTCCTCTGTCTCTCCTTCCTTCTATCTGACCAGTCAGTATCAGGTTCTCCAGGCTCTCTTTCCTCATTGCATGTCCCAGGAAATTCAGTTGTCTCTTCCTGATGCTCAGCATCAATTTCCCTTTTGTTGCCATTCTTTCCAACACCTCCTCGTTGCTTGCATGCTCAGTCCACGATATCCGCAGCATCCTTCTGTAGAACCACATTTCCGCTGCTTCCAGTTTTGTCCTCATTTTCGATGATATTGTCCAGCATTCACTGCCGTATTGAAGAACTGACATCACGTAGCAGTCTAACACACTTTTCTTCGTTTCTATTGAGATTTTCCTGTGTGTTAGTATTTTGCTCATCTTCTGGAACGCGTCCTTTGCCATGCCAATTCGCCTTCGGATCTCCGTGTCGTACTTTCCATCTTCTGTTAGAACACTTCCTACGTACTTAGATGTTTGTAATTGCTTGATTCTTTTATCCCCCACCTGTATTTGGCATTTTTGGTTGTATCTTTTTGCTGATGACCATGCACTAAGTTTTCTTAAAGTTTATTTGTAGTCCCTTCTTGTCACTCTCCACTGATACTTTCTGTATGAGGTCTTGTAGTTTCCTTTCTGTGTCCGCAAACAGCACTCTATCGTCCGCATACCTTATGTTGTTCAGGTTGTGGCCTCCAATAACAAATCCTGGCGTGTCATCTAGGGTCCTCAAAATATTCTCGCTGTATAGGTTGAACAAATCCGGTGAAAAGACACATCCTTGTCTTACGCCTTTTTCTATCTTTGTGTATCTACTGAGGTCGTTACCTGTCCGTATGCAGGCCGTTTGCTGCCAGTAGAGATTATTGATTATTCTTATGTCTTTCACGAAAATGTTGAGGTTGCCTAGCATCTCCATCAATTCTTTGTGTCGTATTTTGTCGAATGCTTTCGCGTAGTCAATGAAGCACAGGTACAAGTCTTTCTTCATTTGTAATGCCCTTTCAGAGAGCATCCTAATCATGAATATGGCGTTCCTTGTTCCAGTGTCTTTGACGAACCCGCACTGTCCCTGCCCTATCTCTGGCCTGATTCTGCTTCTCGCTCTATTCATCAGGATTCTGACAATCAGTTTTGTAATGTGACTCATTAAGCTGATAATTCTGTGTAGTTCGCACTCGTTTGCACCAGGTTTCTTCGGCAGCGCTATAAATATCGACTTGCACAGGTCGTCTGGTATTATTCCGCTGCTATAAATTTCGTTTATTATGTCGGTAATCTTTTCTATGCCATATTCTTATAATGCTGTCAGCAGCTCTATCACTATGCCATCTGGTCCAGGTGCTTTGTTTCTGTTCATTTTGGCCATTGCAGCTTCCACTTCGGATTTCAGTATTTCCGGTCCATCCATCTCCTTGTGTATTCTCGGTTATTCTCTCTTATCGCAAAAGAGATCGTTTATATATTCTTCCCATCGCTGGAGTATTTCCTCTTTCTCTAATATGATTGTTCCTTCCTTGGTTTTTATGCATCCTGTTGAGGAGCAGGTTTTTTGTCCTGTCAGTTCTCTTATCTCTTTATGCATTTCTGCTTTGTTGTTACTGCTCAGTCACTCTACTTTTGCGCATTTGTTGTTGAGCCATTCCTCTTTGGCTTGTCTGCATTTGTTCCTTATCTCCCTGTGAAGTTTTTTGTACTCTGCTCCGTGCCTTGGCGTTATTTTTTTGTCTCCTTTGCATCATGCGGAGGATCTCTTCTGTCATCCACTCGTTTTTTCTTCTGCGTCTGATTTCCTTTGTGGCTATGTTGTTCACTGAGGTCACCATCGCTTCTTTTAGTGAATCCCATTTTGAGTACCATTTGCCAATTTGTTCTTCATATTTCTTTCTCACGCTGTTATTGTATTCTTTCTGCAGGGTGAGATCGTCCTCAAGCGTGTCGTATTGCAGCCTTGGTGATGTGCTGGGCTTCTTCAGTCTTCGATCCAGAGTGATCAAATTCATTTTTACTGAATGAGCAATGCGTACACGCTAGAGTGCCTAAAGTCTACCTTTCTTCTAGAGTGCTCAATCAGGGTGTCTCGATATACTATATATATATATAAAGTATATCGAGACAGCAAATAATTTTCTAAACATATAGTGTTAAATGTAAGAGACAATAAGTGTCTATTATATTTAATCATGAGCCGTTCTAAATGTCGAATTTTGTCTTTAATTTCAGTTGAAAATAAAAACAAAACTTCTCCAACATTTGGATAATTTTTTATTATTTTGGTTTTAAGCTTTCGGCTCACATGAGACATCTTCAGAGAGGATATTAAGACGGTAATATAATATCCACCATCACCGACGATTTTATTTTGTGTTGACATAAAACTCCGCAAGGCAACGGCAAAAGTTACCAAAAATAACAAACGCAGTTCGCAAATTTGCAATACGGTTCTATGACGTCACACTGCGTGATAGCGCGAAATGACAACAGAATCATGTATTCGAATGCAATGTAATATATATATTACATTGTATTTAATATATATATATATTATATAAATATATATATTAAATATATATATTATATATATATATATATATATATATATATATTCAATAATTGGGTGCATATTATGAACTGACCGTTTCTGTACCCAGATGTATACCTATATGTATATCTATTGATATCCATATATACACACATATATTCCTTCAGGTGGTAGGCGATCATGGCCCTTCACTTTCCTCTATCCTCTGTTGCTCTTAATATTCCTTCTTTTGTCATTCCGCTTAATCTCCGTTCCACCATCCATCCGTTTATGTCCATCGTTCGCTACTTTCTCCTGTCCCTCTTTATCTCTATTCGTCTCGTAAGCATCAGGTTCTCCAAGCTCTTTTTTCCTTATTACATATCCCAAAAACTTCAGCCGTCTTTTTCTGATGTTTAAGTATCAGTTTCCTTTTAGTGTCAGTTCTCTCCAAAACTTCGCCATTGCTCGTGTGCTCTGTCCAAGGTATCCTCAGCATAATTCCGTAGAACCACATTTTGGTTATGGACCTGGGCATGACAGTAAACTGCATCCTGCAGCAAAGCATCTGATTTGGAGGTATTGAGGAGCATGGAACCACATTTTAATTGTGGTTGTTTCCAGCTCCACCCTGAAACGGAGTGGTAGCACCTGTTAGGGTTCTAGCTATGGGTTAATAGTTAACCACACAAACGGGGGTCAAAACACTATGTAAGTACAAACATGCACTTGTGTAGAAATATATACATAACATAGACTTTTATAGAAAAATATATATTTTTGAAGGAAAAGATTTGCCAACAAATCATTTTTGAAGAAAGAATTCTTACCATAACACAGTTTTGAATGAAAAATAATCTCTGCAATAGATTTTTTAATACAAAAATAGAAGACATTTTCAGCTTTCTAAAATAAAAAGAATAAAAACAGAAAAAATATTTAAAATTTGACTAAATCAACCTTCTAATTATAACCGAACATTAAAAAAAAATCAAAAGCAAATCCGCTAAGACCCCATCTGTTTGGCATTAAGTAACCCACAGAGGTTGATATGCCGTTAAACAAAACTCAAACTCAAACATATCATTTATTTTATATCATTCCTTCAACTTGCTTATAATATTCAGCGTTTGATGTCATATTGAAGGAAATATATCACATGACAATCCAGTAATCTCTCCTTCGTTTCTAGCGAAATTTTCCTGTCTCTTAACACTCTACTGAACTTCCGGAATGCATCCCTGGTCTTGCCAATGTGCCTTCGGATCTTCAAATCGCACTTTCTGTCCTACGAGGGTGAAAAAGACGAACATTAAAGAGGAAGGTAAAAAATCTATTTACACTTTGTCATAATTATTTCTAAATTATTATTATGGCAAGTTTTGTCGAAAACTTCAAATTATTAAAACTATCGAATCAGTGCCATAGTAGCAAGCATAATGCATTTTATATCTGACTGCACTTAAAGAAAATATTTGCATGCAAGTGTCTATCTTTTGTAAATCGGATGTCTTTCTTTTTTTACTGACTAGCAGTATAGCCCGGTGTTGCTCGGGTGTAATGAAAGCTTTAAAACTAATCCATGGTCCTGGAGTTCAGACTCAGCCTAAAGAATATTTGTGTGAAGTTTGGTGAGAAGTGGATAAAAATTGTGGATTTGTATAAAG
Organism: Ascarosepion bandense; assembly: GCA_037127315.1. NCBI lineage: Eukaryota > Metazoa > Mollusca > Cephalopoda > Sepiida > Sepiidae > Ascarosepion > Ascarosepion bandense. Next base: position 258,978 of record JBBBDQ010000347.1, read on the forward strand.
GACATACAGACAGATAAACAGAGACACACACAATCATCTTGCTTTTATATATATTATCGATTTTCTGCGCTATTGTAAGAACTGCAACCTTGAAACTTCTGAATATCGTTTCTTATGTCTTTGTCTATGAGTGTATCAAATTTGATTAAAATCGGACCACTCTTTCTATAACCCGATTTTTTCGATTATCGATTTTCAGTATTTATCGAGGGTACCTCGACACAAGACGTAGCTAAGAACACTCGAAGACGCTTAAAGTACAACTGTGTAAATTTTCAAGAAAATCGGTTCAGCCGTTTCGGAGTCTATAGGTAACGGATACAGAGACACATACAGACACACACACACATACAGACAAAGTTTCATTTATAAATAAATTTATATATTCGACGTTCATTCGCAAGACTTCCTGAAATAGCATTGTAAACATCTCGCTTTCAATATGTTGAAGTCTTTCGCATATTATTAACATATTCCGTGTAAATAAAAACAAACAGCATTGGACTGTTTAGCTTAGCCAATAAAAGTTGATTTTAATGTTTTACCCATGATATTTTGCAAAGGAGAAAGGGTATGTGTGTAAGAAACATGCGTTATTTATCTTTTACTTTCACTGTAAGTAAGAAAGAAGAGATTATTACTGTTCTGAAACTATTGAAATTCTTCCTGATATCATATAAATGCAGCAATCCTCATCACCCTGTCTGTTGGTCAGTTAAGTACCATATTTGATACACGCTTGGGCGATTATGTCCCGACAGAGACATGACTGACCGAGTAAAATGTAATCCCACAGTAGGTTACCATCACTTTCTTTAGTAGATTGGTTGCCAACCAAACCTATAGAACCCAATCTGTCCTGTTTTTAACCCATAATTGGACAGAAGAGACGGATTAATATATTTTCCAAAAGTATTTGCGCTCCGCGATTTCTCGTTCCGAGCCGATATCCATTGAACCACAACGCTCATCCCTCCATCACACTACAACGATAAAAAAATATCAAATACAAGCCACACTGCCTGAATTCCGTAAAATTATTTAATATCTATTCTTAATCATTATGGAATGAGCTGTAATAAAAGCGTGTTACTACTCACCGTACTTATTCAATCTTTACAGTGAAGCAATCATGTGTTAATTAAAAAATAATCCGACCAGCATTTATTATTGACATACACAATATTAACAGCATAAGATATAAAAATAACACAATGATTCTCTTTAATCGATTCACAACAAACAAAGCAATACTGCCACTGGTGCAGAGGGGGTTACAAGAGAAAAGAGCGAAAAGAAAGAGAAACAAGATACAGTGGGTGTGATGGAAACGATAAGAGAAAGATGCGAATGAAGGGTATAAATTAACGTTGCACTTGATTGTAGCTATCAGGGAAGCAGCTGTACTAGAAGGAGTTTGAAAGGAAGGAAGTGTTAGAAAAGAAATTAATAAAGGAGAAGAGGTGGTTACATTTGACTGTTTTCACTCTTCAGGAGCCCTGAAAATATTTGTAGTTCGGACAGACGGTTAGCAGACATTGAAAGGAAACTACAAGAACTTCTACGAGCGATAGTAAAAGAGAACAAAAACAAATGATTAAACGTCGATAATAAGAAGAGAAAATGCATGGGTGTCAGAAAGTTAGACAGCCAAAGATTATACGTGAGCTACGTGACTAAGTCAGCAAAATTATGCAAACTCAAATATCTAGGAGGATTTACAATTTAGCGCGCCTTCAATCACATTCACACCGATAGAATGTGGTTGTCCACTGTCTTTTCTTCAAATATTTTCACGGATTATGTCCTAATAAGCTTCTTTCCCTGGTGCCCCTACCACATGAATTTGAGTCAGTTAATGTCATGCGTGAGACACAACTTCGGCGATCATACCTTGAAAAAGACATGTCTAGGCTTGATTTTCCCGCATTAGGTTGCCATTACTTCCTGCGTTATACTAGTTGCCAACCAAGGCTATAGAACCCAATCAGTCTTGCTATTTAACCGATATCTAATGGGATAAGATATGGAATAAAAAAAATTCCCAAGGGTATTTGCGCGTATGTAAATGCAACTAGAATTCGAACTCGGCTCGCCGATTTCTCGTTACGAGCCGATATGTACTGCACTCCAACGTACATCCATATATAAATTTACTCATGCTATTAGATTGACACCTAGGTTCTACTCTTTTATCGTCAAAATGGTCAAATATTGTTATTGTGCCCTATCTAGAGGAATGGACTTTTCTTCCGTCAATAATTAATAACCTCCGTGATTTTCTGGGACGCAGTCTTGAGACAGTCTAGACGCAGCATTACTATACCCTTCGGAATTATGCTTCTATTTTGCTGATTACTAACACTTTATCTTGTTTCTATTGTTCTATTATTCTAATACATTGTTTGAACCTACCTTCTTGTTTCCGTGTCTTACTTCCGGGACCAAGCAGGCCATAACAATAACTACAACAACTTGGCGACGAAGATTTCGCCACAACAACTCTACAACAAATGTAACCTCCTCTTCTGCACCAGTTTCTTTTCTCGAATTTCGTGCCTGTGAAATCAACTTCTGTATATTTTCTCCCATGATAACTACAATCACCGATAAATTTAAATGCAACATCACTTGACATCTAGGTCACTAAGTCCCATCTACTTCCCTAAATCTCATCCACTCACCACCCTTTCTTCGGCATCTCCTGTAACCTGTTTTTTTTCCTGTGCTCACCAATGGCACACTTTCCTTGCTTCAGGTGAAATCATTGTATAAAAAAAATCTTAAATGAATATTAAAAGATGAGGGAAAATGCAAAACTGTAACCCGACGTCGCATTTGAATAGCAAAATGTCCGTACAAAAGCTAAGCAAAAAAATAAGAAACAGAAAAATATTGCTGGACTGCAATGTAATATCAGCTTTTCTATATGAAAGGGGATGTTTCCCATTATTCTCCCAGATAAAGGAAAAACATTGGGCAACATAAATCTCATTCTACAGTGAGATGCTGAGAATGCAATGGACAGAAAAGTTGAGCAAAGACGAAGGTTCAGCAGTAAGGAAACAAATTGTTCAATTCTAATTAGAATAAGAACGAGATAGTTGAAATTTCTAGGTCACATAATGAGGAAAGAAAAGTTACAAAATTTGACATCCAAAAGCTATCTTCCTCTTCTTCCATGTGCCTTGTCCCTTCAGGACGTAGGCGATCATGGTTCTCCACGTCTCCCTATCCCTTGTGACTCTTAGCATGTTTGCTTCTGTTACTCCTGGAAACCCCCGTTCCGTCATCCACCTGATCAGACCCTGCAAATATGTTATCCGCTGCATTCCTCTGTCTCTCCTTCCTTCTATCTGACCGGTCAGTATCAGGTTCTCCAGGCTCTCTTTCCTCATTGCGTGTCCCAGGAACTTATGTTGTCTCTTCCTGAGGCTCAGTATTAATTTCCTTTTTGTTGCCATTCTTTCCAACACCTCATCGTTGCTTGCATGCTCAGTCCACGATACCCGCAGCATCCATCCACATTTCCACTGCTTCCAGTTTTGTCCTCATTTTCGATGATATTGTCCAGCATTCACTGACGTAGTGACATCACATAGCAATCCAGCACTCTTTTCCTTGTTTCTAGTGAAAATTTCCTGTGTGTTAGTACTTTACTCATCTTCTGGAACGCATCCTTTGCCATGCCAATTCGCCTTCGGATCTCTGTGTCGCAATTTCCATTGAAGATAAACTTTTTCATAATGTGCCGTGTCTTTTCAAGCCGTAGGTGTTCATGACTTCTACTTGGCTCTGTTTCTTGTCGCTGTCAGCATTCTTTCTTTTTTTATCTCTCCCAAACTCCGATCCATCATCCATTTGGCCTATCGAGTAGGTCTCGCGCTGTTTTCCCCTGTCTCTCCTTTCCTCTATCCGTCCTTTGAGCATTAAATTTTCCAGGCTCTCCTTCATTATATATACCAGAAACCTAATTTGTCTCTTCCTTATGATAAGTATGAGTTTGCCCATAGTTTCCATCTTTTCCAACACCTCTTTGTTAGTCACGTGCTCAGTCCATGGTATCCTTCTGTAAAACCATATTGCTGCTGCCTCAAGCCTCTCTCTCATTCTAGATGTGTTCGTTCAATATTCGATACCATACAGAACAAAAGATATCACATAGAAATCCAGCATTCTCTTTTTTGCTTCCCATTAGATTTTCTTATCTTCAGTATTCTGGTTAGTTTTTGAAATGCGTCCTTGGTCATGCTAATGTATCTTTGGAAGGACAGAGAAAAGCAGATCTTAATCTCCATAACAAGATTGTACAACTAGCTGGCACAACAGGGACTAGGAAAGATAACAAGAAAAGAAAAATGAACCAGTCCTACAATAGAGACGACATTGAGGTTAACCATGATTGGCCACCATGAAATAGCACATTGAATAAGAATATCTAACAAGGTTTATCAATTCAATTATTCAATATCCAATTATGTATTGAATAATTTATTATTTAATATTAATTATTTAATATCTAATATTTACTTAATATTTAGTGAGAGATCAGCAATCCACCAAATTGACGACCACTCTTAGCTTAGATGATTAGGCGGGGAGATGATGGTCGAATCACTTCCCGCAGGTTCGAGACACGATACTTGAACTGTTCCAACCAACACTGACACCTGTGCACTTAACATGATATCATGTGTACTCAATGCGTCTCGTGAGGTAGAAATACGCCTGGAAATATTAGTGAGTGCTCTCAAACCACAAAATATATGCCTACAGATAGTGATGTTATTATTATTAGTAGTAGTATTAGTATTATCATTTCTGCTATGGTCACACTACCTACCAAGTCTGCGAGAAGACGTAATGTAGGTAGTTGTGTGTTGCTATGACTACATTTCATATTTTTTTTCTTAATCCTGTAACCTTACTGGCGTTACAGAGACAAAGTTCTTCGTAGTGTGCGGGATGTACTCGTCAAGACAATTTTGGTATTTCTCTTGAACTGGAATTTCCAGAATTTATTTTCAATGTGTTGCTGTTTTTGTTTTGATCATGTCAAACCTAGTATTGAGGCGCTCTCCATCTTTCCACGGAAATGGACTATTCGAATCACTATATAAAATAGTAGTGATTATACCTCGACGAAGGAAGTCGAATGAGCGAGTCAGTGGGGTATTTCCGGTATTGCACCGGAAGTGTACTTCTAGTCAATCTATCACGTCTCTACGACGATACTGTATACTAATTACCTTGTTCTGTATTCTACCAATCCTCACCTCTTGTAAATACTTCTTTTTCCCGTCAATACACCTACTTTTATGCTATTACGTTGTTTTGTATTATTGCACATAATTCTGTTACCCGACGTAACACTTAGCTTCTTATGACAGGTACTCTTCTTGTTTTCAAATTCCCATTTTTCTATTTAGTTTTCCAGTTATTTATTGTTCGGTAATTTGTTCAGTGCTCCTACAGTGAATACTGATGCCATATCTAACCGGGTGTTTCTTCTATCCACCTAGGGGTCCTTGACAAAATTCAACGGAGAATCTATAAAGTGATCGATCCCGACTTGGCAGCTCAGATACGGTCACTTTCTCCCCAGCACAATTTTGCTTGTTGTGTCTCTGCTACAAATACTTACACGACTTCTGCTCCGATAAACAAAGCTAATTGATGCCCCCTATATATGAATTTACTGAAGAAAAAAACCTTTTTCTAAAATCAAGTGTTTTAAGTGAAAGATGTTACACATTTTACCCAATAGGAGTACTGTTTCCTCGATTAATGAATGCCAACTTTTTCCACATAGAGAAACGGCAAATATTATCATAACATTATCAACTTACTGTCTTTGTTTCTCTCTCTCTTTCTTTCTTTACTTTTCAACTTAAATGTCCACAATTAATAGATGTTATTCTTTCATTTTTCTTTCTTTCTTTTTTCTTTCGTACTTTCATTCTTGCTTTTGTTTGTTCTATCCTTTCTTTATCTACTACACCAAAATTACTGCATGCATTTATTTATTTAGTAGGTCTATGTCTTTATTTGAAAAATTCCAACCAAAAACAAATATGAATGCCAAAAAGTATCGAGGTGCATAAATTTGATTGTATTCCCTTATTAACCAAAAGGAGGGTGTTAGCCAAGTCTCTCTTAACAAAACACAGATTCAAATACGCACCAACTTGTGGATCTGTAGGACGCTTTTACAACAAATTTAACAAATTTAAAAAATTGTTACTTCTTTCTTACGTTGTAATAAACTGATGGCAAAATATCAAATAATTTTGATGGAATTGGGTTGTACCTTTCTTTTAATAACCACTGTTTCATATTCAAAAGAAAAATGAATTTCACAAACAATACTTTTTGCTTTATCAGTGTTGTTCTTTTAAGATATTACCTTTAACCACCGTGTTCTCTCATTTTGATCATAGGTGAGGTAAAATACAAAAAAATTATTTTGTAAATAATAGTTACCATGACAACCTGTTACACAATATATTTTACCATTTTGAAAAACTGGATTTAAAACTATTAAGTTAAACTATTATTTTGTACGAATTGCATGGGGCTTCTAGAAGGTGTATCAACCTTATATTCTAAGGTTTAGGTGGTTTAGGATTCAGAAATAAGAATTTTAAAGTTTTTATAAATGTAGGTATTTGTCATTTTCCATCGTCTTAAAAACATTACATACTTCCAAAGGATTTCCAATTTGTTTCACTGGGTAAGGTCCGTTTTGCGTTGAAGTTAGATAGGAAATTGAGCCATCTTTATTAAAATTTTCGATAATCGTATTTATGAAGGGTTACAGATTGACCACCATAAACACGATTATCTAAACAAAACTAACTAGTTTTATAATTTTTCAATATGTTTTTATTAAATATTAAACTGATTAAGATGTTGTTTTACATTTTTAACAAAAACGCGAGTAATATTAAGCATACATTTGTTTCAAAATCCGTGTGTAAATAATTACTTTTTAAAGCGCTGCTTGTTATGAAGAATAATATCATAAAAAATATTAAATTAAGCTTGTATTCAGTTATTTTAAATGTCAAAACCTTTTAATATAGTACATTTTAAAGTAGCAGTACAATAACATACAAACATTGTTTTTTCTTTTAAGAACTGTATGAGCATATTTCAAATGTTATAAAAACAACTAATAATTCATTAAAATTTAATGTTTTCATCAAGATATTCGTTATTATGATGAGTAAGAGCATAACGAAAAAAATTAAATTAGCATTACCTGAGAAACTTCTTAATATTTTTTATGACTTTTACTGTTTCTTTTAATCGAAAAAATGGCGATATTGATAAAACAAAAACGTCTTCTTTATATTTTTGTGGTATATTTTTAATAGTTGTAAAATATTAAGTTTACTGAATATAAATTTTGACATGAATATTTGGATAAATTTTGTAAGAAGTATCATTTTTTATTAATTAGACAGTACAAATATTATCTGTGTTTTAAATATATTCTATTTGATAGAGAATGACAAAAATTTATCATATTTTTAAAAGAAAATAATATGTATTTGTTTGCTTAAAGAGAAATATAAATTATTCATAAATATAAGTTTATATTTAGTATAGTCATTGTTGAAGAAAAATAGAATAGAGTAAATATGAATAAATTAAAGTTTTATTTTCATTGAGAAAATTCTTAATGGGTCTTGTTAATTTCGTACCAAAAGATGTATAAAGATAAAATATTGCAAGCTCAAATAAAATAAATAAACTATTTTTCAATGCCTTAAGAAACTTAATCCAAAATTTACAATTTCTTTAAAAAAAATAATTTCTTCATCCAAATCGAACAAGGGATTTTTGCGTGGTGTTAGTTGGCTCCCAGTGCTGTATAGGCCTGAGCTAAAAATCTCTTTGATTGAATTCACACCTTTTTATTTTTTTAATATTCAATATTGTCTATAATTTATTGATTACTCGTTGCATTATATAAATCTCTATTCTCCGATATATTTTCATGCTAAAATTTTCATGTGTTGATAACAGTAAAATGAAAATATCATTCGGAAGAAAAATATTAGCAAATGAATGACAAAATCATATTTCAAAAACAAGTTGACATAAGATGATCAGTGATTAAAAAAAGGTATCTGCGTGGCTCACATGAAAGACCTGAAGAAATAAAACTACACTCTAAAAAACTTAAGTGTAAAGAAAGTTATTAATTAAGATATTCATTTTGCTTAGTAAATAATTTTATCTAAATGCAAATAACTATTTTATTCGTATAGATTATTAAAATAATTGAGAAGACAGTGAATAACGCTTGACATTGCAGTTAAATTTTAGAAATCACGGTTGACTAGAAAGTAAGAAACGGTAAGAGATTTCTACAAGTGAGAAATACGAGAAAGGAAACTGTTAACATAAACATACGGTTAAATCTAGCCCATTCAACCGTAAATTAATAAGACCTCACCGTCAATCTAATGCAGCGCGTCTTCTTCATCTACGTGCCTTGTCCTTTCAGGACGTAGGTGATCATGCCTTTCTACGTCTCCCTATCCCTGGTAGCTCTATGTCCTGTTATATCACGCAAGCCCAGTTCTGTCATCTACCTGTTCAGGGCCTTCAAATATAATATTCACTTCTTTCCCCTGTCGCATGTTCTCTTCTAATGGCCTGTTAGCATCAGGTTTTCCAAATCCTCCTTCCTGATTGCATGTTCCAGGAACTTTACCTATCTCTTCCTGATGCTCAGTATTAATTTCCTTTTCGTTCCCATCATTTCCAAAATCTCATCTTTGCTCACATGCATGATCTATGATTTCTGCAGCATCCTTCTTTAGAACTATATTTAAATTGCTTCAAATTTTTCCTTCATCTTTAATGATATTGTCCAGAATTCACTGCCATATTGAAGGACTGACATCACGTAGCAATCCGGTACACTTTTCTTTGTTTCTAGGAAAATTTTCCAGTTTCGTAATACTCTACTCAACTTCTAGAACGTGTCCTTCACCATGCCAGTTCGACTTCGAATCTCTGTGTCGCACTGTTCGTCTTTTGTTAGAACACTTCCTAGATTTTTAAATTTTTGTACCGGCTACATTTTAATACCCCCCAACATATATTTGGCACTTTGGAATACTGATGACCATGCATTCGGTTTTCTTGAATTTATTTGTAGTCCTTTCTTGTCACTCTTTTCAGCTTCCTTCTATAGGTCTTGTAGTTTCATTTCCGTATCTGCTATCAGTATTGTATTATCTGCATACCTCATGTTGTTCAGGTTGTGACTTCCGATGACAAATCCTGCCATAACATCTAGTGTTCTCAGAATAGTCTCCCTGTACAAGTTAAATTTATTAAATTCCAGATACTCCAAAGGAGAATTCATAAAAAAAATTACTATTCAATATTTATATAAAAGCTATAAGAAAGCTGTCTTGCAACAGAGGAAATGTGACTACAGCTGATATCCCAGGTCAAGATCAATGACATTTTATAAGTATCTCAATTTTCATAGGAAATCTATCACAAATCATTCTAATGCTTATTCTTTGGTTGAGATTTTCAGTTTTCTGCAGAGGAAGCATCTGTTCCTCAGTCGTAATTTTACTACACATTTTCAGAATTAGTTTTATGCTTATTTTCAGGAAGTTGCAAGATTAAAAGTTTCTTAACGTTTAGTATATATATATATATATATATATATATATTCTAAACGTTAAGAAACATCTAATCTTTTTGTATATATATATTGTTTCTAAACATATACTGTTAAATATAAAAGACAATGAATGTCTATCATGTTTAATTATGAGCCGTTCTAAACATAGTATGTTGGCTTTTATTTTAGATGAAAATAAAGACAAAATTTCTCCAACATCTGGATAATTTTTATTAAGTTGATTTTAAGCTTTCGGCTCACATGAGCCATCTTCAGAGAGGCTACAAGGACATTAACGCAAAAACATCCACCGTCAGCGACGATTTTATTTTGTGTTGACATAAAAATCTGCTAAGCAATGGCAACAGTTACCAAAATAGCAAATGTTGGAGAATTTTTGTCTTTATTTTCAACTGAAATTAAAGTCAAAATACGATGTTTAGAACGGCTTGTGATTAAATATAACAGACATTCATTTTCTCTTATATTTAACAGTATATGTTTAGAAAATTATCCCCTGCCTCGATACACTATATATATATATATATATATAGTATTTTGCTCAATGTTGATTTCTGGTCTGGCAAATACAACACTATACTTTCTAAACATAAACTGATAAACTCTTCCTTTTCTTCTTAAACAACATCTGTTTTATTTTCATAGAAACAGAACAAAATCAAAGAAATTTAAAATTTAATTAGCGATGAAAAGATACAATTGTCGAATCATAATGAAATTGCTGACTGTTTAAAATTCATTTTACTGCCATCATATTAATTTGCGGTGTGTGGTCACGTCTCTTCGCAAATGTATTTTTCTACAGCAGCGATGACTAAAATGGATGTCACATGTAACTCAATGAGAAAATAATGTCTTAATCAATATAGTGATATTCCCCACTAGTTCAAACAAAAGGCCTTCATCAATAACTGAAAGAATAATAAAAACTACTGTACTTGAGAAAATATCTTTCCGGAGAACTGGATATAAGTGTAGGTTTTTTATAATTTTCAGTACTAGCTGCTCGTCAGCAAATAATGATTTTTTAAAAATCAAACGGCTGATATTAAAATTACAATTATTATCTGTAAATTACCATGATTATTTAGGGAAAGATAAAGAAGAAGATTCCCTATACGTTCTCCTCCTATTTTTGCAGAGTAATATTACGCGTGGAATGGACGCCATATAAGACTAGTTTAGTTTGTTTACTCTGCTATTTAGGCACTTAATTGCCATGCGTGATACACGTTTGAGTGATCATGTCACTTTCGAGATATTACTGACTAGGCAGTTGGTTGCAGTTATTTTTTGCTGTAGACTGGTTGCTGAAGGAGTCTGTAGAATCGTATCTGTCCTGCTTATCCACCCATAGCTGAAGTGAAAGGAGATGGATTAATTTGACGGGAATTTGAACTCTGCTCTTAGTTTTCTAATTCTGAGCGATATCCATTGCACCGCAAAGTTTATCATGCACCCTGCGATTACACATGCCCGAAGAAACAAATCCGTGTCTTACTCGGCTGGAATAACAACGAGTCTCAGTGATTCTGTTTGTTGCACTCATAATCGTTAAACTGTTCGTATATCAAAAGCCAAGTGTACAATCTATATTATAATAATTTCATTTGTAGCCTTGCTTTCTTAGCGTAACGCAGCACAAACTACATTCAAAGCGAGTTTTTTGATCAGTAATAATGCTTCAATAATCTAATTTGATGTATAAATAAATTCCTAATAAAATATACAAATTAATAACAATAATGTTATACTCTTTCGCACTCGCCTCGATAATAATGATCCGATATATATTGTACCACTGTGTTTCATACAAAAGCTGAAAGTAAAAAATTATTCCTCCCGCGGAATACTGCAATTTCGATTGTTAGATATATAGCATATTCAAATATATAACATGTTCAAACATATAATATGGTTAGCATATAAACATATAACGAAATAGCTGTTGTTGTCTTTTTACATAAAGTAATAAAGCTAAATATATCTACCGTTCTATGAAAAAAAAATTAACTTTCTACGAAAATTATTTAACGTTTATGGGATTCAGATCAGTTTTGTTGGATGCAGATCAGATTTGTGGGATTCGAGTCAGATTTATGGGATTTGAGTCAGATTATTGGACTCGGATCAGATTTATAGGATTCAAATCAGTTTTATGGGAATCGAGTAAGACTTATGGGGTTCAAATCAGATTACTAGGATTCAGGTCAGATTCATGCGATTCAGATTTGATTCATGGGATTTGATACAGATTCATGGGATTCGAGTCAGATTTATGGGATTCAAATCAGGTTTATGGGTTTTGAGTAATATTTATAGAATTCGAATCAGATTTCTGGGATTCAAATTAGGTGTATGGTATTCAAATATATTTTATGGGATTCAGATCCAAACAAGCGTACGTTCGTAAATTAACGAGAAATTGAAATGATAAATTTCATTTAGAATTTATAAAATAACTCGTGTTTTTTGAGCATCTTGGAAGAGTAATATAACCTGATTTTCTACACCATTGAATAGTGAAGGGCCGCACTTATTGATTATATTTATTTGGAAGTTTTATTCAGTCTAGCAGAAAGATATGTGCCACTTCATATGTGCATAGTTAATTATTCTTACTTCATAACATCTGAATTGACATGTGAAGTCGCTTTAGTATGCATTTCAAAACCTAATCCTAGTACTAAGAAATACGTAGTTATTAGGAAGCTTTTCTTGTTAAAACAATTATAGCTGGGCCAAGAGTTTTGGCTCCGTTCTTTTGGACTTGTGCCATATCCATGTTATGCTTAGAAAAACAACATAGTATTAAGAAATAGGAAAAAAACGACGATAGAAACTAATAAAAAAATATTAAACTGTTATGTGATATCTGTCTTCCTGTATGTCTATTAATGTTGCACAATCTCTTAAAAATGTAAAAGAAAATTTGAAATAACAGAAATATGGCTCTACAGAAGGATGTTGAGAATATTATGGACCTAATATGGGAGTAACGACGAAACGAAAAATGAAAAGGTAAAATGAAACATCAGGAAGAGATAGCTGAAATTTCTAGGACAGATAATGAAAAAAAGAGGCGATGGAAAATATGAAATTCACAGGACAGATTGAAGGCAAGAGGGACAGAGAAAAATGCCTAAAATACTTATTGATCTTGAGTATATGGGTGGTAAAACAGGATTTGGCAAGAATAACAAAAAGACAAAATATATTAAAAGCTAAAAAGTGCAGGAAATCGTGGAGGGCCATAATCGCCTGCTTCTTGAGGGGACACATTACCTGACGACGAAGAATCGGCCGTGATCTTATCGTATCGAGTTAAGCCACAGATTTCAATGGCTACAATCGGGTGTCAAATGTATTTACGTTTAAAAGTGGTTTTAGAATAGAGACATTTACCCAATTGAAAAATTTACATTCTCTTTTCTCTGAAGCTCTTTGTAAAATACATTTACTTGTAAAAGTGGTTTAAAAGAGAGTGATTTACCCAATTGAAACACTCGCCTATTTTCTCTGTAGATCTTTCTAAAAGATATTTTCTTCTAAAAGTGGTTTAGCACAGAGTAACGGCAAATAACAGAGTTTGGATTAACGAAATCTTTCTACTAGTTTGTGATTTTTTTTTGCTTTAGATATTTCAATGCCTTTTATGTCATTACAGAGATCGCTACAGTCGTTGAGAATTCATTTACAAGAATAAATCTGGAAAAAGAAATATCGGAACAAATTGTGCTCCAAACAAATTATGGCGCAGTCGATATTGTAGTTATCAAATTCTTCTTCTTCTATGTTCCTTTTTCCCCTCAGGAAGTAGGCGATCCTGGTCTTCGATGTCTTCCTATACCTGGTATCTCATAGAACGATTTCTCCTGTTACCCTCAACAAAAACCCCGCTCTGCCATCCACCTGCCTGTCAAATATCTTATCTCCTGCTTTCCCCTGTCTCTCTTTTCTTTCTCTCTAACCTGTGAGTATCAGATTCTCTAAGCCTTCCTTCCTCTTCACACGTCTCAGGAACTTCAGCTATATTTTTCTGATGCTCAGTATTAATTTCTTTTTCGTTTCCGTGCTTTCTAAAACCACATAATTGCTCACATACTCGAGCCATGATATCCGATACATCCTTTAGTATAACCATATTTCAGTTGCATCAAGTTTTTCTTTCATCTTTGATGATATTGTCCAGCATTCACTGCCATATTGAAGAACTGACATCACATTGCAATCAAGTACACACTTTTTTGTTTCTAGCGTAATTTTCCTGTCTCTTAATAGACTGCTGAGCTTCTGGAATGCGTCTTGGCTATGCAAATTCGCATTCGGATCTCAGTGTCGCACTTTCTTTCTTCCGTTAGAAACCTTCCCAGATATTAATTTTTTGTACTTTCTTGACTTTAATATCCCCAACATGTAATTGACATTTTGGACTCCTCTTTTTGTTGATGACCCAACATTCGGATTTCTTGTTGTTTATTTGTACTTCTTTCTTTCAACATTCTTTATCTTCTTTTTTGGGAGGTCTTGTAGTTTCCTTACTGTGTTAACTATCATCACAGTATCATCTGCGTATCTTATGTTGCGTATCTTATGCTGCTTGAGTCCTCAGATTAGTTTTGGTGTACAAGTTGAATAGATCCGGTAAAAAGACACATCTTTCTCTTACACCCTCTTTTATCTTTATAAATACTCGGTATCCTTATATGTCTATCATCCTCCTTCTGACATTTCCTATCACTTTCCCGTATGTAACCACCTAACCACTTATTCACGTCACTTTCCCCTACGTAACTCTCTAACCACTCTTTCACATCACTTTCCCCGATGTAACCCCCTAACTACTCTTTCTCATCATTTTCCGCTATGTAACCCCAAACCACTCTTTCTCATCACTTTCCCCTATGTAACCCCCTGCGCAACAGTGGCAGTGAAATGCCTTGATTGGGGTGAAATGATTAAAAAAACCTACTGAATTTGTTTACTGTCCGTATTCAGGGTGTTTGTTGCCAGTTGAGATTCTTGATTACTCTGATGTCTTTGCCAAAATATGTCGAGGTTGCTGAGCATTTCTATCAGTTTTCATGTCGTAGATTTCGATCTTGTGCCACATCTACGCTACCCTAGAAAACCATTTTAGAGCACCTCCACATTGTGTTGGTTAGCAATGTTGTGTTATTCGATCCGTTAGGACTGAGCGTTGAGTTTGATTCTCACAGAACACTTCATACTTCTTACCTTCTGCCACATCTGATCCACACTTAGAAGACCTAGGACAACACTACATGATGTAAGGATTAGCAAGATTGTCTCGTTTTATCAGTTACGACTGAGAAGTGTGTTCGAGACTTACAGGGTGCTCTACACTTTTGACCTTCTGCCATATCTAATCTCCGATTAGAAAACTTTGGTCACCACGACATATTGTAACATCAAGCTTGTCTCTTTTGATTAATTACAAATGAATCGGGAGTTCGATCCACACTGGGTTCCTCACACTTTAATTCGTGTGCAGAAATCATGCTGTGCATGTAAATCCTTGTTTCACTTCAGATTTTATCTACTGCTAAGAGATCGAGTGTGATCTTGACTTTGCATTTACATAAATATATAATGTACATCTCACTAGAACGATTCTGCCTAATTAGTAAGTTAAATCATCCACGGGTGTTCCATACATTCGGCTTTGTGACACACCTAGGTTAAGCTTAGAAAATCAGAATCTAAGGTACATTTAAGAAATCACAATAATGTATACCTTATGGCGCTTGTTCAAACAGTGGTAGGTATGTGCATAAGAATGTCATTCCAACTAAGGTGTGACCGATACATTGGTGATATTTTCTAGGGTAAAGGTGGATACATGACTTTCTGACGGCAATAGGGGAATTTAGAACAAATTTTATTCAATCGAGACTTCAGCTTGGCTTATCTATATCAAATATTAATACCAGTAACTGAAAATTAGAAAAAAATAGAAACACGCACATGATAAATGAAAATTATAAAATAGTAGCGACAATTTACCAATTGCACATTCTGTGTGTGTGTGTGTGTGTGTGTGTGTGTGTGTGTGTGTGTGTGTGTGTGAGGAAAGTGCCACCTAGGTAGGCAATGTAAGCAGTGCCTACCCTGAATAAAATAGAAAACAGCTTCATTTTTTCCTCTGTGTAACATTATGCAGCTAATCCAACAAAATTAAGAACGTTAATCTGATTATTATGAACAAATTAAAAAAAAAGTATTTTATGTAGATTTAATAAATAAAATTCACGAGCTTCCTATCCTAAGTAATTACTGACGGGAAGGGATTTACAGACTTACAGACACACACACACACACACACACACACACACATATATATATATATATATATATATATATATATATATTGTGTGTGTATTTTGGCAGCATTTTTTCATTAATGCAGGTTTCATTGAATAATATAGACAAGTTTTGTCTATTAATTTTGTGTAGGATCCGTTCATACCGTCTGATATACTTGATGGTGATGTAATGTAGAGTGCTTCGAGGATTTTTAGTTTCTGCTTATTATTTTCTTGTTTGAGTATGTACGTGTTATCAACGAGCGTTTTTCTCAGAAGTGTGCGTTGATAACCGTGTTGTTCTAAATGACGGAATATATTTGAATTTTTATTTAAGTGCAACGTCAGACGCCGTGAGAGCGAATTTGTGGTGTGGCCGATGTAGATATTATTGAGGTTGTTAGAGATACATTCTCTAAATGGACATATGAATTTATATACTATATTGGTTTTTTGCAAATCACTAACGGTGGGGGAAGAGTCGTTGCGGACAAATGAATTAGATGTAGTGGATTTAGTGTAATATATAATGAACTTAATTCTTTTGTTAGAGTCTGTCGGAGAAATATTAGTATTTATGAGTTTTTTTAGGATGTTTTCATCTAGTTGGTAGTTGGAGTGCATCTGGCTACGGTATAAGAGAGTGATATGTTTAGGATTGGTTGGGTTAGTATCATGTGTTGTTTTTTCCATGTTAAGCTTTTTAAGAAAGTAATGTATTTGTTCATCAACTATATATATATATATATGCACTACCGGCCATAATTATTAAGCCACCCAAGTTATTTTTTATAAGATGATGTATTTCATACTATTTTTATTATTTATTGCAAAATGAAAATAGAATGTTTCTTCTGTTATTGTTGTTTAGCAACATTTAACAAGGTAGGGAAGCAAAGATGAACTCGTCCGAATCACCCAAATTTTCTTCAGTCTTTCATTGATGAAACTGCAATATATTTAATTCTATGTTTACATGTAATCATGAATTCATTTCTTTTGTTTAATAAATTAGGGCTGTTTAGGTGTTTTAAGATAATTAGTTTTTCCAAGAGGCATATATTATATCTACTTCCTTTTTTATTATAAGATTTATTTTTCGCGGGTTTATCCCATGTAATAACTGGTCTATTTTTTCTTAATTTTTAATTGTCAGAAATATTTGAGGGGGCAATTATTTTACTGTATTTTATATTGCCTAATATCAATTGTTGATGGTAGAAACATGGTTTTCTGGGATTCTTAGTAGAACCAAAACAGAATTGATTATCGCCATCAGAATGAATACAGGCTCAGTAAATTTATAAACCGTACACCAATGCTATAGACGTAATATCATTTATATATATATATATATATATATATATATATATATATATTATGTATGTGTGTGTGTGTGTGTGTGTGTGTGTGTGTGCGTGCTTGTGTGTGTGTACGCGCAGATACACATCAATACATATATATTTATCAGGTGTTAATAGCCAATATCGAGGTCAACGCTGAATGGCATTAGTTTGTTTTATGTAACCCTTCATCTGTCTGTCTCTTTCTCTCTCTCTCTCTCTCTCTATATATATATATATATATATATATATATATATATATATGTATGTATGTATGTATGTATGTATGTATGTATACAAATACACACGCACACTCATACATGCATATATATATATATATATATATATATATATATATATATAATAATTTTTTTTAAACCGAAGTTTTTATTATTTCAATTTTCATTTCTACTGGAAACCATTCAGATTCTAGTAGTGAAAATGAGAAGTTGAACTTTTTTTTCTTTTCTTTTCCGGGCAAGCTGTTGAAGTGCCAACTCACATGGCCACTACAGAATTAAAGGCCCCGATTGTGTGAGCGTGTGTGTGTGTGTGTGTGTGTGTGTGTGTGTGTGTGTGTGTGTGTGTGTGTGTGTGTGTGTGTGTGTGTGTGTGTGTTCGCTGTCAGGGCTCGAACCATTCTTCTTCTTTGTAGTCAAGATCAATGTTTAATCCCTCGTGCATCAGACAGCTGAAACACAGCTTTAGACAGCTGTCACTATAGATCGGCGACATCTAATTTACAATAATATTTCAATATTTTTTTTTTATTCAGGGTAAAAATATAAACGCTTGAAAAAAAGCAGACAAAAAATTTAGAACTCACTGAAATAAGCGAAAATTTGTTTTTAAGTAAACATCAAATACCCGTATGCTTATCGACTATCAGGGTTTTCTCACTTGTCTTCTTCTTCTTCTTCTTCTTCTTCTTCTTCTTCTTCTTGTGCTGTGTCCCGTCAGGGCGGAAGCGATCACGGACTTCACTGTTTCTGTTTCTTGTCGCTCTCAGTATTTTTCCTCTTGGTATCTCTCTGAAACCCTGCTCCGCCACCCATTTCAAATATGTCTCGCTCTGCTTTCCCGTGTCTCTCTTTCATTCTATCCGTCCCGTAAGTATTAAATTCTTTTGGCCCCGCTTCGTCATTAAGTGTCTTACGAAGAACATCCTTCTTTTCCATATGTTAATTATATTTTTCTTCTCGTTTGCATCCTCTGTGACACCTCATGTTTGTTCACATGCTAAGTCCATGGTAAAACCACATTCCTGTTGCCTCAAGCCTTTCTTTCATTCTTGATGGTCCAATATTAACTTCTATACAGAAGGACAGATATCACATAGCAATCCATAACTCCTTTCACTAGTCCACGTTTCTAAAAATAAATTTGATGTCCTCGATTCTTTATATGTATAAATTCCGGAAAGAATCTCGTAAACTATTTTTTTTCTTTACCTTCAAAGATTAAACATGTTTTTTGTAGAAGAATTAATTTACTTCTTTATCTTGGGTACTCAATGAAACTCACTGATGCAACACCCTTGATTAAACACATAATATATGAATTTGCTAAAATTGACTGCAATTATTGCACGTGAGTCTTGCAAGTGAATCAAGCTTTGCATCACAAATGATAGAAATCATATTGAAAATATTATTTCTTATTATACCAATTCAATAAATTATTGAAAATTTAATTTAAAAAAATATGCATCTTTGCCTATGTACCCAGGCATTGTGGATATTTTATATATATATATATATACCTTTACAAATTAAACATTTGTTTATAAAATAAGAAAAAAGTCTTTTTTTGTTGGGTGGGGGTATGATAAAAAAGAAGGTGTACTCAATGAAAATCACGGACGTGACACTCTTGGTTGTAACATAAAGTGTGAATGTGCTAAAATCGACGGCAATGTAGAGTTATTGCATCGATTTCAGGTGAATCGTACAAAGCTCAGCAATCTTTGCTTCTCAAAAGATGGAACTCACATTTAAAATGTTATATATTAAAATTCCAGTTCAATAAAATATTGTTGAAAATTTAATTTTTAAAAAATATACATTGTTCTCTATGCGTCCTGACTTTAGGAATATTCTGTATTAGCATTTAATTGAAAGTAGGCTTTGAGAGATTAAGAATCTTACACAACTTTTGGCGTTCAATCCGTCATAGATTAGAATTTCGACAAGGCAAGGCAAAATCAATGAAGTTTGAACAACTTTAAATTATAAACTAACCAGAGTGTATCTTAGATCATGACATATCTTCAAATGGTTAAACATTTAATCTGGCTTCCTGTGTGGTTATACATATTTCCCACTTGCATAAGATTCTTTTCTGGACACGCTCTACAAATTATCAAAACTTTCTTCCGAGTTCTGAGTATTTTTAAGATGTTATATGTTAATATTCGAAAGTGTTGAAAATTTTCTTTCTTGAAAATATTAATCTTTGCCTACGTGTCCAGAATTTAAGTACAACCTGTATTCAGCACTCCGTTAAATTTACATCAAAACTTTATATATATATATATAGGAACAAGATTCTAGGTGATAACCAGTATGGATTTCGATCTCCTTTATCCAGAGCTGACATTTCAGTTGTCATTATTCACAGAATCAACGAGTCAATAGACAATAAATTCATCACGAGGACAATTGCGATAGATATATCAAAGACCTTTGGCAAGGTGTGGCATTAGGGTCTGCTGCATAAACACTCCAGCTATGGAATCTCCGGAAAGACTTTCTCAATTATGAAGTCCTTCTGGACAGGTAGGTCTCTGAAGGTCTCTTTGTTGTTAATGGTAAATTATCGGATGCTAATAAAATCAATGTCAGTGTTCCTCGGAGTTCTTTCTCCTGTATTACCCTCTTTCCTTGATATGTTGATGATCTGCCTGAGAACTTACTCCGGTCCTTAGTGGATATATATGCGGATGATACAGCACTTTATAGTTGCACCTCTAATATGCTGTCGACCAGAAACTACTAATCTCTCCTCTGACATAACCCGGATGGTTCCTTGAAGGAAGGACAATCTCTTACAATCCAAATAGTCAGAACGAAACTAAGAACACTTCAACATTTACGAGTAAACCCTGTTCTGCCACCTATCTCTGTTGATGTGTCTTTTCTGAACGCGGTTCATTGTTTTCTATGTCTTCCTGGGGCACAAGCTTACCTCAAGTTTAACTCATATATATCGATATATTGTTAAAGAACTGTAGAAATGATCGGTACATTGCAACACTTCAGTAAAAATCTGTCTCTCACCTCTATATCTAATCCTTATAAGAGATAAATGATATCAAAAATGTTTCCGAAGAAGCCATATTTAGGATCCCTAACGGAGATTGCAACAGTTTGAATTTATCTTTTATGTATGCAGTATGGGTTATTGTTGTGGCGTAGTTTTCGCACTGAAGGTTAGAATCGTGCTATGTCTGATGCTAATCAACTTAACACACCCAAAATGTTAGGACACTTGGTAATCTTCCACTGAAGCTGACTCCTTAGTATTCGGCTAACTGCCGACTAATATCAACTGCCTAGTAGTTCTACTGAACTCCCGTAGAACTCTAAAGAACTCCTATGAACTTCCCAAGAACTTCTTAGAATTCCTTGTTAAGTCATATTAATATAGGAGGGAGAGTTCATTATTTGAGGTATAAGTGTGTTTCCCCATAACAGTTATATATCTTAAACAGAAAAGCGAGGGTCAAAATTTATTCAAAACATTAAAAGTTCAATCGGTATATCTTGTGAAGATATGTTTCTGAAAACAAAACAAAAAAAAGAAAGTTTGGTCTTGTGAGGTAACACTTTAGGAGTTCGCCCGGACGAGGTAAAAATTTGTAAAATTCAACGACTCAGTTTTACTCCTGGAAAGCTGACTGACCCGCTAACTCCATTTCAATAAAAAGAAAATTAATAAAATAATCATCTTTTGCATCTCAAGTAATCTTTGATTTTATTTAAAACATGACCACAACTTTATCTAAACATTAAGGAGATAAAATTTCATATTTTTCTTATTATTTGTACAATAAAGTATACTTAATTCTTTTTTATTGATTAAGTGCGTACTTGCTTCTTTGTATGAATGTTATCTACATTAGTGCAACATTCCTGAAGCATTTCAACCCAGAGATTGGTAAGGCGCGTTATGTGGCATTGTATAAATCAAAATATAATTAAATAATACAAAAACTTTCTTTATCTCTCACACGCTGATATTTTAAGGGATATCCGTACGAAATGAAAACACTGAGGAAAACGTGTTCTAACTGCATTCAACTTTGGCGCAAGGAATAACCTTGGGGTAGATATAAATTCATCTCTTCACTACACCAGATATGGATTAAATAGTAGGACTATTATCTGAAAAAACTCATTGTTATCTTCCAGAAAACTTTAATGCAATATTTACTCACGAAAAAGAATTATTCTTGCTCAAAATGAATATTATCTACATTAGTGCAACATTCCTGAAGCATTTCAAGCCAGAGATTGGTAAGCCGCGTTATGTGACATTGTATAAATCAAAATATAATTAAATAGTACAAAAACTTTCTCTCTTTATATCTCACACGCTGATATTTTAAGGGATATCCGTACGAAATGAAAACACTGAGGAAAGCGGGTTCTAACTGCATTCAACTTTGGCGCAAGGAATAACCTTGGGGTAGAGATAAATTCATCTCTTCTCTACACCAGATATGGATTAAATAGTAGGACTATTATCTGAAAAAACTCATTGTTATCTTCCAAAAAACTTTAATGCAATATTTACTCACGAAAAAGAATTATTCTTACAGTTGCTCAAAATGAATATTATCTACATTAGTGCAACATTCCTGAAGCATTTCAAGCCAGAGATTGGTAAGGCGCGTTATGTGACATTGTATAAATCAAAATATAATTAAATAGTACAAAAACTTTCTCTCTTTATATCTCACACGCTGATATTTTAAGGAATATCCGTACGAAATGAAAACACTGAGGAAAGCGGGTTCTAACTGCATTCAACTTTGGCGCAAGGAATAACCTTGGGGTAGAGATAAATTCATCTCTCCTCTACACCAGATATGGATTAAATAGTAGGACTATTATCTGAAAAAAACTCATTGTTATCTTCCCAAAAATTTTAATGCAATATTTACTCACGAAAAAGAATTATTCTTACAGTCGCTCAAAATTTTTTTCGTCTTTAAACAAACGGTTAATAAACTTTAAAAGTACAAACCAATATAATATCTCTTCTTACATTCTTTTAACATCAGGTTACAATATTTATCGAGAGCTTAACCGTTTGTAAAGGGTTATTTTCTTGTTTGGGATATATATGAAAAGTGCAAAAATATTTCGTCTGATGCTTATGTGCATTAGGATTTCATAGAAGTAATTTCTTTACGTTAGTGCCACTATGTATGAGCACGAATGATGGATGCAGGAAATTTAATTTTATTTATTTATTTTTCTTTTATCTAGGTGATTTAATTCAGATTATTTTTTTTTATCTTTCCGACAATTTCTCATAAGATCAGAGTAACTTATTCTTTATACAAGAATTGTAGTCCGTCTCGTTACGGTGATAAGCTACTTTTATCAAAAGATAAAACAATTCACAAAGAGGAAAAAGGTTTAGAGCGTGCTATGATCGCAAAGTCATCAACAGTATCAATTCCACTATTCCTGACCGATTTTCGATTATCACAGTAGGATTTATCTAATGACAAATGTGATGGAAGCAAAAAGATAAATAAATAAAAGAAAACGTATTTTAATAAAATCTGCTTGAATATGTATATAATTTCAATATGTATATTTAGATTAGTTATAAATTAAAATTAATTCCTATGAGCTAAATAAGTTAATTTCCTCAGACCACACTATATTTGTTCCATTCGGTATAAATATTTTCCCGGGAACTATATACCGAATGGATCGAATATAGTGTGGTCTGATGAAATGAGCTAATTTAGCAGATAGAAATGAATTATAATTTACAACTAATCTAAATAATGTATTGAATTTTTCTTTATAAATATCATATTGCTCTGGGTAACTTCCATTGATCTCTCTATACAGTTATAACACTTAATATTTTATACTAAATTACACCTGTTAGAATATCCTCGCCGTTCACGGACTATCTATCTATCTATCTATCTATCTATCTATCTATCTATCTATCTATCTATCTATCTATCTATCTATCTGTGTGTGTGTGTCTCTGTTTGTGTGTCTGTGTGTGTGTGTGTGTGTGTGTGAATAGAATAAGTAAAGAACCAGTAGGAAAACGTGTCTTTAATCTAACATGTTTCACTTATAACAAGCTTCTTCAGAGATTTATTAAAGTCGATTGATTTAAAAATCCATGAAGCAGTATATTGATTGAGGTATACTTTCATTAGCCAGATACGTGACACATGTGATAAAGCAATGGATGAATATTAAATCTAGAAGAAAAAGCTTGTTGTTAACAATATAATATTGTTTTCCCCTTCTGAAGCAGATCCCTTAATTTATTTAATTATGTTTTCTCCCTATTTTTCTATTTCCCCTATTTATTAGGTATTTTTCTTGCTTACTATCATGATATATAATTCATAGTTGTTTATTAGTGTCATTCTTTTTTTCTTCTTCTTCTTTTAATTATTATTATTTATATTACTATTATTATCATTGTTATGTCATTTTTCATTATGAAATTCTGGTATTGTCGCACTACCTACCAAGTCTGAAGGAAGACCTAAGGCAGGTCGTGGTGTGTTGTTGTGGCTCTATTTCATGTTTTTTCATATCTCCCTAACATCCCTAGGGTTACATAGACAAAGTTCCTCTTAGTGTGTGGGTTATAATTAACAAAACAATTTTTTGTATGTCTCTTTAGCTGGGGTTTCCAGGGATTCTTTCATTATGCTTTTTTGTTCCATTTTTTTTATCATTATGCTTTTTTGTTCCATTTTTTATCATTTCAAGTGCACCCACCATCACTGGTATGATACTCCTTTTCAATTTCCATATTTTTTGCTATTTCAATTTCCAGGTCTTTATATTTTGACAGCTTTTCGAATTCCTTGGTTGCTATGTTACAATCCGCTGGACAAGTCATGTGAATTAATTTTGGTTTTTAACAATAATATCCGGCCTATTGCTTTAATTTATCTGTTTGTATAGATGGTGTAATTCCATAGAATGGTAACATCTATTTCTCTAACCTGTGCTTGGTAATGTTTATACCAGTGGTTATTTTTTATTACTTTTATTATTATTATTATGTCATTTTTTATCATATTTCGATTTCTGCTTTGGTCTCACTACCAACCAAGTCTGCGTGGAGGCCTAAAGCAGGTAGTGGCGTGTTGTTATGACTCCATTTCATGTTTTTCTATCTTCCCTATCATCCCCAGCATTACATAGATAAAGTTTTCCTTAGTGTGTGGGCTGTACTTAATAAGACAATTTTTTGTATATCTCTTAAGCTGGGGTTTCCAGGGATTCTTTCAATGTGTTGTTTTGTTCCATTTTTTATCATTCCAAGTGCACCTACTATCACTGGCACAACTCTTGTTTTCAATTTCCACATTTTTTCTATTTCAATTTCCAGGTCTTTATATTTTGACAGTTTTTTAACAATAATGTCTGGCCTGTTTGCTTCAATTTTTCTGTCTGTGTAGATGGTGTAATCCCATAGAATGGTTACATCTTCTATTTCTGTAACCGGTGCTGGATGATGTTCATACCAGTGTTTGTTTACAGATTTTCCATAATGTTTACACATTGCCCAATGTAAATATTGCCCAACTCTATCGTGGCGATTTTTATATTCGTTTGGGGCAAGCACAGAACAGCCTGAGATTAGGTGGTCTATTGTTTCTTGGTGTTTATCACAAAACCTGCATTTTGGATCCATATTATTATGCACAATATTTGCCTGAAAGTTTCTCGTGAAAAGACTTTGGTCTTGTGCTGCAAGTATAAATCCTTCAGTTTCAGACTTTAATCCAGATGCACGTAACCATCGATGAGTATTAACTTTGTCAACATTGGATTTATTGGCACGTACTGGATATTGGCCATGCAGAGGTTTGTCTTGCCAGCGCTGTTTCATCTTTTCAAGAGCTTTATCTTTGGCTTTCATTTTCATATATTTTGCCGCAATAGTTGGTTCTTGGCTTCTGTTTTGCTTTTCTACAGAATCTACTAACTGTAAGTCTTGTTTGTATTTACTGCCTTCTTTTATTATTGAATATTTTTTCTTTTTTTCTTCATGTTGCCTTACTAATTGTATCATCCAATCCATTGTTTTTTCTATGTATGTTAGTAAGCCAATAGTTGTTGTCTTGTATGACAATTCCAGCTGAATAAGACCCCTTCCACCTTCTTTACGGGGTATGTATAGACGGTCTACATCAGCCTTTGGATGATGCATCTTATGCTTAGAAAGAAGCTTTCTTGTTTTAGCATCCATTCGCCTGATGTCGTTTAGAGTCCAGTTTAAGATGTTGAAGCTATATTGGACAACTGGGATTGCAAGGATATTAATGGCCATAACTCTGTTCTGTGAATTTAATTCAGTTTTTAATATCATTCGTAGCCTTCTATAGTACTCTTTACGCACTATTTCTTTCATTTTTTTATGGTGAATGTTTTCGCTCTCATGTACACCTAGGTATTTATAAGCTTCTTCTGGTTTCAATTCTTTTATTGTTACAGCAGGGTCTAGGCTAATTGAGGATGTTTCTTGCATTGATCCACGTAAAACTGTAGCTTTAGCACATTTATTCAAATTAAATTTCATTCCAATGTCTTCGCTGAAGCATTTTACAGTTTGCAGAAGACCTTCCAGCTCATTATCATTCTTAGCATATAACTTTAAGTCACCCATGTAAAATAGATGGCTTATTTTCTTTTGGCCTATTTTATAACCACATTCTGTCTTATTAAGTTGACTGGTTAGTGCTATTAATGATATGCAGAATAGTAAGGGAGATAAAGAATCACCTTGAAATATACCTCTTTTGATGTTTATTTCATCAGACTTATAGGTTCCATTTATATGATTGAGGTAAAGGGTTGTTTTCCATATAGACATGCACTGTTTGATGAAATTGATGATGACGGGCGATATCTTGTATATATTTAAAGTCTTTAAAATCCAGTCATGTGGCACACTATCGAATGCCTTTTGATAGTCTTTCCAGGCTGTACTAAGATTTTTCTTTGTACTGTAGCAGTTTTCCAGGATCATTTTGTTAATCAGCAATTGGTCTTTACAACCATAACAGCCACGTTTGCACCCTTTTTGTTCAAGCGGTATCATGTCATTTCTTTCTAAGAATAAATATGTCTGTTTTGTTAAAATAGATGTTAATAGTTTATATGTTGTCGGAAGACATGTAATTGGTCTGTAGTTTTTCGGGTTTTTTGTGTCACCATTCTTGGATAGAAGAAATGTAATTCCTTTGGTCATCCATGCAGGAATTTTAGTGGGATCGTCAACCATTTCTTGAAGTTCTTTGGCTAGTTTTTTATGTGCTGCATTTAAATAATTTCGCCAAAAGTTAGGAATTTTATCTATACCTGGGAATTTCCAATTGTGTGCTTTTTTTAGTGCATATTTAACATCATCTTCTGTAATTCCAGACCATGTCTGTTCGGGTTTATTTTTCATTCGTTCTATCTCTTGCTTAATCCAATGTACTTCCTTGCTAAGTTCTTTAGGGCAAGCCCATATCTTTTCCCAGAACTGTGTGACTTCTTCCATTCTGGGGGGTACTGTCACTTCAATTCTTTTTTTACCTATTTCCCTGTAAAATCTCTTTGTATCAGTCTGAAAAATCTTGTTTTCTCTGTAAAATCTTGCTCTTTTTTCATAGCGTCTTATTCTTTGAGCCTTCAGTTGGATTTTTTGCTTTATTTTTTCTTTATTTGATAAGACGTCATTTTCATTCTTGATGTTATATTTTTTTACGGCTCTTCTGCTTTTCCTAGTTCTTACATTTATTCCTCTACTCAGTTCATCCAATATTGATAATTCACTTCTAAGTTGTTCTATTTCTTTTTCTATTTTTCTTTTCCAAGGTGGAACTTCACGTCTACGATACTGCTTTGTTTTTATTTTGATATTTAATTTTTTGTTGCTGCTGTTGCTGATGCATATATTATTTCGTTAAGATTTGTATGAGGGTCTTCATCCAGTATTGATTTCAGTGCTGCATTGTAGAGTTTAATAGTACGGAGGTTATGTTTTGTTGGTAGTAATTTTGGGAGCTGTTCACGTTCCTCCATTGTAATATTTTGTATTTGACTTAGATGGTTTTTTATTTCTATCTTGGCTTCCTGTATATTGTTCTTATTTTCCGTCAAATAATTATCTTCGATGTGTTCTGAACTCGTTTTATTTTTGTCTTTTAACTGACTCAGATCACAACTTTCCAGCACTTTTAAATTCACAGCATTATCTTCGCAGTGATTTGCGTGTTTCACGGTTTCTACATTATGACCTGTGGCTTGTTTGATGTTATTACTTTTTATTTCTGATTCCGGTTTCTTTTCATAATTTGTTGATTCGTCTCTTCTTGTTACAATTCTTTTAATTTCATTGATTTCAGCCTCTGTCAGTCGGTTATTACGAATAATGTACCTACGTACATTGGCTAATTTATTTTCGTCAATATACTTTCTATTTGCTTGACCAACTTTTTTCACGCCAAATGTCATGTTTGGCGAGTCACGTTTTTTTGAGGTTTGAGTAACGCTTCATGAAATGCAGTCATAACGACTTTGTACTCCTCACGAGACCATTTTATTTTTTCTTTCTTTAAATATACGGTTGTAGATCTAGCTGGTGAATTTTCAGGACCAACGTTAGGATTATCCTGGTTGTGGGGACCTGAAGATTCATTGTTTGTGTAGGAGTTTGTTCCTATGGCAGATTTTTCGACCTCAGGTAGGTTCCCTCCTGAAGGACAGGCTCCCTGTTTATCCACTGGAAGAGCCATACTGGACTTTTTATTTCTATTTGTATTTTTCATGTTTTTCCCACGAGTGACGCACGGGTCCAAAAGTCCACCCAAAGTTGCCCGGCACGTTGGGTAACGGTCTTTTACAAACAGGGTCCCGAAGCCTGTAGGGGATCGTTTGTGACCTCATAACGCAGTGGCCATTCACTCCTCGGCACGATTAACACCTTGAGTTGCGGGTTGTTGTTCGGAGTTTTCCTTCTCCTAAATGGGCTGCCAAGCAACATCTGACATATACGCGATTGGAATTCAAGGAGAAAGACGCTGGTTAAAAAAAACAAAAACAAACTTTGGCCTAATTATTATTATTATTATTAACAACATTAATGTTATTATTATTTTTAGTTTTATATTTATATATATATTATATTGTTTATTCATTTACTGCTATTTATTATGGTATATCATTTATTATGATATATAATGATATTAAGCAAAAGCAAACGTAATAAATAGGGGTAAAAGGAAAAAATAAAGAGATAATTAAATAAATTAAGGGATCTGCTTCAGAAAAGAAAACACTATTATATTGTTAACAGAAACATGTTTTTTCTTCTAGATTAAATATTCATCTATTGTTTTATCACACGTGACACGTATTTGACCAATGAAACTATACCTCAATCAACATACTGTCTCTTATCAATATAAATCATTTGTCTTAAATAAATCTCTCAAGTAGCTTGTTATGTGAAAGACACTTTTTTCCTACTTGAATGAATTCCTACTTGCGCTTTACTTATTTTATTCATCTTGTGGGATTCTGATCTATATATCCAGCTCCTATATATATATATATATATATATATATATATATATAATTTTAAAATTTCCAACTTTCATCCCCCGCGCGCATGTAGAATCCCACATCAATGAAAAACATTTATCTCGATGAAATCCTGACCAATGAAACGGCCAGAACGACAGAATTTTCCATATATATAGTTTTTTTTTTTTTCAATCATTTCACCCCGAGCAAGGCGGAAACGCCACTGATGTGCAGGGAGTTACATAAATGTAAAAAGATTAATTAGAAAAGAGTGAGGAGTACAAGCTAGTTAGAAAGGAACAATAGAAAGCTGAGAAAGAAGGTGCGATGACAGATAAATGGGTGGAGAAAAAGGGAAGCTTATACAGGGGAGGGGAGAGAGCTAGAGGCCAGTGGTTAGTAGATGAGTATTAACTTTGCATTTAAATTTCTGGAGGTTGTAGCCGTCAGGAAAGCAAGAATACGGGAGTGAGTTCCACAGGCGGGAAGTGCGAGAGAGGAAGCTGCAGGAGTAGAATTGTCGGCTGCATTTGGCTAACCTGACTGTGAATGGGTGGGACCCAGTTGCCAGTCTGGTTGCACGGGTAAACACCTGTTGAGGAGGCATCAGTGACTTAAGCTCATCCGAGCAGAAGCCATGAAAATATTTATAGAAGAGACAGAGGGAGGTCACATTTCGATATATATATATATATATGTATGGGTGTGTGTTCGTGGGGTGGATGCCTGTTAATAGAGATATTACTGTGTTTGTAAGCGGAAACAATTTAGTGGTTACATTATGTTTTATGTGACCCGTGGTTGTTTCGGGACTACGAAAACGCCGGTAGATGCAAACAGTCACACTTTGACTTCACGCAGCATCCTGCAATTCCAGAGCGAGAGAAGAGAAGTAGAGATTTCCGTCCCCTTTTCTATAATACCACTTTGTATATCGCCATCAAGCGGGTGTTAGAAAAATTATTTTTGTAGACAATTTGGCATAATCCTACAGTAGCAAGACTCTTTTGATTAATCCGTATTGATACATATCTTAAAAAAGCCAATATCTTTTCTAACATGGGGCATCGGTCTATTAATAGATTTTCTTGAAATGAAAATAAGGGATATTTTATGCATCCAATTTCCACAGGTAGAACAGGCTGATATTATTAAAGATTTTAATCTGTCCCCTGTCCAGACTAATTCAAAACGACCTAATGACATTACTGTCACCATTAAGCTATTCACAACAATGTAGTTATTGCAACACCCCATTTGTTACTGACATGAAACGAAACAAAACGTTGTCGTAGAATATATTGAGACATAAAAATGAATGGATTTTTTTTAATAAGCAGGGGAGAGAAAACAGATAAAATAACTGGGACGGGAAGAAAAAGCTTAGGAAATGAAAAGAAAAGAAAGAAAAGAAAAAAAGAAATAAGAGAAAGGAAGAAAAATGTGCGATGGCGGGAACCTTTCAAAAAAAGAATGAATTTAAAATAAAGAAAGAAAAATCATAAAATAGATAGGAAATAACTAAATTACTATGAGAGAAAAAGAGAAAGATAGGGAAAATGTTTGATTGCCTTCGAAATCCTGAAAGAAATCATATAAAACAAAAAATAACTATTATATTAAAATAGAAGGGAAAGGAAAAGGAGCATTTTAGAAGAGGAAAATAAATAATTTCAGAAGAATACATGTTGAAAATACTGAAAGAAAGAAAGGAAAAAGGAAAGAAAGAAAGCAAGAAAGAAAGAAAGAATAAATCTTTCAAGAATTATTATAGAGAAAAAGAATAAAAACAAAAATAGCAAAAGACGAAATTACTACAAAATATGATGGAATACATAAAGAAAAGGAAAGGAAAGAAAATTACAAGAAAGAAAGAAAGAAAGAAAGAAAGAAAGAAAGAATGAATGAATTAATTAAAAATTAAATGGCTAAGTACAGAAAGACATGAGAAAAAAGAAATAGCTAGTTAATGAGAAAGAAAGAAAGAAAAAAGAAAGAGTGAATGAATGAAAGAAAGAAAAAACGAATTACATGGTTAGATAAAGAAAGATATAAGCGAAAAATGGGCTAAGTAATTATAACAGAAGAAAGAAAGAAATGCTTCAGGAAGGAATATACGGTTATATAATAAGAAGAAAAATAACAAAACACAGCAAAATAAAATTAAAGAAAAAAAGAAAGCAATACGAAAACATAAATATAAGAAAGCAAAAGAAAAAATTAACTTAAGAGGGGAGAAACAATGAATGAAAGTGCTAAGGTAAATCATAAACTCAGAATGAAATTTAGAAATTGGTAATGAGATTAAAAAAGAAAAAAAAGGAGGACACAACAATGAGATAAAAGAGAATAAAAAAGCTTATAATAATACCGATTTTTAATGAAAAAAAAATTAAATTAAAATTGGGTAGTACTACAGGATGTAGATAAAATAAGACAACAGTAAAGAAAAATGCAATGTTATTGAAGAATAGGAAAATTAAATAGAAAAAAAAGAAAGTGCTACATAAGGAGAAAAAAGAAAGAACAAGGCAATGATCGAAAAAATGAATGTGTCATGTGGTACGATAAAAATGTTAAGCAACAATAAAAGAATGATAGAAATTACGCACTCCTTTTCTTTCTTTTCTTTTTCTTTCTTTCTCTTTCTCTTCTTTCTCTTTTTTATTTTTCTTCTTCATTCTCCTCATTTTCTTTCTTTTCCTTTTCATTTTTATATTCTTTTTCCTCTTTTTCTTCTTTCTCTTCTTGTTTTTTTCTTTCTTTTTATTATCTTTCTTTTTTCTTCATTCTATTATTCTTTATTCTTCTTTCTATTCTTCTTTTTCTCTTTTCTTCTTACGTGTCTTCTTTCTTTTCTTCTTCTTCTTCGTTTTTTTCTTATTATTATTCCAGTTATCTCTTCTGGATTTTAAGTATAAATGTCGTTTTGTTTCCATTGTCTCCAAAGTTCCGAGATTGATCGCATTTTCGGTCCATACTATTCCAATCATTCTTCTGTAGAGCTCTATTTCTGTTTTTTCTTCGGCATCTGCGAGAAGATTATCCATCATTCACTGCTATATACAAAAACAGATATCACATAACAGTTCAGTTGCGTTTTTTTTTTTTTAATCAAACATTGTGTTTTTATTTCTTAGTACTGTGCTTAGCTTTTGAAAATCATCTTTTTGTATACCAAACCGCTTTCGGATTTTACAAGTAACAAGTGGAAACGTATATCTATGCTTCCTCGTGTAGAGCCACATTTATGCCAGCATTCACAGAGGATTGATATTACCAAACATTACAATACGCTTTTATTTTATTTTTATTTTTAAAGGAACGACAAATATCGTTTTAGAGAATGAGAGAAATCAAATTTTGCAAATTAGTTAAATATAAATTAAAATGGAAAAAAAGAAACAGAAAATGGAGAAAGAAACAGAATAAAAAAATAACGTCTTTCATAGGATGAATAGAAAAATAGACAAAACGAAAAGTTATTAATAGAAAGTTAAGAATTATGGTCATCATGTATATTAAAGAAAAGGGAAAATAAGCGTTACTCGAAGAAAACAATGAAAGTGATAAAAGAATAATAAAGAAAAGATAATAAATGTATGAAATTATTTATTAAAACGAAAGGAAAAATAATTATGTTGTAAAAGACAAGAAAGAATAATAGCCATTCAATGAATGCTGGAAAAAAATGAGGGAAAATACAAAATGGAAAGAGGAAAAAATAAGAAATAAAATATCGCTTGGCTTTCAAAAGAATATACAAAAAGAAGAAGTTTTTATGTTCTAAAGAATAAAAATAAAAAGACGGCTAACTAAAAAGCAATAAATAAATAACGAACAAAGTAATATTACTTAAAAAACAACAACAACATTGTAACGATTTCCGTTCGTCTGAATAGATGGGTTCAGTGTTTGATGTGTTGTTGGTTTCATATAAAACTCGAAACGGTCATTTTCAAACGGGTGTTATGAATATTAGGGCCTCTAAACGACTGGGTACTTGAGATTCCTTTTTCTTTTCAAATATGAAGGAAAAAACAGTAACTGCTCTCTTTTCGTTAGATCCTAGATTTTGTAAATGGTCAGGGAAGACAGCAATGATATAACATAGTTTTAGCTCGTCAAAGATAATGATGTTGATTATGAGTCAGTCTTCTTTCAAATCGAGGGACATATAAACGACTTGTTTCTTTTCAAGCTGTCAGTTTTATGGCACTATTTTCCTATCCTTTGGTAGTAAAATAAATTCAAAGGAAATACCAAAAAAAAAAAAAAATTAAATGATGAAAACGAGAAAATCAAAAGAAATATCTATATTATCAAGGTAATAATATAGGCTATTAATATGTCAAGGCTTATTTTTTGTTTGATATTATATATCAGCTGAACTATTCTTCTTATTATTATTCCATTAAAAGTTTCAATTTCGTTTTCTTTAACATTTTTTTTACTGTAGGATGTAATTAGCTTGTAGTTACCTATAACAAAAGCACCCGTTGAACCAGACCAGCATTTAATGGTAGCAAATAAGGAAGGTTTTGGAATCAAACGTTAAAAATAAAAATAAATACATAGAATTTTTTAAAATGAAGGCACCTTGGTGTTTTATTAAATTTAATGACAATGCTCGCACTGGAAACGCACACGGTAAATGTCAGCTAGAATCCGACTTCAAGCCAATATAGGGGTAGAGTCGCCGATTGACGCCATTTCGGCCGGGTTTCAATCCTGGGTAAAAAAGCAATCGGAGTCATGTGTGATACGGCGAAACAGATCTGTCTGCGGCTGACAATATATATATATATATATATATATATATATATATATATATATATATATATATATGGTGAGGACAGCAGTTTTAAAAAATAGTCTTCAAAGAAAAACAATTTGACACCTGAAAATAATTGAAATCAAAATGGCAGTATCCATGACGAGTAAAAGGTTCGAATTCAGGATGAAATTAAATTAACAAAATTTGCTCAAAAATATTTTTTTTTAAATTGCGACGAAAAACATTTCCTTAAAATAATTTTTCCTCGTTTGGAATATTTAATCAACAAACTTTTATAATCTACC
The DNA here is from genome assembly GCA_037127315.1 of Ascarosepion bandense. Classification (NCBI taxonomy): domain Eukaryota; kingdom Metazoa; phylum Mollusca; class Cephalopoda; order Sepiida; family Sepiidae; genus Ascarosepion; species Ascarosepion bandense. The sequence continues at coordinate 293,215 of JBBBDQ010000347.1, forward strand.
TTTTTAATTTTGCCGTTTAAATGTAGTGCTTAAAATGCGTGGTGATCTTCTACACAAATGAAGGCATTTAACTGATATTAATTTAGAAAGAAATTCAGTTCACAGTTTTGACCAGATCGCTTTCACGCTAATAATTATTCGGCCGAGCTAGCACATATATTCATGTGTCAATCACGGCAAATACCACGGTCTTGCATGAATGGTTGATAGTCATTAAAGCAATATTGTGTCATGAATCAGCTGGTAGGTAGTTGCTGATTAATCAACTCGTCTTCCTAGCGGAAGTTTTCTTATCTTCTTCTCTCTTTCCTGCCCTGTCTCTAAGTCTTCTCGATGTTCTGCTCTCTTGCCAGAGAAGAAAAACGATCGTATATGAGCTAAAATTCCCACGTATTTTGCCTTCTCGAATTTTACTTAACCGTGTCATCTATCAATCATTTTCGCCGATTACTGCCTTTGAATCTGGCTACCTTTGACGTAAACACATTTTGTCGGTCACTGCCGGATTACATAACTTATTACCACAGGTGAATTTATCTCGTGCGTATTTTTGTCAACTTCCAAAGTTTTTGCAAGTCTCAGACTTCAATCATATCCATAACTGACTGATAGCATCATCTGCCGCATCGTTATCCTCTGTCTTTTCAGTTGGACATTAACTCTACTGGACACCTAGTCATGAACATCTTTTTTCATGGCATCATATGTGTATGTTTATACAATTGCCTTAGTTAAAGGAGAGATGCACTTAAAATGTTCATAGGTGAACATTTTCAAATAGGAGTATGAGAGAAATACAATATATTTCTGTAACCCGACAGAAATATGATTGACGTCAGAGGCAGTAACCGACAAAAGTGTGATTACCTCAAAAGTAGCCGGAGTGAAAGGCTGTAGCTGGCGAAAATCAATAGATGACACAGTTAAATGAAATTCGAGAAGGTAAAACACGTGGAAATTTTAGCTTATATACGATCGTTTTTTTCTCAGGCTAGAGAGCAGAACAGCGAGAGGACTCAGGGATAAGGCAGAGAAGAGAAGAAAAGGTAAGACAACTTCCGCTAGTCAACTTCCTTGTATGAGCGTGATTCGCTCTGACAAGCACTTCACACAACCGTCATCAGCGAAGAATAAAAATATAAGTTTATATTTTTATATACACATCATACTTGTAATCCAGAAGAGTCATTATACTTCAATAATAGACTGCTACAAGACAGATACGAGTTATTTAAGAGACAGGTACAAGGCTGCTACCATAATCGAACTTAATTTACAGATTTCACTACAGATTTCAGCAAGACTACGTCAGTATCAAGTGGCATTATATTTCTTTATTGCGTTATCTTCTTTCAAACAGACAAAACAGTGGCGACGAGAATTTGAGCTCACACGGAAAAATAAAAAATCGCCTAATATTACAATGGCGACGGTAAATTCGAATTCACAGGAAAAAAATTCTTCGTAGATTGTACAACATAATTCACTATGGGAGAATTAAAGCCGGTGATTCAGCCACAGCATGAATCCCAGAATTTACTTTTACAACAAATTCAGGATTACTTAAAGACAATCCTGGTAATGTAAGGAAAAAACAATACGACAAATTCCTATTTGTCGGAGTCGGTCATTAATTCAGTTAGTTAATCATAATTATGTCCCAGAATAAAGTATTACTTTCATATCGTACTTTAGAAGGTACAAGCCAATTTCCAGAAATTAATGTTAAGAAGGCTCGGATGAAAAGAAGGTACGTCTGTTAAGAAAACTCTGCCCCGCTAGACATGAGAAATAATTAAATTTAATATTGTCAAATACTCCTGAAAAGGAGTCAATTGATTAAACTGAGTCCTTATTATCGAAGATTTGGGGCGAAAATAATTCACTTTTTTATGCACGATGGCAGTTCATGAAACTTACTAAGGATGAAAATGAAGAGTTTATCACATATGCCGATAATGGCAACTGTAAGTGTTAGAAATTTGAAATTCCCCGGATGATGATAAACCTTCGTTAAAAGTTTACCATCAAGTAACAAAATTTGAACAGGTTTCAAAGTTAACAATACAGAATGTTCTTTTTGATCATTTCACCCCAAACAAGGCTATACCGCAACTGGTGCGCGGAGGAGGGCTACATAAGAGAAGATTGAAAGTTTAAGCGGAAGGAAAGCGAAGAGAAAGACGAACCAGTTACAGGAAGTGTCGAAGAAAGCGTAAGAGAAGCATTGGAATACCAGTATGAAGACAGTTGCGAGGATAATGTGAGAAAGAAAACGAACAAGATACACGAGGGGATGAGAAAAGGACTACAGAAGGACGAGGGTTAAGTGGGCACGAGATGGGAATTGACGTTGCATTTAAATTCTTGGTGATTGTAGACGTCTGGGAATTTCTCAAGTGGGAAGCGCCAGAAAGGAAACTGACGGAGTACAAGTAGCGGCTGCATTTAGTTGATTTAACTATAAAAGGGTGGAACCTTGTAGTCAGTCTTGTTGCTAGCGTAAATTCTTGTGGAGGGTGCATCAGTGAGCTAAGCTTGTCAGAGCAGAAGCTATGAAAATATTTATAGAATAGATAGAGGGATGCCACATCGGGCCAGTGAGAATGTGTCTAAAGTTGATCTGCTAAGTTGAGACCGATCGAGTTACAGATTCTCTTTTTGAGCCTGTCGAGAATCCTGTGATGAATGGCAGCGTCACCCAACCAGATATGACAAGAGTATTCAGTGCACAGATGGTAGATTTGTATATGTGCAAGACGGACGCAGGTGGGAAAAACTTTCTGGTTCGACACAGTAACACAATCTTCTTAGCAGTTAATTAAGCTATTTATTCAATGTAATGGTTTCACTTGAGGTCGGAAGAGAGGGTGAGGCCGATGAGGCGCAGTGTATTGCTTTCAGGGACACTCGCTTGTTCCATGTTGATAGTGGGTAGGAAGGACTGCTTTTGGTGGTTGACAGATAGCAGCTTTGTTTTAGAAGCATTCAGAGGATTCCCAAAAAGTTGTTAACTAATACTACGAAACTGTAAAGATTCAATAGGAATGAACGTCAGAACTGCATCTGATCCGAAAAAGAAACAAAAAATAATAGAGTAGTACTAAAACTAAAACTATGAAATACAAATACTGCAAAACTTAACACATGCTACGGCTGTAGTATGCTTCCTTTCAGAAAAAAAAACTTTCCATTTAAAACCAAAAACTGTTTTAATTGTAGAAAAACCAGTCACAAGAAAGCTACTGCAAGTCGAAAAGAAAGTAGTGCTACTAACTAGAAATCTGGAAATTCCAAATAATAGAAAATTCTCAACAGAAAAGTGAGCATCGTTACCATAAAATTTTAATTTGACACAGGTAGCGATGTTGCAATTATAAATAAACAATCTTCGAACATAAATAACCAGACTAACTTGCAAATTTTCAAGAGGAATAAAGAGCAAGAAATTAATTTTGGGGAGCTAAATTACGTGCGACATCGTTCTTACGGCTGAAACTAAAAAGGTAGATGTTTACATATTAAAATTTTCAAAACTCGAATTTAATAGACGTCGATTGGTTAGAATTATTTGAACCGTAGAATTGGCCAATTAATTCATTATGTGGAAAAATTCCTTGTTCATCAGAGAAAAATATTATAGCTAAAGAAACTCTGAGAAAGCTACAAAAATCAACTACGCGGTCACCAAATAATACTTTTGCATGCAAATATCTACATTAATTTCAATTTTCAATGTTCGTGCATTTAACACCATAAATAATTTGCTGGAAATTTTCTGTTTTACTATTGTACTGAATATCAACGTAATTTGTAATTAGGGCTAACACTATTTTAATCCTGGTGTCAAGCGTAAGCATCACTGTAGTGTGAAAGTCTGGGTCTTCATCTCATCATTCGAAAAATCCCACATGTAATACCATTAGAGTTGTTGGCCTGTTATTTAGTTCACTAGCTCATCAAAAGCTCATGCACATTGAAGGAATTGAGCACAAAATCATCATAGCTTGATTTAACTCCTGCTATTCACAAAAAAATCTATGAAGGACATTTGACTCATTTCGGTTAGTTAATGCCTTTTTTCTTGTTAGATGTGTGCCAAACCATAACTTAATGATTATTGGTGTCGGATATGAATGGTCAGGTTGGTGCCAGAGATGTACGCGAATGTGCATATCATGCGTCCTCTAACAACAATGGTATATTTCTTGAAAACTTTATACATAAAAATATTCTTGAAAGTCTAAAGACCAAAATTCAGAAGAAGGTCTTTAAACAATGGACATTCACTCTTGGCAATGACTTAATCACATCCTGCACAAACATAAATTGCAAGCCGTCAACACAGTTGAAGCAATGTCTTCAGACGTTCAGATTGTCTCCTCTATCATTCGACTCCTTAGACCCAATAATAAAATGCAGTCTGCCTTCCCACCGTATGAATGAAAGGCATTCATTGATGAACAGTCATTTCAAATACCAGGATACACTTGCTGTCAGAAATAATTGTGAAACATTGCAAGTAAATGCCAAGGTCCCAAAATCCTAATACAACCTACACAAATGTCATTTTACATGAAAAGCCTGAAATAGATGTCATACCATTAAAACCTAAACATAAGAAATATATTCTTTCGGAATCACATTGCGCTGAACCACAAATGGCTAATATAAAAAAGACTACTAAAAAAATTCGAATTATCCCTTACATTCATCGAAGGGTTCAAAGAAGTAGCTGCTTAAATCATAAACTCTTATGAGAACCAACAAGTTAAATACATCTCATTGTACAATATTTACAGTAAAATGATAATTGCTGTTTCTGCACTGATTTTTGGCAGATTATGAATTTGGCCAGTTTGAGCGGAATAACAGCAGAGTGTTTGTTAAGTGCTACAAGGGATGAGGAGATGTGGAGATCTATGATGGCCTCCGTCCTGAAAGGACACGTCACATAGATTGTTTAATAAATTGTTAAATTTAGTATAGATTTGCTCTCTTAAAAGAAGTTCAGATCAGATCTATTTTGGACATAGTATGCTGTATGGATTCAAAGAATGGTTCTTCAGTAAAAGGCAACACAAGTAAATATAACTTCTAAGGAAAAGAATAATTAAAACTTCAGGTATGCCATCAAGATTTCGACGAGTTTCCATCAGGAAATATACTCTTGATAATTCCATTCGTTCCCTGATTTTTTCTTTTTGAGCTTCTATGAAGTGTATTTGAAGAAATCACGAAACAAACGCGTTGAAATTAAACAAAACCATTCCGTAAAAATCACAGCTCGGGCATAAAGCACCTGGTTCTGTGGGTACACAAGCAGCTGGTTGCTTCTCATATTAATGGAAGTGTTGCTCTCTGCTCCCTTTTCTTTTCCCCATTATTGTTCTTCTTTGACGTGCTGTCAGTCTTTTTAGCATGTGTATTATCATGGCACTGCGCAACATCTCGAGTTGTTGTGCTCGTAGTAAAATTTGTCTTTTGCTATCACTGATGATCTATGTTTTGACAATTATTAACACAAAATTGATATAATAGTTATTCGTTGCTTGCCTCCATCTCTTTTGTTTAAAATAAGTCCTGCAGTTGTCAGATTCCCAAAACCCTCTTTTCTCATTCCTTACCCTGGACATTTTAATATTTTATTAACATGAATGACAACGGTAAGCAGAATGTGTTGTTTGAGTGCGTTTCTCTGTGTGTACGAGTGTGTGTTTGTGTTTTGGGGAGAGAGAAATCAAGTCTGCATTGACCACTTCAAGCCAAGCATGTTGATACGTAAATGATCATGGATAGATGGAAAATTGTGGCTGGGTTTCTTTATTTTTTATGGAAGAGCTTACGCTACTGGTGAACCGGAGGTCATCCGCGATTAAACAATAGATTGCTAAGAAGAGTCGTATGGTGTGCGTTTTAGAATGTTGTAGCTTGCAGAAAGTACTCAAGTCGATACTGTAACGGCTGAGTCACCGGGGAGAGGGGGCATAATGTTAAAAGACCCAAAATGCCTAATAAACCTCAGTTAGAAACATCCCTGATGATGTGTACTGAAGCATCAATAAATGTATTTTACGAAACTCACTTTTTGATGTTACGGATAACAGCACTTGTTTGCGTACATATCTTTTAAAACTTCTTCATTGTTCATATCTTCAGGTCATCTATTTCTCAACATCAACTACAGAGCTTCTTTTTTGTTTCCTCGTCTGTTAGGAGACTATCCAAAATATTCCTGGGAAAAATCATCAACAGTAATGAAAATGGGCTTCTCCATAATTCTATTAAAAAAACACAAATGGTTTATACGTGCTGAAAATCAAACTAGTGTTATCCCGCCTAACATTTATCCTCCTTACTTAAGGGGTTATGGATTTCATGCCTCATATTCCTTACCCTCTTTATTTTCTTCTATTTATCATTAGTGGAAAAAAATTTTTTTTTTTTTTTGTAATTGTAAATTTAGTGTAGCCTTTTTTTCTCGTTATTTCTATTATATGATATAGTTTGTATATAATTATGATATAAATTTGAATATAATTATGATATGAATTTAGTGTAGCCTTTTTTTCTTGTTATTTCTATTTTATAATCTGGTTGTATATTTCTGTCCATTTTAAAAAGAAATTGTAATGCTTTTATTAGAATTTTAAATTTAATGTCTTATTAAATGTTATAATTTTCCAGATGATTTAATAATTACTCCAAAGGACATGTGACCCTACTGCTCGTCTCAGTGTTCTCGACAGGCTCCAAAGAGGATTCTCTAATTTGATTGGACTCCAGCCACTTTTTCACCAGCGAGATGTGGCTTCCCTCTGTCTCTTCTACAAATATTTTCATGGCTTCTTCTCCGACGTCCTTAGTCACTGATGCCTCCTCCATAAGAATTTACTCGTGCAACCAGACTGGCAAGGAGGTCCCACTCTTTTACAGTTAAATCAACCAAATGTAAACGACAATTTTACTCCATCAGCCTAATTTCTTACACTTCCTTCCTGTAGAACTCTCTTCCATATACTTGCTTTCCTGATGGCTACAATCTCCAGGAATTTAAATGCAATGTCAATTCCCATATCTTATTTCACTTGGCTCAAGTCCTTTCTACATTACTCCGTGTATCTTGTTCTTTTCGTTTTTATTCACATTCAGAATTGTCTTCACTCCTGTGTTCACATCCTTCTCTTGCACTTTCTCTTACACTCCCTGTAACTGGTTCGTCTTTCTCTTCACTTTCCTCCTGCCTAAAACTTTAACACTCTTATGTAGCTCCTGCGCATCAGTGGCGGTATCGCCTTGCTTAGGGTAAAACGGTTTTAAATAAATAACATATTTTTTATCTAAATAAAAACTGAATAATAAGTGATATGCATTAGAAATTTGAATTATTTATATTGTTCGGACTGTTTTTCTCTTCTTTATTGTCATGTGAACGACATTTTGTCAGTTGTACACTCCGGCCTTCTTCGGGGGCTACGAGCCCTTTATTCCGATCTATATACAATGCCATTGCTGGTTGACATAGAGTTATCGCACTTTTTCTCCCATATAGTTATGTCCTTTATTTCTTTAAGTAATTTGATCATCATTATTGTACCTTTGTATTGAACTCACAAATTCTGAGGTCAAATCACTGGAACTAATCAACGCCTATACCAACCGGGTCATGTGTCATCAGTGTGTGAATTTCAGGAACTTATAAACCTATTTTCTTAGTAACAATTTTTGACCAGAACAAATATTGCAATCTTTGACGTTGACGATTTTCTCAAACATTTTATTTTACCAGAGCTCATATTGCAATCCCCGAAACTCCTTGCACCTGAATAAGACCGGAGTGTACAACGGTCAATACATGGCAATCAATATTACGGCAACAGTTTGAACAAAGAAAAAATGTAAATATTTCATCTCAGAAGTTCAGACAAATAAGACATCGTGGATATTAACCAGTCCCCCTCTTCGTTTATCCATCTATGTTCCTCATCACTTAGGATATTTTGGCTGTCCACAATTTCCAGTCTTTTATAGCTTTGTCTTCGGTTTATCTATATACTATACTTCTTAATCCCTGTTCTGCAAGCTACATATATACACTATCGGCCATAATTATTAGGCAACCCCAGTGTTTTAAAAATGATGTACTTCATACTACATTTTAGTATTTAGTGCCAAGTAAATAATTGTAAATGAAAATAGAATAGTTCTTTTGTTAATACTGCACAATAACATGTGCATCAAATGAATTTTTAAATATTTAATAATTACCTATATTGCAGTTTCATCAAAATAACCTCCTTTTACATTCACAACAGCTGCACATACTCTAGGCATTCTTACCACAAGTTTTTTAAAATAATCCTCTGACAACTCACCAGGTATCTTTTAGACATCTAACTGAATCCTGAACATTACTAAGCTGTTTTGTCTCATTTCTCCTGTCCAACTCATCGCATGCATGTTCAATAGGGGAGAGGTCTGGTGACTGAGGTGGCCAACACATAATACTCCAGCAGTTTCTTTTAATTTGAAATTTAGAAGTATGTTTTGGGGCGTTATTCTGCTGGAGGAGGAAATTTTGAATTTTGGGCATTGAATTAAGTACCTCGTTAGGTACTTAATTCAATGCTCTTCTATGTTGCTCCTGTCTTCAATATGTTCTCTGGGTAACATATTCCAAAATGAATGACGTAGCCGATGATCATTTCCCACAAGACTTTCGTCTACCGATAGTACTTAGGCGATCATGGTTATCCATATCTTTCTGTCTTTTGTAGATTTGAGTAGTGTTTGTCAATTTTATATGATTCCAAATCTCTGTACTAAAAGTTATTTCAAAATATCTTTAGGTAGGTTTTTCATTAATTTCCTTTGTCATAATTTCAATACGCATTATGTGTGTCAAATTCTCGAAGCCTTCTTTCTTGATTATTTACGTTAAAATTTCAAATGTTTCTTTATTATTCTAATTGTAATTACTCCTTTTGTTTTGATTTTCTTTAAAACTTTGTCGTTACATGTTTTCAGAATCAGTCTGGAGAACCATGTTTCTGTTCTAACAAGTGTCTTCTTCAACGTCGACGTTCCGAATGGACACGACATATAAAATAAGAAGAACAAGAAAAGAAAGTTTTATTTAAGTATTTATTTATTTGTGTTTTTAGAGTTTATCAGTCATTTATGGGTTATTTAAACTGAAATATATTTGGGTTTGTACAAATCATTTTTTAGCAATTAAATTCTATCTGAAGAGTTTTTAAGATTTTCCTATTACAATTCTACTATTTAATGCGAGATAATATAAAGAAGAAAACATGTAAAAAACATCTTCTAAATATATTTGACTGTAAGCTAGTGTAAGTACGATTCGAACGGCTTTATATTCTTTATCTCCAACGAAACAGAAAAATGTTAGGGTGCTAAAATAAAAAAAAAACCTTCTTGTCGGCTGTACTGAAGAACAGATTACTGCCTAAGTACACACACACACACACACACACACACACACACACACACACACACACACACACATATATATATATATATATATATATATATATATATAGTCATCCGCAGACAGATCTGTTTCGCTGTATAACGGCTCTTCAGAGCGATTAGACATCCGATTGTTTTCAGCCAGGATTGGAACCCGACCGAAATGATATCAGTCGGCGATTCTACCTTTAAGTTACAGGCCTGCGCACAGGAAGGCGGACTTTAGCGTGTTATACCCAATGTAAGCACACACCAGTAGCCGAGAGTGTTCAAATTCATTACTGAATGAACGATGCCTATAAAATATGCCATTCCTCTATAGTGCTCAATCAGAGTATGAGAGCGTAAATAGTCATCCGCAGTGAGATCTGTTTCGCTTTCATATATATATATATATATATATATATATATATATATATTGTGTGTATTTTGGCAGCATTTTTTCATTAATGCATGTTTCATTGAATAATTTAGACAAGCTCTGTCTATTTATTTTGCGTAAGATCCTTTCGTATGATCTGATTAGCTTGATAGTGTTGTCATGAAAAGACGACAAGAAATCGCAGTAATTTTGATTTTTTTATCAGGTCTGAGCTTTCGGCTTACATAAGCCATTATCAAAGGATGAACATTTAATATACAGTGAACATATAGTCATAGTCATTATACCTACCCCCTACACCCATAGTAGTAGCAGTTCCCAGACCAATCCCCTCATGCCACTATTCCACTACCACCATTCGGTCTCAGCCTGCGACCCCCAAAAAATGGACCTGTTTAATTTTCTCTGTATAACTCCACTCTGTTAATAATTTAAATGTTCTATGTTCACTGTATATTAAATGTTCATCCTTTGATAATGGCTTATGTAAGCCGAAAGCTCAGAACTGATAAAAAAATCAACAATTACTGCGATTTCTTGTCTTTTCATGACAACACTATCAAGTTAATCAGATCATACGAAAGGATCTTAGACAAAATAGACAGAACTTGTCTATATTATTCAATGAAACCTGTATTAATATATATATATATATAATTTCACATCAAGCTATAATATAATATGATAATGTAGCTACTTCAGTATAATGTCTGTTTGAAGTAAATGAGATACTTGTTTCTTAGCACAATGATTTAGTAATAATGCACGTGTATGTCTTGCATCTTGCGCATATACCGTTTGTAAAACTTCAGCAAATTATAAATTTCATAAAGCTGTGTCATAAGTCTTTAAAGATTTGTTTTATTTTTATCATCATATCCCTCAAGGAAGGCAGTTTACTGCCACTGGTGCGCAGAGGGTTACATAAGAGGAAACTTATGAGAAATAGTGACAGGTTATTGGCGGGGGTGTCAGGAAGTGGGTAAGAGAAGGATGAGAATACTGATGAGAGTGGAGTGGAGGGAGAAAATAGCATGAGAGCGAGGATGTAACACGTCTGGCGAACCGTGGTAAGAAACAGTGTTGATCAGCTACGTCTGGGTTGTCTTAGCTTTTTGCACAGGAGCGGAGTCCTGCTGGAAGACGTACGGGCGTCTAGCATCGATCTCGTCCATCAATGACTTCGCCACGCTCTTAATAACCTGTTAGATCTCAGCGATGACTCTCAGGCCCTTTCGAAGGAAAAACGGAGGCATGACATCCTGTCGCTGAAGATGAGCCAAGGACCGTGACGGAGGAAGGAAACTTCGTATGCTTCACGACGGGAACCTCCTCGATTTCTTTGGAGATTCAGCTGTTGTTCTGCGTGCTGCTCGTCTGGATCTGGATAAAATACTTTTCATCAGAGAAGAAACACATAATTTTTTTAAAAGGGCCTGAAAGTCAGGAGATGCTGAGGAGCCTGGTGAATCCCTGGATATACGAGATCGCCGCTAGACCCACTACGCCTTCCAACAGGACTCTGCTCCTGTACACAAAGCCAACAAGACCTAGTCGTGGCTGCTCAACAATGTTGCTCACCACTGGTCGCCGGAACTTTGGCCGCCCTCCTCACTCAACTGCAACCCCCTTGACTATTTATTTTGGGGGCGAGATCAAGGACAAATCCAACAAGCCCGACCACAACACGGTCGACTCTCTGTAAGCTGCCATCGTGGAGGCGTTCGCAGCTATGGACAAGGACATGGTCACCAAAGCGTGTGACTCATTTCGCGCCCGCCTTAAATTGCTCTTCTCCGCCGCCGGCATTTACATTAAAAAGTAATGTAGTACGTAACTCTAACTGTTGCTAAATAAACTGTCGGCTCTCTGAGTATAACACTTTTTATTGCCTATTTCGTTTTCTTTTTGTCAAGTTTCGGATTTTGCTGAAACACCCTGTACTATTTTCACTTCCAGAATTTATTTCTTCCATCCCTGCTTTCATTCCAATTTCAGATCACTGTTTCTGGGGAATTATCCAAGACATTCTCACTGAGGCGGATGTGGCACAAGGCCGAAATTTACCCGGGAATTCCAATTCCTTAAGCTTGAGCAAAAAAATTATCGTAGCGCCTGCATAAGACAGGGTCGGGCACATGTCTGCTTTCCCCAGACGAGGCTATGCCAAATGGCAGAGTCTCGTCTGTGTTCTTCTCAACCTGGAAGCAGAGATTCCAATTTAGAGTTCGGCAGTTTTTCTTTTTTGGAAATGTTTATCTTATTCTATTACTTGAAACTTGGAACATCTGCTGGAGTTTTGTTTTAAGTTTCAAAATAATTTGCCTTATTATATACGCCAAAAGCTTTCAGGATGGGAGCAATAATTGCCTATCACGATTACCTCTCTTTTTTTGGCTTAAGTAATTTTCGAAATTTTACCTTAACTCTTTTTGTAAATTGATAGCAGAAGAGGGGTTAACTCATTTAGTAGTGTTCTTGCTATTTCGTTATATTTACTGGCCTTCAGTATGCTCTGTGAGTGTTAAATTCATCAAGCCTTTTCTCGTTATATGTCACAGATGCTTACCATCATGATAATTAAACAGATCATGTCTATATATATTTACTCTTGGAACAGTTATAATTTTTAAAAATTATTTTCAAGTGTTATTATCTAAAGATTCTCAAAGAGAAGCATATTTTCAGGCACAGTGAAGATAATATATAAAATAATTTTCTTAACATCTGTTTACATAAGGTTGTTTTAGACCTCTAATTTCCTACCAGGCACCATAACTGATTCAAATCACAAGGTGAGAGCAGATGAGATATCATTGTTATCATAAAATTTCTCAAGCATGAATCTCTTTATTAGAAAAAAATATTAATATGAACTGACATTTAGAAATAATTATTGAGATGCAGTTGGTGCAAATAAAATAATTATTGAGATGCAGTTAGTGCAAATAAAAAAAAGACTTTATAACAAGGGAGATAATTAGCATACACGAATTATTAATTTCACTAAACAAAGAACAGAGTACTGAACTGTTATGTAATAACAGTACATCCATATTGCAGTGAATGCTGGACAATGTCTTCACAGATGAAAAAGAGACTTGAATTGTTATAACAGTCGTTCAATCTATTCTTTTTCCCTTTCTTTCCTGTTTCCATGTTATTGTAAACTATTACTGAAAAGACATTTTGCTCATGCTTTTCTCTACATCCATATATATAGAAGGAATCTTCGTGGTGTAATGCTTAGCACGTTTATCTCGCTATAAAAATTACAATTGAGTAATGACACCGATCTCCTCTGGGTGCTCCATATATTCGGCCTTGTGTTACATCTAATCTGCGCTTAGAAAATCAACATCTATGAACAGAGACAGTCACTTAAGTGCCATACGTGATCTCGAAAAAAACAAGACTTACTGGGCAGAAGATTATGCGGCAGTAGGTTGCCATTGCTTTCTGTGGTAGACTGGTTGCCAACAAAGGCAATAGAATCCATTCTGTCCTATTATTTAACTCATAACTGGAGGGAAGAGACAGATTAATACCTTTCCCATGTGTATATATGCGTAAGTGAATACAAGGAATTTAACGGAAATTCGAAATCGGTTCCCCGATTTGTCGTTCCGAGTTGATATCCACTGCACCACAACGCACATCCTAGACACAGAGACAAATACCATTAAATGAATTCCATCCACATCTTAAAAATTTTTTGTGAATGTTTTAACAGAGAACGAATAATGTGGCACAAAAAATTTAAAGATGCTTTTCAAAACTAATCAAACAATTATGGAACGGGAAAATCTCATTAGAAACAAAGAAAAGGGTCCTGAACTGTAATGTAATCGCAACCTTCCTGATGTATTTGTCTATACTTCTGAGACGAGGTACTATTTGCACAATTTACATTATTCGGACTACTTTCTTTATATTTGCTGACATGTGTCCTGAAGAACACATGGCCGAGAGGATTAGAAGTTGGTTAGTTTCAGTAGATTGACCCAATGAGTTGTGAGTTCAATACCAAGCTACAAATAAATTAAAGAATCAAGTTCAAGGGAGATAGCTCCTGGCTATCAGAAGTGGCTTTGCCTTCGCACATAGAATGAGAATGATATGCCCAGGAGATTGTAATAAAGGGTTCTGTTCGAAATTCCTAGCACCTAAAGAAGGCCGGTGAGTACAACGTAAACATGGCAGCAAAGATGAGGACAATAATCCGAATAATGTAAATAATAATGTTCTTCTGAACAATGAATGCCGAATATCCCTAGCATGAAGAAAGGACTTGAAGCAACAGAAATGTGATTTTATAGGATTCTGTAAAATAAGGAGGAATCAAGTTTTGCGAATGACAAATCTTGTTCCAACCACATAATTTTAAGCGAGCTACTAGATTAGCATGTAGGTCCCACCATTTTAGCATTGAAATATTTAAATGCTAGCAGTATAGTCTGGCATTGCTCGGGTGTAATGAAAGCTTTAAAACTAATTCATGGTCCTGGAACTCAGACTCTTTGGATGTTGGCACGAAAGACTAAAGAGCAATAGTTGTTTCCAGTTAAAGCGTAACCGTAGACTGAAATAAAAATGAATGGATGTAAATAAAATTTTTATTTCCTGGTATCGATTTATATATGTATATATATATATTATCGATTTTCTGCACTATTGTAAGAACTGCAACCTTGAAACTTCTGAATATCGTTTCTTATGTCTTTGTCTATGAGTGTATCAAATTTGATTAAAATCGGACCACTCCTTCTATAACCCGATTTTTTCGTTTATCGATTGTCGACATTTATCAGGGGCAACTCGACATAAAACCGAGCTAAGAACACTCGCAAACGCTTATAGTACAACTGCGTAAATTTTCAAGAAAATCGGTTCAGCCGTTTATGAGTCTATAGGTAACGGATACACACACACATACAGACACACACACACAGACACAGTTCCATTTATAAATAAGTTCAGATAACCGCCACTCCTACTCCAACGGATGATGTGAAAATATGAATCCAACATAATTTTCAAAATGTTTAACGATGAATTGTCTGTTTAGCGACATAACAACTCGTGAGTCATGTAATGCCGAAATTTAATTTTTTGAGCAGTTTGAACTAATGAAAATATGATGAATGTTATTCTGATTTCACAATTGAATACGTGACAGATAATACGCAGCTTTTATGCATAAATATGTTTGTGCGGAAATAAATTACTAGAAGCACGGATGTTTGCATAATCCTGAAGATTTTTAAATTGAATTTTGGAATAGTTTGATTTTTTAAGAAATTGTAGGGTATTATATCGTCATGAAAGAGTTCGTTCATATGGATTAACTAAATATCGCGCTGTAGAATTCACTGCAGTTTTCCCGATTCCTTGATAACTAAAATTTCCAAAAGTTTAAATGCAACGTCAGTTGCCATCTTCTATATTCTTGAATCCCATTCATCTCTTACCTTCTGTGCACTACAGACGGTCACGTCTTGCTCATATTGAAACGACAAAATATTGGTATAGATGCATTTAATATTTATTTTTGTTGGGGCTGTTTCTTTTTAATTTCAAGCATTTAAGAATTGTTGATGCGAAGACATTTAATATCTAAGATAGCACTGAGTTTTTACAATCAGGTAACCTGGAATACAATTTATATATTTTTGCTTCCCTTACTTTTTCCATTCTTTTATTCCTTTATTCCTTCATTTAACGAGGCTTATTGTTTCGAGAAAAGGAGTTAAAATGTCGTTATACCTTTTGCCAGTTTGCGTGGAGTGCTGATAATATCTCATTTTTTTATTTTTAGAAGCATTCATTATGTTTGCTTTAACAAATGGATATAACTGCAGCCAGTCTGTTTAGTGCTATACTTAATACACGTTTGGACGATCACATCTCTTTCAAAATATGACTGAATATGCAGAGGATTTTCTGACAGAATGTTCCAATTATTTTCTGCGTTAGACCGGTTGCCAACCAGGGCTATAGAACCTAATCTCTGCTGCTATTTAACCCATAGATAGAGAGAGAAGAGATGGATTAAAACTTTTCCTATGGGTATTTTTGCGTCAATCATTTAATTGCCATACGAGATATACACTTTGGCGATCATTTCTCTCTCAATCCATTACTGACTAGGCTAAAATATTTCCCGCAGGAGGTTGCCATTTCTTTCTGCGATAGACTGGTTGCTAACCAGGACTATAGGATAAAATCTGTCCTGCTATTCAATCCAGAGATGGAGAGAAAAGAGATGGATTAAAATTTTTCCCAAGGGTATTTTCGGCTCAATCACTTAATTGCCATATGGGATACATGTTTTAGTGATTATTTCTCTATCGATCCATGACTAAATCGGCTGAAGATTTTCCCGAAGTAGGTTGCCATTTTTTTCTGCGGCAGAACGGTTGCTAACCAGGGCTATAGAACCCAATCTACCCTGCTATTAAATCCATAGATGAAGAGAAAAGAGATGGATTAATACCTTTCTCAAGGGTTTTTTCGCGTCAATCAGTTAAATGTCATACGTGATACATCTTTCGATCTATCACTGATTATGCAGATTTTGCAACACTAGGTTACCATTATCTGGTTGCCAACCAAGGCTATATAATCTTATCTGTCCTGCTATTCAACCCACAGATGGAGGGAGAAGAGATGAATTAATACCTTTTCCAAGGGTACTTATGTGCATGTAAAAAATATTCGACTGGAATTCGATCTCGATTCCTAATTCCGAGACAATGACCATTATACTACAACGCACATCCATGGAGACAATGTCTAAAAAATTGAAACACTAAACAAGGAAATGAAAATAGAAGACTTCCTACAGAAGGTAGCTGAAAAGAGTGCCAAAAAATACTATCAATAAACTGCGAGAAAACAGAATGCATGGTCATCAGCAAAAAGAGCAGCCCAAAATACAGGTGGGGTGTAATAAAACCTGGGAAGTGTTCTAACATAAGACTGAAAGTGCAACATAGAAATCCGAAGTGGCATGGTAAATAATGCGTTCCAGAAGCTTAATATATTAAGAGACAGGAAACTTTCACTAAAAACAAAGAGGAGAGTACTAGATTGCTATGTCATGTCAGATCTTAAATATAGCAGTGAATGCTGGACAATATCATCAAAGATGAAGGAAAACTTGAAGCAACTGAAATGTGGTTCTACAGAAGGATGCTGCGGATATCATGGATCGAGCATGTGAGCAATGATGAGGTGTTGAAAAGAATGGAAACGAAAAGAAAATTAATACTGAGCATCAAGAGGAGACAGTTAAATTCCTGGGACATGAAATGAGGAAGGAGGGCTTGGAGAACCTGATACTAACAGGCCAGATAGATTGAAAAAGAAACAGAGGAAAGGAGCGGATAACATATTTGAAGGGCCTGAGCAGATGGATGAAAGAATGGGTGTTGCGTGATGGAACAGGAGAAAGCGTGCTAAGAGCTACCAGGGATAGGGAGACGTGGAAAGCCATGATCGCCTACGTCTTGAAAGGACATTGAATAAGAAAATGTATATCGCATTTTTGTATTTTCTTTCATTTTCTTTGCTTCATATTTTATTATATTTTATCTATTGTAGGTTTCATTCTTTTTTCCATTCTTTCATTCATTCATTCCTCCATTTAATGAAGCAGTTGGTAAACGAGAATATTTCTTGTTCCCGTACCCCTAAATACAACAGATCAAATATTGTATACCAATTTGACGAACAATAAATTCGGAAACAAAGATGGTGATTGGCCTAATATCAATGATGAACATTGAACACGCATATATGAAAATATTAACTTACATTTTATTCTCTTTTCGATAACCTGCTGTGGAGTAGATAGTGGTTGGAAATATAAAACGCACGTAAACGAGGGTAGTTAACTGGCGTCAGTTTTCTTGTGGCCTTTCCTTCGACTTTTAGGCTTTCTCGCCCACTTCACTCTATCATTCGGCTCTGAAGCGACGTTCTTATATAGCCGAGTTTCTCATGACAACGTCTTCTTTTGCCACACACATTGTTTATTATTTTCAAATAGTGTATACTCGCTGACCTTCACTACGGCTGTTTACCAAAAAAAAAAAAAAGAAACACAAATTTGTCTGTCATCCGACGTAAGCCTTCTTTGACATTTCAGTAGAATATTTCTTTTCTTTCTGTATTTTACATGCTTTTCATTTTTCCATCAAACAATATTTGTCCAATGTAATTATATTTCTGGTCGGAATTACACACGTTGCCAGAGAATATATAATAGAAAGACCGGAGTAAAAAACATCAATACCCATTAAGCACTGGTCGAAAAGAACTTTCATGTACCTCTATATTACACAAGAAAAAATATACCAATATATCCGTCAATTAAGTGCTATACATGATACACGCTTGGGCGATCATGTCTCGAGAGAAATATGGCTGACTGAACAAAATATTTTCCCTTAGTATGTCACCATTACTTTCTGCGGTAGACTGATTGCCGACCAAAATTATAGAACGCAATCTGTGAATTTATTTAACCAATAGCTGGAGAAGGAGAGACTGATTAATACGTTTTCCAAGTGAATGGAACGAATTCAACTGGAATTCGAACTTGGCTCCCTGATTTCTCGTTTAGAGCTGATACGCACAGTACCACAACGCACATCAACAGATATATACCCGTCACTGTTTATTCCTACTCAGATAAACTATAACATATATGGATAAAACGAAAAGTGTAATTGGCTGAAAATAGAGAGGGTCTTACTTGTAACAATTGCTGAAAGGAAACCGGCCAGGATGATTTGTGAGGTAAGTGACCAAGTTCAAGTTTTATCGGCAAAATGCTCTACAAAAAGAATATAAATGTTCTGAATAAAGAAAAAGGAAAAGGAATAAAAACACGATAAATTAATACTAAGGAAACAATATACATGCGAAGCAACAGGTAAGGCAACAGTAAAAAAAAAATGCACAAATTAATGAAACTCTCACGCAAAAGAATACAATCAAAATAAAAAAGAATAAAATATATGGTTAATCAGACCGCAAAGTCATCCATTTTGAGTGGCTCACAACATGCATCTGTAATATTTGTCTGTATATTTCTAGAAGTTTAGCAGTCACTCCATTTGGGATTGTAACCAATATGTTGATTTATTTGCTTTCCTTCCTAGAACCAAGTGAATAATTCATCTTATCTTCTGCGGGCAAATATGTCTTGCGTTTTGAGGGTCTACTCAGCAAATTCTTCTTCAAAGCAAATTGAGTGTTTCAATATTTGTGCTTTCCTGTTTGTTTCCGTTGACCTAGATTTAAATAGTTAATCTTTTTTCCTTTTTCCTTTTTCTTTTTCTTTTTCTCTTTTTGCTTGTTTGTTTTATTGTTTTATTTATTCTTTCTTTCACTCTCCCTTATGAATCTGAATTTCTTTATTTCATTCACTCATTCAAAAGCCTCTCTTTTTTTTATTTATTCATATCTTTCTTTCTATCATTTTTCTTTCTATTCAATGTCTTTATTAACGTCTCTGTTTAATGTATTTCCGTCTAATGACTCGACCATTGCGACGTGGTGTAATGGTTAGCAAGGTTTTTTCACTAGAAGGCAACTGAATAGTGAATTCGATCCTTCCTGCATACCCTTATTTTCTTGTGCCACGTCTAAGCGGCGCTTAAAACACCAATTTCTTTTAAACATTCATTCAGGCAATAATTCAATTGTTACTCTTTATTGATCTACTCTTTTCATTCTTTATATCTTTTTGTTTCTCTTCAAATATTTTTTTAATGTTTCTATTTAATATATTCATGTCAATATTTCCTTTGCCTTTTATCTTTCTTTCTGTTTCTGTTTCTTCTTTCTTTCTTTTTTTCTGCTTTACTGAGTTTAAATACCTTTCTTTCTTTTTCTTTCTTCATCATTTTTGCTGAGTTTCTAATCCATTTCTGTTAAACTTCATCATTTTTTTACGTATAACTTTCTTCCCTAATTTTAAAGAAATTTTCACTCAACATTCCTTTTATTTTGGACTATAGTCTGTTTATCCTTCTTTTTAATTTCCCTCACAACTTGGTTCGCGTATCGTTTTTTTTTCTTAGTAAATAGCCACTTCTTTTACATAAGCCTTAAACTCGTTTTCTCTATCTCCAATGCATATACCCACTTTTATATACTGCTAATTGATGGGACCATTTAAGTGATTATTGAGAAGCACTTTCGAAAACGTGTTTATAATCACGTTTCAGATTCTGCTACCTAATCACCGACCGAGGCGGGCAGTACGAAAGCAAGTTCATTTCAGGTCAGCAAAAAAAAAACAAAAACAAAAACAAAAAACACTCTGCGCATGCTCAGTATCTCAAACGTTAAATATATTGTTCCTTCGAAAACAATGCTCTGGGAAGGACACTAAGTCGCATTAGGCGTAGAAACTTAACGCGATATTTTCGGAATGTAACCACAGGTAATAATAAGCAAGGAGTTAAACGAAACACACAAATATCAATTTTGTGGTGATATATTCATAAATATACGTATTTTCTTATGTCTATAGCACGATTAGTAGTTTCGTGCCTTATGCAATAATCACGTGCATATTATGAACTGAGCGCTTTTAGATTTGATTTTTTATTTTTCGTTCTCGTGTTATTTAAAGTTATTATAGATCAAAAATTGGGTTGCCATTTTTAATTAACTAGAAATTATAGGATAAAAATTCTATATCATCCATCAACTAAATAAAACACAAAGTAAAATTGCAAACCCGCAAACGTAGATTCAAACGACTAAAAGCACTTTGAAATAAAAACAACTATAATAGTCAAAGTAAATTTGCACAACCACAAAAGTGAATTCAAACAATTAAAAACATTTTGAAAAACCAAGACCAAAGCAAATTTCACAAGTCAGTATGAAAAGCAAAATTCTAGATCCTATTTGGATAGCAAATAGAAAATTCATACATGACCTCAGTCAATTTTTTTCACACCTAAAAGTGAAAAGGCCTGCCTGAGTTGGCAACATGAGAAGTTTCATTATTTAAACCACGTTGGTGACTGGTCAAGTTCGGTCCAGCGTGGGAGCGGTTAGCTGACGGACCTTGTGGAAATGTAACACAATGACATTTCAAGAAGCCCACCCGGACATAAGGGCACGTCACTCATTAATTCGACCTTTATTTCAAATCGTCTTGTTCTTATTTTTCACTCCATTCCGCCAATGAGAACAACAACAACAGGACACGCTAAGTACTCTTTCTTTATTTCTTCTTTCTCACCCTGTCGCCAAGCAGCCGAAAAAAAGGAAAGAACATAAGACTTTAAATTCTGCTACTACACAACCATGAATCTAAACTTCTGTGGACATTTTAACTACAAAACTACATGTATATTTTCAATGAAAGTTTTTCTTCTCACAAATATGTTATAGTATTCAATTAACAAAATTCCACTTATATTCTACTTATAATTTTGTCAATCTGTTAATAAATCTTTACTTTAATGTACAAACGAAATATTTTATCCTTCTACTTTTCAACATATAGACAGATTAATACCTTTCCCAAGGTTATTTGCGCGTAAGCGAATTCATTGCATTCATTTACGCGCAAATACCCTTGGGAAAGTATTAATCCGTCTATTCCTTCCAGTTATGGGTTAAATAACAGGACAGACTGGGTTCTATAGCCTTGGTCGGCAACCAGTCTACCGCAGAAAGCATTGGCAACCTACTGCGGGATAATCTTCTGACCAGTCAGTCATGTCTCTTTCGAGACATGATCGCTCAAACGTGTATCACGTATGGCACCTAACTAACTGACTGACTGACTGACATTTCAACATCCAATCTTTAATATTCTAATTTTAAAATTCTGGAGAATTCGGACGTGTTTGGCACAAGGCCAATTTATCACGCATCACCTAGGCCCTTACAAAGTATAATCTGATTTAGTTTACACCAAAACATAAACATGCAATTGGGAAGCTGTTATGTCGCCAAGTATAAATGAATAACTCAACAACAAAATCAGAATATAAGTTGTATTCCGCGGAAAGACGGTTAGCATGTACAGAAGTGATTAGTAATATTTACAATAGGAAGATACAAGAGTCCAATCCGTCGTAAGACGTGTGTATACGTGATTACTTCCGGTACGCCACCGGAAGTGTGACTAACTCTTCACTGACTCGCACTGACTCTTCAGTAACTCATTAGAGACTCTCAAGTGACTCTCTACGACTGTATTTACTAGCCTTCCCACGCAGGCCGGATGTGACACATGGTCATTTTATAGTGGGAATTCCTGGCCATATAGCCGGGCCAAAAAATGTCCGTCTATTTTTACCGAGTCGTGGTTCTACCCTTCGGCGGAACCACGACTGGGTTATTGCTCTCTGCTCGGAAGCAGAGAGCGCCCTCTACCGGAAGGCAGAGAGCTGACAGTGTCGTAGAGTCGTCAGTCTAGTGACTCTCTACGACTCATTATTGAGTTGTCCCTCCCAGTAAGGGCAACATGTGACACATGGTCAGTTTGGACTGGGATTTCCGGGCTATATGGCCCAGCCAAAAAATATCTGTCTATTTTTGCCCAGTCGTGTCTCCACCCTTCGGCGGAACCACGACTGGGTTACTGCTCTCTGCTCGGAAGCAGAGAGCGCTCCCCGCCCGAAGGCAGAGAGCTGACAGTGTCGTAGAGTCGTCCAGAGACTCTCTACGACTCTCCTGTAGAGAATCCACCATTGCTATATATAGCAATGGGAACAGTCCATTTGTAGTCAAATAGGAGCAGCGCCCTAACAGAAGCATATTCTTACAAGTTAATATAAAAATAAAGTTATTTTTTTTAATTATGTATAATAGATCATAAAGATATGGATAAATAAATAAGTAAATGAAAAGAAAATTTGAAAAGTGCATTTATGCTAATCCGGGTTGAGAAGCTAGTTCTTTTTGTATGTGGTGTATGTTTGCCTGTTTAATAAATTAGGATTACTTATGTGCCTTAAGATGACAATTTTTTTTAAAGTCATAAGTTATATCTATTTGCTATTCCATTATATGATTAGTTTTTCGCGATGAGGTTCCAGGTAATAATTATATATTTTTTTGTTAATTATTAATACACATTCCTATAATGATAATATAGGAATGGGTATTAATCAAAAACAAATCTGTCTGCGGATGACTATTTACGCTCTCACACTCTGATTGAGCACTCTGGAAGAATGGTAAACTTTGAAAAACAGTAGCCACTCTGGCATCTACGCATCGTTCATTCAGCAATGAATTAGAACACTCTCAGTTATTGAGCATGTATAATGATAATATACAGGCTAAAAGTCTGTCTCCTTATACCGAGCGCCCGTAGCTCAGAGGTAGAATCGCTGACTGAAGCCAATTCGGTCGGGTTTGAATCCTAGGTAAAAGACGTTCGGCTGTTTAACCGTACTGATGACCTGCGAAACAGATCTGTCTGCGGATGACTGTATATATATATATATATATATATATATATATATATATATATATATAATTTATAAATTAATTAATATCTATAATGTTCATTTATAATTTATTACTTGTTATTACATAATAATTATTTTATTAAAATTAATGACCCACGCAATACTTTGTTTTCCTAACTTAATTTACTTTATAAATTAATTTACTTTATTTAAGTTTTAACCTAAACAATTTAGTTCTTTAACATAATACAGTGGTAGAGAAAATTAAATTTAAAAGCTTAAAATCTGCTGTCAAAAACTAATGTCTACACTTTTGAATAATTTATGTACCTAGTATGTATTTCATAATATCCACAAAGAGCCACCAGAGATAGAGAGACGTGGAAGGCCATGATCGCCTACGTCCTGAAGAGACTAGGTACATAAAAGACGAAAGTATAAGACAACATCAATTGCCATCTTTTATTGCCTGGATTCCCATCTCCATATTATGATTTCTCCGACACCGCATTTTTCTTTTTTTTTTTACTTTTTCAATCTACTGTCACATAACACCGTTCACACATGTATTCCTACCATTCTCTTACCCATTTTCCGACACCCCTATATATTGTTCCACTTGGTTCGCTCTTCTCCCATGTGGCCAGTCGCTTAGGGCTAAAACGATTATTAAAAATGTGTTGCTTTTATTAAAACAAATACGGTGCACTTATTGAAATTTTATGTTTTACTATATATATATATATATATATATATATATATATATATATATATATATATATATAGGATAACATCTTTCTGTTAGATGATTACTCGTGTCGGGTTTTTTCGGTCCGAACACTTTTGATTGACTAAGCTCTTTCTTCTTTTACAAACATTTTCCCTTTATTCGAGGAAGGTTTTTCGAGACTAGTATAATTGTAATCTCGTTTATATATATATATATATATATATATATATATATATATATATATATATTGTATATATATTATCGATTTTCTGAAATATTGTAAGAACTGGAACCTTGAATCTTCTGAATATCGTTTCTTATTTCTTTGTCTATAAGTGTATCAAATCTGATTAAAATCGGACCACTCCTTCAACCCGATGTTTTCGATTATCGATTTTCGATATTTGTCGAAATTTCGGCACGAAACTTATAGGACAACTGTGTAAACTTTCAAGTTAATCGGTTCAGCCGTTTCGGAGTATATAGGTAACGGACACACACACAGACACACACATACACACACAGACAACGTTCTATTTATAAATATGTTTTGATATACATACTACGGGTAAAAAGTTTCTGGCCATTGTTCATTTTTATAAAACACACACACACACATACACACACATATATATATAAATATATATATATATACTAGAGAAAAATTATGGGACAGAATTCATTTTTATAAAAGAAGCAAACCATAAAATGTGACATTTTTATATATATAATTTTTATATAAATTATAAAACTTCAATAACTGCAACGTATTTGTTTTAGGTTAGCGTGTATATATATATATATATATATATATATATATATATATATATGCATACCTAATTCTAGACATGATAATCTGGAAATCCAAATGTGTATTTTACTTCAGGTGGATATCAACGCATATATATTTTGAAAAATATTTTATTCACAATATTTCTTGAATTGTTGTGTTTGGTTTGGCATGTGCATGCAAGTTCTTTGCGGTGTAAGTATTTGTTTCATTGACCATGTATATTATTATTACAGTGAAACCATATTATTGACATGGGCATAAAACTGAGATGGTCTGTATATACGGAGAGTAGCTCTGTGTCACAAATTAGCACACATAATGTAAAGAAAGAGGAAAAGTAAAAATAATACTTGTTTCAATTTGTATTTATTTTCCCTTAAATTTCTCCAAACGAACGGTCTGTATTTTTTACAGGGTGATATGTATATGCGATTATTCAAATCGATAACAGTGTGTACCTAACTGTAGCAGAACGTCATGACGCTAACGCCTCTTACAGAATTTTTCCCTGTTTTCAAAGTTATATCTCTTGAGAATTTGTTTTGTTTACTGCAACCACAAATATGGGTACATGTCAAAAATAAGTTAATCCCCAGAATAATAATAATAATAATAATAATAATAATAATAATAATAATAATAATAATGCATTGGGCAATGTACAAACATTATGGAAAATCTGTAAACAAACACTGGTATGAACATCACCCAGCACCGGTTACAGAAATAGAAGATGTAACCATTCTATGGGATTACACCATCTACACAGACAGAAAAATTGAAGCAAACAGGCCAGACATGATTGTTAAAAACCAGAAGGAGAAAACTTGTCTATTAATTGATATGGCTTGTCCAGCGGATTGTAACATAGCAATCAAGGAATTTGAAAAACTGTCAAAATATAAAGACCTGGAAATTGAAATAGAAAAAATGTAGAAATTGAAAACAAAAGTTGTGCCAGTGATAGTAGGTGCACTTGGAATGATAAAAAATGGAACAAAACAACACATTGAAAGAATCCCTGGAAACCCCAGCTTAAGAGATATACAAAAAAATGTCTTATTAATTACAGCCCACACACTAAGGAAAACTTTATCTATGTAATGCTAGGGATGATAGGGAAGATAGAAAAACATGAAATGGAGTCATAACAACACGCCACGACCTGCCTTAGGTCTCCCCGCAGACTTGGTTGGTAGTGAGACCAAAGCAGAAATCGAAATATGATGAAAAATGACATAATAATAATAATTTGAATAATAATTGGAATAATAATATTAATAATAATTCGAATAATAATAATAATTCAGGGAATTCGAAAAAATGTCAAAATATAATCACCTTGAAATTGAAATAGAAACAAACATGGAAATTGAAAACAAGTTACGTACCAGTGATGGTGGGTGTACTTGGAATGATAAAAAATGGAAGAAAAAAGCATATTGAAAGAAACCCTGGAAACCCCAGCTTAAGAGATATACAAAAAATTGTCTTAAGTACAACCCACACACTAAGAAGAATTTTGTTTATGTATCTCTAAGGATGTTAGGGAGAGATGAAAAAACATGAAATGGAGCCATAACAACACGCCACGACCTGCCTTAGGTCTCCCCGCAGACTTGGTTGGTAGTGAGACCAAAGCAGAAATCGAAATATGATGAAAAATGACATAATAATAATAATAATAACAACTAAGAAGAGCAGTCAAAACTCATAAACCTCCGCCAAGGCAACACCGACGTCATTTTAACGATAAAAAAGAGATGATTATTGAAATGAGAAAGAATAACTGTAATGAATTTAACCGTCACAAAGTCAGTCAGTTAAGTGCCATAGGTGATACATACTTTGGGCAATCATGTCACTTTCGAGTCATGACTGACTGGACAGAAAATTATCTCGCAGTTGGTTGCCTTTGCTTTCTGCTGTAGCCTGTTTGCTGGCCAAGGCTATAGAACCCAATCTGTACTGCTGTTCAATCCATAACTTGAGAAAAGAGACGGATTAATATCTTTCTTAACGGTATATGGCTTAAGTGAATACAAGAAATTCAACTGAAATTTGAACTTGGCTCCCCGATTTCTCGTTCCGAGCCGATATCCGCTGCCCAACAACTCACATACAAAGTAGGAAATACTAAAAATGAACTCGACCGCTCCCAAAATTAAATTCACACTTAAAGTAAAACAAGGGGTTTAATTCAGTTGTTTTCTACATTTGTGAAGGGTTTATACTCCTTCTACGAAAATAATCATTCCACATCAGAGTATTGGGGGAGTAACCACTTCTGCGTCGAAAACAAACTGGAACCAAAATGTCTGTGTTTTCTCCCATGAATGTCGATTCATGATTTTCGTAACAATTCTTCAAGAATCTATTCAAAGCGAATATTGAATATCTTTTCTGGAGATTTTAAAATAAATCAACAGAAATTAACAGGTGTATATAATTAAAAAGACCCAGTTATATTTTCTTCGCTTTTCTTCAGTTCTATTTAACAAAGCTGTGATATGGCCGTATTGTTGAGTGGGTGGGTCTGAACTGGTGGATTTGCACATACGCAATGAGCCCGCCAGCCAGCCACGGTCTGGCGCTTCTCCCTCCAATCGCTCTCAACTCTCAAACTGTAAAACTAAAATTGTCTCTCGGTGACAGCTGACATCATTTAAGTAGTTAATTCATTGACACTTGGTATTTCAGCTAAAATCGGCCCTATTAAAGACGTTGACCCTAATTGAAATCTGTCTGTTAAAACGATAACTCATCCTGCACCTGTTATGCTCTGTATCCAGCGACATATCCTTGCGCAGAAAGTATAATACACTTCCTTGTAAAATTATACCATTTTCATCGGCAATCATGAATGATTTACGGCATTATTCGACACCAACATTAAGCATTTTTTATGACACCAGCAGTTAAAATATTTTCTATGTTTTTAACCTTTGTCCGATTATTTAATCTTTTATTTTTTCACATTTTCAGTATTTTCTTTTTTAGTTTATAATCATTTACTTTTACACGTTTTTATAATTAACCTATTGCAAAAAGGTAAAATAAGCAGATTCATATATTTCCCAATCATATTGCGTGTGAATGAGTATAATAAACCAAACAGTAATTAGAAATTGGCTCTTTGGTTACTAATTTCGATTCGTTATCCATTTTGCCACCAGCTCATCATGCAACCAACACCTGTTATTCCTAAGTGTTCATTGATCTAAGTATTCTCTACACTTGAATGTTTTTAACTTTAGTGCTCCAATGAAATTACAATACAACACAGTATTCAAAATAGTCTAAGGGAGGTAATTCATTATTTGGTTCGTGAAACATAAAAACATAAATTTTATAATTAAAACCGGAAAAATAACCCAGAAACTTCAACCCATACCGAACAAAACACAAAATCTAATCAATGCGTGCCAGGCATGAGACAAATTATCTCTGAAAGTTTCATCGAGGTTCGTGAGATATCTTGACCACGGCAGACAAACAAAAAAAAACATAAATAAAATCGTTGATGAATGCAATGCGTCGGAGGCATTGCATAAGGCGGTAGTGGTAATAATAATAATAATAATAATAATAATAATAATAATAATCCTGGAAAACCTAGCTTAAGAGAATCCCTGGAAACCCCAGCTTAAGATATATAGAAAAATTGTTTTGTTACGTTCAGACCACACACTAAGGAGAACTTTGTCTATGTAACGCTAGGGATGATAGGGGAGATAGAAAAACATGAAATGGAGCCATAACAACACACCACAACCTGCCTTAGGTCTTCCTGCAGATTTGGTTGGCAGTGCGACCATAGCAGAAATGCGGGAAGACTTAAGGCAGGTCGTAGTGTGTTGTTATAGCTCCATTTCATGTTTTTCTATCTCCCCTATCATCCCTAGCGTTACATAGACAAAGTTCCCCTGAGTGTGTGGTCTGTACGTAACAAAACAATTTTTCTATGTCTCTTAAGCTTGGGTTTCCAGGGATTTTTTCAATGTGTTGTTTTGTTTCAGTTTTTATTGTTCCTAGTGCACCTACTCTCACTGGCTTTATTCTTGTTTTCAATTTTCAGTTCTTTATATTTTGACAGTTTTTCGAATTCCTTGATTGCTATATTAAATTTCACTAGACAACCTATATCAATTAATAGGCAAGTTCTTTTTTTTTCTGGTTTTAACAATAATGTCCTCCCTATGTGCTTCAATTTTTCTGTCTGTGTAGATGGCATAATCCCATAGAATGGTGAAATCTTCTATTTCACTAAGCGGTGCTGGGTGATGTTCATACCAGTGTTTGTTTACAGGTTTTTCATAGTGTTTGCACATTGTCCAATGTAAATATTGCCCCACTCTATCGTGACGATTTTTATATTCATTTGGGGCAAGTACAGAACATCCTGAGATTAGATGGTTTATAGTTTGTTGGTATTTATCACAGGACCTGCATTTTAGATCCACATTATTATGTATGCTATTTGCCTGAAAGTTCCTAGTGAAAAGACTTTGGTCTTGCGCTGCAACAATAAAGCCTTCAGTCTCAGACTTTAATCCAGATATCACGTAACAATCGATGAGTATTAACCTTATCAACATCGGATTTATTGGTACGTTCTGGATATTGGCCATGCAGAGTTTTGTTTTACCAACGTTGTTTCATCTGTTCAAGAGCTTTATCCTTGGCTTTCATTTTCATATTTTTTGCCGCAATAGTTGGTTCTTGGCTTATGTTTTGCTTTTCGACAGAATCTACTAAATGTAAATCTTGTTTGTATTAACTGCCTTCTTTTATTATTGAATAAGTTTTTTTTCTGTTTTCATGTTGTTTGACTAATTGTATCATCTAGTCCTTTGATTTTCTATTCATGTTAGTAAGCCAATAGTTGTTGTCTTGTACGACAATTCTAGCTGAATAAGACCTCTTCCACCTTCTTTATGGGATATGTATAGACGGTCTACATCAGCCTTTGGGTGATGCATCTTATGCTTAGAAAGAAGCTTTCTTGTTTTAGAATCCATTCGCCTGATGTCGTTTAAAGCCCAGTTTAAGATGTTGAAATTATATTGGACAACTGGGATGGCAAGGCCATAATTCTGTTCTGAAAATTCAATTCAGTTTTTAATATCAGTGGTAGCCTCCTATAGTACTATTTACGCACTATTTCTTTCATTTATTTATGGTGAATTTTTTCACTCTCATTTACACCTAGGTATTTATAAGCGTCTTCTAGCACTAAATCTTTTATTGTTACAGCAGGGTCTAAGCTAATTGAGGATGTTTGTTTTAGCGATCCACGTAAAACTGTTTCTTTAGCACATTTATTCAAATTTAATTTCATTCCAATGTCTCGATGAGACATTTTACAGTTTGTATAAGACCTTCCAGTGCATTATCATTTTTAGCATATAACTTTAAGTCATCCATGTAAAATAGATGGCTTATTTTCTTTGGGGATATGAAATATACCTCTTTTGATGTTTATTTCACCAGACATTTAGGTTCCATTTATATGATTGAGGTAAAGGGTTGTTTTCCATATCGAAATACATTGTTTGATTAAATTGATGATAAAGTGTGATATCTTGTATATATTTAAAGTCTTTAAGATTCAGGAATGAGGTACACTATCGGATGACTTACGATAATCTATCCAAGCAGTACTAAGACTTTTCTTTGCATTGTAGCAGTTTTCCAGGTTCATTCTGTTAACAAGTAATTGGTCTTTACATCTGTAACATCCGCGTTTGCTTCTTTTTTGTTCAAGCGGTAGTGTGTCATTTCTTTCCAAGAAGAAATGTGTCTGTTTTGTTAAAATAGATGTTAATAGTTTTTATGTTGTAATTGGTCTGAAGTTTTTCGGGTTGTTTGTGTCACTATTCTTTGGTAGAATAAATACAATTCCTTTGGTCATCCATGAAGGAATTTTAGTGGGATAAAAAAACCTTTTCTTGAAGTTCTTTGGCTAGTTTTTTTATGTGCTGTATTTAAATAATATAGCCAAAATTTAAGAAATTTCTCGATTCCTGATAATTTTCAATTATGTGATTTTTTCAGTGCACATCATTTTCTGTGATTCCAGCCCAGGTCTGTTCTGGTTTATTTTTCATTCGTTCTATCTCTTGCGCAATCCAATCTACTTCTTTGTTATGTTTTTTAGGGCAAGCCCATATTTTATCCCAGAACTGTATAACTTCTTACATTTTGGTGGGGACTGTCACTTCAGTACTTTTTTGTGACTTATTTCCCTGTAAATTTCTTACCATCGGTTTGAAAAATCTTGTTTTGTCTGTAGAATCTTCATCTTTTTTCATAGCGTCTTACTTTTGGGGCCTTCAGTTGTATTGTTTGCTTTCTTTTTTCCTGAGTTGATAGGACTTTATTTTCATGTCTAATGCTGTATATTTTTCTACTCTTCTGCCTTTTCTAGTTCTTACATTTATTCCTCTTGTCAGTTCATCGAGTATTGATAATTCACTTCTAAGTTGTTCGATTTCTTTTTCTATTTTTCTTTTCCAAGGTGGATCTTAATGCCTGCGAAACTGCCTTGTTTTTAATTTGATGTTCAATCTTTTTGTTGCTGCTATTGTTGATGCATATATTGCTTCATTGAGATTTATATGAGTGTATCCAAAATTAATTTGAGTGCTGCATTGTAGATCTTAATAGTTTCAAAGTTGTGCTTTGTTGATTGTAATTTTGGGAGCTGTTCAGTTTCCTACATTGCAATATTTTGTATCTGAATTATATGGTTCTTGATTTCTTTCTTGGCTTCTTGTATACTGTTCTTGTTTACCGTAAAATAGTTCTGTTCAGTGTGTTCTGAACTCGTTTTGTTGCTGTTTGGTAACTGGCTCAAAGCACACATTTTCAGCACTTCTAAACTTACATCGTTATATTCACAGTGATTGGTGTGTATCACGGTTTCTACATTATGAATTGTGGCTTGATTGATATTATTACTTTTTATTTCTGATTCCGGTACCCTTTCTTATTTTGTTGATTCGTCTATTCTGAGTGCAATTCTTTTTATTGCATTAATTTCAGCTTCTCTCAATCGGTTATTTCGCATGATGTAACTTCGTTCAGTGGAAAATTTATTTTCGTCAATGTCCTTTCTATTTGTTTGTCCAACCTTTGCTCGCCAAATGTTATGTTTGGCGAGTGATGATTTTTTGAGATTTGAGTAACGCTTCATGAAATGCAGTCATATCGACTTTGTACTCCTCACGAAACCATTTTATTTTTTCGTTCTTTAAATCTACGGTTATAGATCTAGCTGGAGGATTTTCAGGGGCATCATTAGGATTATCCTGGTTGTGGGGACCTGAAGATTCATTCTTTGTGTAGGAGTTTGTTCCTATGGCACAATTTTCTACCTCAGGTAGGTTCCCTCCTGAAGGACGGGCTCCCTGTTTATCCACTGGAAGAACCATACTGGACTTTTTATTTCTATTTGTAATTTTCATATTTTTCTCACGAGTGACGCACGGGTCCAAAAGTCCACCAAAACTTGTCCGGCACGTTGGGTAACGGTCTTTTACAAACAGGGTCCCGAAACCTGAAGGGGATCGTTTGTGACCTCATAACGCAGTAGCCATTCACTCCTCGGCACGATTAATATCTTGAGTTGCGGGTTGTTTTTCGGAGTTTTCCTTCTCCTGAATTATTTTATTATCTTTATTATTGTTATTATTATTATTTTTAAAGACCTGAAAATTGAAATAGAAAAAATGTGGTAATTGAAAACAAGAATCGTGCCAGTGATAGTGGGTGCACTTTAAATAATAAAAAATAGAACAAAACAACACATTGATTGAATCCCTGGAAACCCCAGTTTAAGAGATATACAAAATTGTCTTGTTGCGTACCTCACAAACTAAGAAGAACTTTGTCTATGTAACGCTAAGGATGTAATGGGAGATAGAAAAAACATTAAATGGAGCCATAACAACATAACATAATCTAACTTAGATCTTTTCGCAGACTTTATAGGTAGTGCTACCATAGCAGAAATCGAATTAGGATGAAAAATGACGTAGTATCAATAATGTTTTATTATTGGGTTTTCCAGAGAGTTTACCCTGATATTTAAATATTCATATTCCACCACGTTATAAAATGCCAAATTTATCGACAAATATAATACGCTTTTATTTCTGATTAGAGAACATTTTAAACTTTCACTTAAGAAAGACAGTATAAATTACTTAATTAATGTCAATTTTGCAGCCCGAGACAATAGAAGATTATTAGTTGCATTTTAGACATTTTATACTTTTTTGTTAATTTAAAGGCAAATGAGCTTTGCATGTAACAAAAAAAGATATGCGCTGTGTACGGCAAAGACGTTTTAGCGAGCATAATTGTACGGAAATTGTTCGCTAAGTTTAGAGTTAATGATCGTAGCATTATTAATTAAGAACACTCATGCCAACGCTTCTCGACAAAAGTCGACCACATCAAGACATTTATAGCGAATAACCCGCGTTACACAACGCTGGTAATCGCAGAAACACTTCTTCTTCTTCTTCTTCTTCTTCTTCTTCTTCTTCTTCTTCTTCTTCTTCTTCTTTATGTCCCGTGTCCCTTTAGAACGTAGGCGATCATGAGCTTCCACTTGGCCCTGTCACTTGTCGCTCTCAGTAATTTTTCTTTTGGTATCTCTTCCAAGACCCGCCCCATCATCAATTTGCTCAGACCTCAAAAGTACGTCTCGTGCTGCTTTCCCCTGTCTCTTCTTCCATTTATCCGACCTGTGAGTATCAAGTTCTCCTGGCAATACTTCTTCATTACATGTCCCGGGAACCTCATTTGTCTCTTCCCGATATTTATTATCAATTTTCTTCTCGTTTGCATCCTTTCTAACACCTCATCGTTGCATACCTGCTCTATCCATGGTATCCTCAGCATCCTTCTTTAAAACCACATTTCTACTGCCTCAAGCCTCTCCTTCATCTTTGATGAGATCGTCCAGTATTCACTTCCATACAGAAGGACAGATATCACGTAGCAATTCAGCACTAATATTTTTGGTTCTAATGAAATTTTCCTGTCTTTCAGTAATCGGGCTAGCTTCTGAAACGTGTCTTTGAATCTCCGTGTAGCATTTTCCATCCTGCGCCAAAACACTTCCAAAGTATTTGAATATTTTTACTTGTTTTATTTTAGATTCTTCAACTTGCAGTTGGCATATTTGTCTTTTCTTTTTGCTGATGACCATGCTAAATTTATCAAAATCTACCATCGATGAAAACTTAGTAAATATTAGGTACTCAAATCGCTACGAGGTTTATGTACCACATAATTTGAGTGAAATGGGTATTTAGGATCGCATTTTCATTATGCTTTTTTGTGTAAACGCAATTAAAATGTACACATTTTAAAGCAAACCATGACAGGTTATTGGAAATGGATCATTTACAACAATGTTCAGCGAAAATGCTCCTGTTTTAATTGATATGAAACAACTTTATCTACCCGAAAAGCACGTCTTCATGCTAAGAAATCATGTTGTGCATTTGATTGGATTGGAAAAGAATCCTGTAATATGAGCTTCTGCTAAGTAACCAGTCAATTGATTCACACATTTACCGCTGCCAACCTGACGAATAAAAAGTAGAAATTCAAGAAAAAAAAGCGCAGAATTAAAGAACAGGAAGGATGTTAAATTTCAAGGATAATTTCAAGGATAATTTCAAGGATAATTTCAAACCCCACGTTACTTGTCAACCTGGCAAATGTTATTGCTGCATGGCTTTGATACTTTAACCCAGCCGTCATATTCACCAGATATTGCAGCTTCGGATTTTTATTTGTTCATATCCTTACAAAGTACATTCAGCAGTAAAAATTATTGCATGGCATTGTTTTGGGATCACCTCTTTTTGTATACAAGAATGGACTCGCTTGACGTGTACATATAATCCTGCCTATACAGAGAACGGGGTGATAAAGCAGTTGCTTAGTTGATCAGTAAGTTGGTGCAGAATTAGTTGGAGTTGTAGGATATAGACCCATTATCTGGACATTTCACTTTAAAACTTTATATATTTATTTCTAAAAATAGCATTCTTGAATTGACTAACCCGTGTTCTAGTTTGTAAATCTTGTTCAATATAACTTACATTTTCTATCTCCATATCTGTTTTCGATATTTATTATTTTCTGTGGTTTCTCACACAGAATCCGCAACAGATATAAAAACACGTTAATGATTTTTTGGTTGAGAAACCACTGAAATATTAGAAAGTCGGAATCTATATGTTGAAGATAAAATGGTGAAAGTTCGTGCAAAACAATGATTTACACTTAGTTGTGTATATATTTAATAAAATAATTTTGTTTCGTTTTCAATATTAAAAATTGACAGGATTATTCCGGACAACCAAATATTATTAAATGATAGGATAATATCAATAACGAATGATTGAATAAATATATAGATAGTAATAATATAAAAAATAATAAAATTCGCATAATTAATAAGAAATAAAATAATTGATTAACAGATTTGTTTTCTTGGGTTTAACAGCATTAATCAGGTTATCAGAAGATAGTGATTGTATGTTTGCTATTTTCTTTTTAATTTTATGCAATGCAGGATATTTTACGTCTTCTGTCAAACTTAAGCATGTTATCTAAAACCGGCTATTGATTTATATTCTATGGCTTATCTACCCTATTTAAAGACAGAGAATAATTTTGTCATAGGTGTATCAACAGAAAGTAGGTCATTTAAAACCAGCGATTGATTTGTTTTTTTTTAGTTTATCCATCTTATGAAGATTATTTAAATCCAGCGATTGATTTTTCCATTGTTTATCAATCTCCTGAAAGTTATTTAAAGCCTGCTATTGATTTCTTTCCTACACCTTATAAACATTATGAAGTTACTTTTTACTGCTTATCAACCACGGAAAGGAAACTACAAGACCTCCTACAGAAGGTAGCGGTGGAGAGTGACAAAAAAGGTCTACAAATAAACTTTAAGAAAACTGAATGCATGGTCATCAGCAAAAGTTGCAACCCAAAATGCTAAATACAGGTGGGGGATACCAGAATAAAGGTGTTGGAAAGAATGGCAAGGAAAACGAAATTAATACTGAGCATCAGGAAGAGACTACTGAAGTTCCTGGAACAGGCAATGAGGAACGAAAGCCTGGAGAACCTGATACTAACAGACCAGATAGAAGGCAAGAGATACAGAGGAAGGCAGCGGATATTTGCAGGACCTGATCAGGTGGATGACGGAACGGGGGTTGCCAGGAGTAACGGGAGCAAGCATACTGGGAGCCACAAGGGATAGGGATACGTGGAGAACCATGATCGCCTACGTCCTGAAAGGACAGGGCACAGAGAAGAAGAAGAATCAACCATATCTAGTTTATTTAAAGCTTAATACTTATTTTCTTTTCTATAGGTTATCAATTTTATGCAGTGTTTATAGAGTTAGCAATCGATACTTTTCTGTGCTTTATAAAACGTTATGCAGGTTATTTAAATCTGGTTAATTATTTGACTCCCACGTTTTAACAACCGTATGCATATTATTTAAGGCCAGCGATTGATCTGTTTTCTATATATCATGAATCTACGCTGGTTACTAAAAGCCATCAATTGATTTGATTTCTACGGCTTATCAACTTTATAAAGGTTATGTTAAGCCAACCATTTATCTGTTTTCTTCAGATTAGCAGTCTTCACAGTTTACGTAAACCCTGTTATTGCTTTGTTTTCTATAGCCTATTAACCTTATCCTGATCATTTAAAGTAGTGATTAATTTTTCTTAAGAATTATAAATGTTTAACATGTTATTTTAAGCCTATGATTTATTTGTTTTGTATGGATTGTAATTCTCATGCTAGCTTATTTAAAGTTAGCGATTCAATTGTTATCTACAATTCATCAGCATTAAACAGATTATTTAAAGATGGCGATTGATTTGTTTTTTCTGTCTTTGTTGTGTCGTGAAAATACGATACAAACAAATAAGTGGTTAGTCCGAGTGGTAAAGACTACGGAAAACACGATTAAATCAACAAGATTTATTGTACTAGAGGTACAAATATTAAGAGACCGCACAATAGTTTATGTACAAAAATGGAGCGGAGTGTACTTCCATCCGTTCCTGGTCGTCTTCTGGTCATCAACTCGCACGTAATCTACTGCATGGTGTATTATAATAGGTGACAGTCCATTGCTAGGGGAAGACATGTTCTTCCATTACAACAGTATTATAATACCTATACAGGATTTTTAAAGTCAGCAGTTGATTTCATTTCTAAGTCTTATCAACATTACGTAATTTATTTAAAACTAGATATTGATTTGCTTTATACAGCTTTATCCAGATTATTTAAAACCAGCTATTTGGTTTTCACATCTTAATCATGTTATCTGAAGCCAGCAATTAATTTTTTATGGTTTATTAACCTTTTCCCGATTATTTAATCTCATAATATTTTTTTCAAGTTTCAGTATTTTATTTTTAGTATATTAATTATTTACTGTTGCATGATTTTTAATTATGCTATTGCAGAAAGAAAGAAGAGGCAGATTCTGGCATTTCCTAATCTTATTTGCGATTAAGGGAATATAATGAACCGAACGAAAATTGAAAATTGGCTTCCCAGTTTCCAATTTCGATGCCTTATTTATTTTTCTAGTCGCTTATCATGCCATCAGCACATGTTATTTCTAAGTGTTCACCAATCTAATTACTGTCTAGACACAACATTTCTAAACTTGAGCGATCCTATGAAAATAAATGTTCCAACTTATTTTATATAAATAGATGTTTCAACATATATATATATATATATATATATATATATATATATATGCTAGTATATATATATATATATATATATATATATATATATATACATATATATATATATATACTAGCATCATAGCTCGGCGTTGCCCTTGCACCACAGAACATTTTAGTCATAGGAGAAGATGCCACTTTTAGTTTTACATATTTTGTTTTTGTTTGAAAAAACACTTTTTTTTAAATCAAATATTTTTTTGTTTCAGAATTACAGGGAAAAATATTCACACTTTTTTTTGACCAAATGAATATTTTAAAACGACGGAATAAAAATTAATTATTAAGGCTCTTTTCTTTTATAAAAAAATAATTTAGTCAAGTTTGAGACGTGTGAGTTGAATTCTGTGACGTAAAACGTCGGAATAAAAATTAGATAAAAATGCTCAATTTTTTTTTAATAAAAATATTTTAGTCGCGTTTGACACGTGTGATTTGATTTCTGTGACGTAATTCAGCAACCATCTTAGAGCTTAGATGTTTTACGGAGCAAATGTGAACAATCGTGTCCATTGGCCAAAAAGTGCGAAAGGGAAAAATTGCTGACCTTAAACTCAAAACGTATGTGTCGACCTGGCTTCCCTGTAGATATTTGTCCTTAGAAAGTTTGAATGGCGTAGCTTAAAAAAATTAGGCCTGCATAGGGAACAGTCACATACAGACTCACAGATTGACTTTTATATATATAGATATTCTTTTTACTACCAAACCAATTAACAATTATTTTTAAAAGAATCATCTTTTTATTAAGAAAGATACAAATATATCTCAATTAAAAAGGAAAATAAAAATATAAGATGGGGTATTTAGACGTCTTATGGCCGACATGTCTTCAGAAATAAATTGTCGGCAGTTAAAACAGAGAAGTTGTCATAAATTCTGAACAATGTCTGAGGTTAAAAACACATGATTGAAAAAAGAGAAGCCATTATCTATTTTGGTCGGTAGTTATCCCCAAAAGTTCAAACTTGTATTTCAATTATCTCTGTCTGCACAGAATTAGACGTTGTATGTTGAGGGTCAGAGGATCCACGATGTTACGGCGGAGTCTCTCTCTAGCCCTGTGCAAGACAGAGAAGAAATCCAGGGAATATTGTGTCCTGCAGTCGTTTGAAATCAATAGGTGCTCGGCGATTGCTGACTCATGAGTCTGCAACTGACCAGATGTTTTAGGCTCTTTGTCTGCGGACTCTACTCGGCACGTGCTGAGCTATCCTTACGTCTAGACGCTGAATGGTCTTACCCAAGTAGTTGGTCTCGCACCGACACTTGTACTGATAAACAATGAGATTTTGTTGATTGATAGGGAAGACATCCTTGCGTGGAGGGGGAAAAGCAGTTCTTGCAATGAAGATGTTCCTAACATTAACGGCACTGAAACAACCCTTGATGGAATTTACAATTTTCTCATATAATACTTGACCCTCAGAACGTATCCATGAGAATCTTAAATAAATAGAACTCTTGGGAGGGCCAAATTTGTCTCACTTTATTGAACTTGTTTACTTTTTGCCCGTAGACTGCTGTTAACACACTTTCTGGGTATCTATTAACCAATAACAATTATATCACATTTCTTAATTCGTCGTTGGGTTTGCAGTCCGAACACACCATCAATTCGCGATGAGTGAGGGTCCTGATTAGATTAATTTTCTTAGATTTATGTGCCAAAGAGTCCCACGTTAAATATAAACCAGAAAATGTGAGTTTGCGGTAGATACTTGTGTGGAAACATGAAGGCGCCCTCTCAACCAGTACATTCAGGAAAGTTAGCTGATTGTTCTCTATTTCCATTGTATATTGTAGTGATGAATGTAAATTTGGAGAAAAATTATTCCGCTTTCTGTATAGATGTGAAGGAAGTAAATTTGTCATCGACGTAGCAGAAGTAATAATGGGGCTGATCTGTTCTATTAAATAGGATCTTCTCATAATAACCCACGAACACATTAGTTAGCAAGGGACCTAAGGGACTACCTACCGCTACTCCATCAATTTACCGATACATATTATATTCAAAGTTGAAAGAGACTGACTTAGTACCCATCTCCATCAACTCAATGAAGATATTTTCAAGAAATGATGGAGTTTTTTTTTTCGGGGTCACGGTAAAGATAGCCTGCACAAATTTCATTCGTTTCATTCAGGCGGACTTTGGTAAACAGACTTACTATATCGAATGAAACAAAAATGCAAGTTTCTGAGTTTGGCTTTAGTTTGCGGATAAATTCTGCAAACTGAAAAGAATCAGGCACACAATATTCTGAATAATATTTCAGAATCAGTCAGTTAATTAAGTGCCATACGTGATACACGCTTGGGCGATCATGTCTCGAAAGAGACATGACTGACTGGGCAGAAGATTATCCCGCAGTAGGTTGCCATTGCTTTCTGCGTTAGATTGGTTGCCAGCCAAGGCTATAGAACCCAATCTGTCCTGTTATATAACCCATAACTGGAGGGTAGAAGCGAATTAATACCTTTCCCAAGGGTATTTGCGCATAAGCAAATGCAATGAATTCAACTGGATTTTGAACTCGGCTCCCCGATTCTCTCGTTCCGAACCGATATCCACTGCACCACAACACACATCCCAGTATATAATAGCTTTCCTTTTTTTAAATCTATATTCTTTCTAGTTCTATCGTTTTACTTTTAACATGTTTAACCAGGTTGTTTTGGTAGTAGTGGATCGAGCATGTGAGCAATGGTGCGGTTTTAGAAAGGCTGGAAACAAAAAGAAAATTAATATTGAGCATCAGGAAGAGATAGCTGAAGTTCCTGGGACATGCAATGAAGAAGGAGAGCTTGGAGAACCTGATACTAACAGGCCTGATAGAGGGTAAAAGAGACAGAGGAAAGCATCGGATAATATATTTGAAGGACCT
The DNA here is from genome assembly GCA_037127315.1 of Ascarosepion bandense. Lineage (NCBI taxonomy): Eukaryota > Metazoa > Mollusca > Cephalopoda > Sepiida > Sepiidae > Ascarosepion > Ascarosepion bandense. The sequence goes on from JBBBDQ010000347.1 coordinate 333,796, forward strand.
GAGCAAGTGAATGATAGAACGGGGGTTGCTTGGTGTTACCGGAGAAAGTGTGCTAAGAGGCACCAGGGATAGGGAGACGTAGTGGGGCATGATCGCCTATGTCCTCTAAGGACAAGGCACATAGAAGAAAATTTTGTGCGTTATGTATTGTCATGTTTATTTGTTTACTTGTTCCGTTCGTGTTTTCTTTCTTAACACTTCCATATGTCTAGAATTTATAGTTTCACATCCAGCTTTTTAATATTTATCTTTTTAGAAATATTTTTCCTTTGCATTTCTTTACCTAATTTGAGTAAAGCGTAGTGTCTTCAATCGAAAATGGAATCGGCATGTCGATTTCGAATACCAGCCAAAACTGTTTGCGTATGTTTCATATTAACATTCTAAGAAAATACGTGAACCCTTCTTTTCCAACCCCATCGTACTATTCATGCCGCACTGAAACAAACAAACATTTTAAACATTGATACAAAAATCCCAATGATTATTACAAAATATTAAAGATACTTTATGCATCTTTACAAAATATTAAAAAATAGGAACATGTCAATAGAAACAATGATATGTGTACCCAAATGATATCTAATATTAATCCTCATATTTAGTAGAAAATGAAAGACACACTATTCAGAGATGGAGACTAATTGCAACGGAAATATTGACCTACAGAATATTTGTGAGAATACCATGGAATGATCCCCGGGGCAATGAGAAAAAAATGAACAAATAAAAGACACTTTATCGGATTGGCAGAGTTAGTATTCCAATGAAATCGTTGCATTCACTTACACACAAGGAAAAGTATGAATCCATTTCTTCTCTCTCTAGCTATGGGTTAAATAACAGGAAAGATTGGGTTCTATAGCATTGGGTAGCAACTACTTTAGCGCAGAAAGAAATGGCAATCTTATGGTACTTAACTTGTAGCAAATCTTTTTACCAGTTTTATTTTTATAGAAAAATCCGAACTATTGGATTCCAAAGAATAATAAAATAAATATGGATATGCTTGTTAAATAATTTACTTATCATTAACTCATTTAATTTTTTCTTGTCAGACTCCATTTTGCACATTTATAAATCTATGGATGTGTACTGAGATGCAAAGGATATTAGCTCAGAACGAGAAATCGGAGAGCCGAAGTCAAATTAAAGTTGAATTTAACTTTTTACTTTTCATGATTTCACCCCAAGCAAGGCATTCCACTGCCACTATAGCGCAGGGGGTTACATAGAGGAAGGTGCTGAGCAATTATATATAGGAAATGTCAGAAGGAGGGTGATAGACGAGTAAGGAGGTACATAGGAAGAGTGTTTGAGAGAATGGGTGCGAGTTAGTGAGTTAGGAGGTGTCTATTGACCTTACATTTGAACTTGAAGCTGTAGCTGTCGGGTAAGCAAGTATGTGGAAGGGAATTCCACAGGCGGGACGTGCAAGAAAAGAAGCTGTTGGCGTAGAAATTGCGGTTACATTTTATTGGTTTAACAGTAAAATGGTGCGACCTAGTCGCTAATCTAGTATCTCGTGCAAATTCGTACCTAGGGGGCACCAGTGGTCTAACTTCATCGGAGCAGAAGCCGTGAAAGTATTTATAGAAGAGGAACAGGGAAGCCACATCAAGAGTGACTGCAGCCGGTCAACCAAGTTGGTATCGATCACATTACAGATTCTCCGTTGTATTTTGTCAAGAACCCCGAGGAGAATAGCAGAGGTACCCGACCAGATGTGGCAGCAGTATTCAATAAACTGGCGGATGGTACATGCAAATACCATTGTGAAAGATATTAATCCGTCTCTTCCTTCCAGCTTTTCATTAAATAGCAGGACAGAGTAATTTCTATAGCCTTACTAGCAGTATAGCACGAGGTTGCTCGGGTATAATGAAAGCTTTAAAACTAATCCATGGTCCTGGAGCTCAGACACTTTGGACGTTGGCACGAAAGACTAAAAAGCAATAGCTGTTTCCACTTAAAGCGAAACCGTAGACTGAAAGATAAATTAATGGATGTAAGTCAAATTTCCTGGTATCGATATCAAATAATTTTTTTTCGTCGTAAACTGAATTTTGAAGGCTAAATAATTCCTCTGAGTAAATGGTATCATGGCTGAGACTAAGAACTACAATTATACCTACTTAGAGCCAAAACCGAAGCAAAAACTAAAATAAAAGGGCTGAAAAAAATTACAGACATACAGGTAGATAAACAAACACACACACAAACATCTTACCTTTCATATAGATAGATAGATAGATAGATAGATAGATAGATAGATAGATAGATAGATAGATAGATAGGTGTGAGTTTGTAACCCTGGGTTTCACGCTCTTGCGATCGTCAGACAAACTGATTAATTTTTTAAAAAATTGGTTATATGTAGGGTTGTGTATATTCGTGTATTTTTGTGGAAGTGGGTTAAATCTGTCGTCATGACAGACGCAGACATATATATATATATATACATTTGTACACCCATCAACGAGCGCAAGGACACACACACACACGCACGGGCGTTCGCTCACTGAGGCTTGCATAAACATAGACATGTGAATTGTGCGGGGTCCGGTGTATATATATATATATATATGTGTGCAGTTGCACACATATATATATATATATATATATATATATATATATATATATATGTGCAGTTGCACACATACATACGCATTCGGTTGGTGTATTCGAATAGTGTAGCGATGTTGACGCGTGGACAGTTGTCGATTTCTCGTACGTACATATGTACTTTTGATGGGTTCTGTGTGAAACTATGATAGGTAAGAATTGCTATTATTTTATTTAAGGCTGTATTGTTATTTTTTGTTGTAAAGTCGGTTATTGGCTTGTTTTTTAATTTTTTGTGGTTGCGTATATTTAAATGCTAGAAATTCTAATTTGTAATGCTTGTTAGTGTTTATTTGTGGTGTATTAATTATTAATTTTACTATGGCAGATACGTGTTATTTTTCTTTTTTTATCCGTTTGGTATTGCATATATATATATATATATACATATATATATATATGTGTGTGTGTGTGTGTGTGTGTGTGTGTGTGTATTATCGATTTTCTGCAGTATTGTAAGAACTGCAACCTTGAAACGTCTGAATATCAATTCTTACGTCTTTGTCTATGAGTTTATGAAATTTAATTAAAATCGGACCATTCCTTCTATAAGCCGATTTTTGGGATTATCGATTTTTCGATATTTATCTGGGGTACCTCGACTCAAAACCTAGCTAAGAACAATCGCAGACAATTATAGCACAACTGTGTAGACTTTCAAGAAAATTGGTTCAGCAGTTTCGGAGTCTATAGGTAACGGACACACACACACACACAGAGACACACACACATACACACACAGACAAAGTTCTATTATAAATAAGTTTAGATTTGGCAACCACTCTACCCCAGAAAAAATGGCAACCGAGTTGGGCAAAATGACTTGACCAGCTAGTCGTTTCTCTTTCAAGACATGATCGCCCAAGCGTGTATCCCGTATGGCACTTAAATGACTGATATTTACAAACATGAATTCAAAAGATACAAAATGCTTTAAATGCTTTAAAAAATAGTCTTTAGTTGATTTAAAGTATTTGGGTAATTGGTTGACAGTAAAAGAATCTTTTGTTGAGAAGAGACTTTGACCGTCAGGGAAGAGTCATTCGCCGACCATGCTGCTGTTGTAGATGATTGGTTTGAAGTCACAGACACAAGTTTCGTTCAGCAAGTGAGGTGAAGCTATGTAGACACGTTTTCTCTTCTGTTGAACGGCTTCAAGACGGTACTATCTCTGCTCTAGAAAGTTGAAATCTGTGGGATTTTATGAGATTTTCAAAAGAAAAACATGGTTATAATTTAGCTTTGACTGGTTATATATTTCACATGATGATATTATCAAAGCAACAGACTCTTCGATTAAAAAGCTGTGTTGTAACGTAGAATCTTTTCAGAATGTTTTAAAATATTGTCTATTATAATAGAGAAATCAATGTTCGAGCATGTTTTAATAAGTATCTGGCTACGTAAATCAGAAAAATGTTGTAATTTCAGGGATACTAAAAACAACTCGTACATCCATTTAAAGAGAAGAAAATCAGAAAAAAACAGGGAGTGACCTAACTAGAATGCTTGCACACACACACACACACACACACACACACACACACATATATATATATATATATATATATATATTTTAAAGGAAATGGAAAATAAATTCCGACAATGCGAGAATAAAATAAAATAAATATTTAGTTTATTAGAAAACTACCTCAATAGAACTAAAACAATACTTCCTTTGCCAACAAACACAATTCTCCAAATTTGCAAACTAAGCACAAAATTTTTTTCCTTCTAATTTAACGGTTCCTTTTATTAAGGGAACCTTGGATTACCCATGGGATCACCTCTCAGCGAAATACTTGCTTGTCTTTTCTTAGGAATTCTAGAATCCGGTCTCTCCAAGTATATTTTACGGTCTAAGACCAAGATATTTTTGCTATATAGTAGACATTTTATTCATGCATTCACACGACGATAATTTAACGGAAATTGTCAACAAACTTAATAAACCTAGTATTAATTTCACGTATGAAAAAGGACCAAATGACACATTGCGATTTCTAGTCACAGTTTACTGCAATTCTTTCAAACAACCTTAAAATTTTAAGTTTTTATCGCATTTCTAAATTTATTCACAGGCCGTAACAAGAAAAAAAATTACAATAGTAAATATAAGTCTTGATGATGGTTATAACAACCGGAACATGATAATGCTGGCTACCCAACAATGAATCCACATTTTGCTGTTTCTCGAATATTTATTTTATTTTGTATCTCATTTATATATATATATATATATATATATATATATATGTTTGTGTGTGTCTATATATATATATATATATGTGTGTGTGTGTGTGTGTGTGTGTGTATACGAGTTGGACAGTGGCGTCATTTTTTACGACAAAATATTTATATAAATATGCTATCTAAAATGACGGTAACATAACTGTTGATGTAACTATTATTGAGTATCGTAGATTAAGACATAAGAGAAACAATTTCAACCCCTCGCCGAGTGTGAGAGAAAAATATATATATATATATAACTGCAAAAACAGCTAGGAATATATATTAACTATATATATACTTAATTTTGAACGAGTTATTACGCGACCTAGGTGGTGTTTTCAGGCGATTTGCAATATATATATATATATATATATATATATATATATATATATATATATATATATATATGAGTGAATACAGAACGAAGAAAGAATTTTTACAACGTCCAAAACATTAATTTCAAACATTATTCCGTACAAAATAAGCATCCCACCGCTTACCGGCTCTTCTAAGAAATCCAAAGTAGATATTCTAGTAACAAGATAATAAAAACTTACATTCTAACTGCTAATGTTAAATCTGTCTAGAAATCAAAGACTCTCATAAATCAACCACTTTAACTACCCACACCAATTTCTTCAGAATTCCAACGGTCAGTACACTGACTTGTTCCCCTCTCATTAACACCGACTAACACCCCAAAGTCAACTGACCAAATATAAGCAAAGAGGCTTTCCAATCCTATACATTCCTCCTGATGAGACATTGAAGTTTCAATGTCGAAACAAATGTACCTTTGTAGTGGATATATATAAAAAAAATTATGTACATTTCTAAAATATAATTTATCATATATATATATATATATATATATATATATATATATATATATATATATATATATCTGAGTTTTTGATTTTCTAAGCTCTATTTGCTAATTATGTGATCCAGCTCTCAATTCCTGATGAGAATTATTAGTTTTCTTTTTGTATAAATTTTCTCTAGAACTTCGCCTTTTTAGATCAGTGAACAGGAAAGATAGTAACAAAGGAGAATATTGCTAAAAGCTACAATGAAAACATTTGAGGTGAGTCTTGATTTCACGCGTACAGAATCAACACGGCGCAGAAAATGAAAAGATGCATTCTGGAGGAAAAACAATTTTGTATTCAAGATCAGCTTTAAACCAGTTTTTCGATTTTATCCGAGATACAAGTTTCAAGAAGAATAACAATTAAATGGATAGCTCATGATTTCATGCCAACGAACATAGACTAATCTGGAAATAAAATACCATACAATCGAAAGGCATTTTGTCTGCTCACAAAAAAATAATTATTATTTTGAAGTACTGAATAATTAAAAACAAAGAACTCTAAGAAATAACAGAAACCGCATAACCTGAGGAATACTAACAATACCAACAATGACATAAATAGAATTCGAAAAACAAATAATGATATAATCAAGATGCTGATATATCTACACTACTTCAGATAAAAGGTTAAAAATGAAATCCCCTCCAGTTCTGAAAAAAAAATAACAGTTACTAAAATTAAGAAACCTATTTTCCTGAAAAATTGTTTTATGAGAAATATTTTATATATTTGTGTTGAAAATTAGTACTGGTTGTTAACTCAATGAATATCAAATGTTAACTTACAAGGAAATGTCTAATATCATATCTAAGACACTTTGTTTGCTCACAAGAAAATAATAATTGCGAGATACTGGATAATCAAAAACAAAGAACTCTAAGATATAAGAGAAACCACATCACTTTGAGGAATACCAACAATTGAAAGGGATAGAATTAAAGAGCAAATAATGATGTCATCAAGATGCTGACGTTCCACACTACTCCAGACAACATTTTAAGAATTAAATCCCCCTCCAGTTCTGAAAAGAGAAATAACAATGTTCTTCTATTTGCCCTGTCCCTTCAGGACGTAGGCGATCATGGCTTTCGACGTTTACCTATCCCTGGTGGCTCTGAGCACGCATTCTCCTTTTACACCACCGTGCAATCCTCGTTCTGTCATCCACCTGATTAGGTCCTTCAAATAAGTTATCCGTTGCTTTCTCCTGACTCTTTTTCCCTCTATCTGACCTGTTAGTATCAGGTTCTCCAGGCCCTCCTTCCACATTGGAACTTCCTAGGAACTTCACTTGTCTCTTCCTGATGTTCAGTATTAATTTCCTTTTTGTTTCCATCATTTCCATGACCTCATCATTGCTCACATGTTCGACCCATGAGATTCGCAGCATCCTTGTGTAGAACATTTCAGTTGCTTCAAGTTTTCCTTCATTTTTAATGGTATTGTTCAGCATTCACTGACATATTGAAGGACGGACATCACGTAGCAATCCAGTACTCTCTTCCTAGTTTCTAACGAAATTGTCCTGTTTCTTAATACCTTACTCAACTTCTGGAATGCTTCCTTCGACATGCCAATTAGCCTTTGGATCTCTGTGTCGCACTTTCACTCTTCTGTTATAACGCTTTCCAGGTATCTAAATTTTTGTACCTGCTTGTGTCTGGTATCCCCGACCTGTATTTGTCATTTTGGGCTGTCCTTTATATTGATGACCATGCATTCGGATTTCTTGTAGTTTATTTCTTGTCCTTTCTTGTTGCTTTCTTCAGCTACCTTCTGTAGGATGTCGTGTAGTTTTCTTACTGTGTCTGCTATCAGCACTGTATCATCTGCGTATCTTAGGTTGTTTAAATTGTGGCCTCCTATAACGAATCCAGGCATAACTTCTTGGGTTCTCAAAATGTTCTTGCTGTACAAGTTGTACAGATCCGATAAAAAGATACATCTTTGTCTTACGCCCCTTTCTATCTTTGTATATCTACTCAAATCCTTACCTGTCCGTATGCAAGCGGTTTGCTGCCAGTAAAGATTGTTGATTACTCTCAAGTCTTTCCCAAAAATGTCCAGGCTGCCGAGCATCTCCATCAGTTCTTTGTGACGTATTTTGTCAAACGCTTTCGCATAATCAATAAAGCTCATTGTTTTAAGAGAAACATTTTATATATTTGAGTTAAAAAGTAGTACTGGCTGTTTACTCAATGAATATCAAATGTTGACTTTTGAAGAAATGTCTAATACAATTACCATTAAGGTTATAAAGGAAACTTCTATCAATACTGTAAAGAATAATGGCAGCTACTGGACTTGAAAAACCACTTTTCTTCTGAAAAAAGTGTTTTAGAGAAACGTTTTAAAATTTGAATTGAAAAGTAATACTGGCTGTTTACTTAATGAATGTCAAATGTTACCTTAAAAGGAAATGTCTACTATCATTACCATTAAGGCTAAAAAAGAAACTTCCATTAATGCTGTTAAAACCAATGGCAGCGACTGAAACCTCTTTTGATGAAAAAAGAGTTTTAAGGGGAAGATTTTATAAATTTCAACAGAAAGTAGCATTGAATGCTCGGTCAATGAATTCCAAAACATTTCTTAAAAGGAAAAAGCTAATATTATTGTTACCATCTGTCTATATTTCTGAGATGAGGTATTGTATGTATTTATACTATTTACATCATTTGGACTGTTGTCCTCGTCTTTGTAGCCATACGGACAACGTTTACGCCGTTATACACTCCCGGATTCTTCAGGTAATATGCTTTGGAATTCCGTACCCAAACTTGTATTAATCTACAGGTGTAAATTGTTCTAATTTCTCGTGTCATATACTTTTTTATAACTCACTTTCAGATAAATCACCCTTCCCTAACATTATATCTCCCAAAAATGTGGGTCTGATTTTTGAAGAATTAGGTATTTGGGAGTGTGTGACGGACGGACAGACTAACGATAATCTCAGAATATATGAAAAATTAATTGTACTAAATTCAGCAACCCAGTAAAATTAAGCGTACTTTATACCCCTTGCCCCTGTAAGCATTCTCTTGATTTTGATCTGTAAAGTAATGTCTGTTTTAAATTGTTTGACAGACGGACCAACAGATATCGCAAAATGTTATATATAGTTAGATAGATAATTACATAGATTAAAAAAAGGTTACATTAACTTTCACTGAGGTTATATAATCTATCAGAAGAGACATTTCTTAATATTTTCAAATCGCTTCGCAACATTTTTTAATAATCGTATCATTCTAAGCAAAGTATCAATGTCACTGGTTCGCAGTGAATTCTTCTTCTTCTATGTGCCGTGTCTCTTCAGGACGTAGGTGATCATGGCTTTCCACGTTTCCCTATCCCTGGTGGCTCTGAGCACGCCTTCTGTTACACCATGCAATCCTCGTTCCGTCATCCACCTGATTAGGTCCTTCAAATATGTTATCCGTTACTTTCCCCTGTCTCTTTTCTCCTCTACAATGAGAAAAAAGGTACAAGATATGTCAAAGAAAGGATAAAACATAGATTAGAATCAAGTAGACAGAAGATGACAAGGAAGCAGCTAAACGGAAAGGATTTCTATAAAAGACAAGTGCGAGAAAAGAAACTATTAGTGTAGAAGAGTCGTTTATTCTTAACTATTTCGTAAAAAATGTTGGATCTTGATTTCAATCTAATATAACGCATAAATACATGTGATCTGGGGAAGACGGAAAAAGCTTCTCAGAACAGTTTGTAGAAATGACTGAAGAAAGCCACATCACGTCGTGAAAAAGTCACTGAATGCGAACTGCCAAGTCAGGATCGATTATATTGCAGATCCTCCTTTGGATTTTGTCGAGAGCGTCAAGATGAATACCACGAGAATAGTAGATTATTCAGTCACTTAATTGCGATAAATTATGCACGCTTGGACGATCATGTCTCGAAAAATACATAACTGACTTGGCAGAGGATTTTCCTGCTGTAGGTTGCCATTATTTTATGCGGTAGACTGTTTGCCAACAGATGTTATGGAACGCAGTCTGACCTGATATTTAACCCATAGCTGGAAAGAAAAACGACAGATTCATACCTTTCTTAAAAGTAATTGAGCGTAAAGATTTTAGCTGAAAATCGAACTCTGTTCTCCGATTTCTCGATCCGAGCCAATATCCACTGAATCACAAGTCACATCTCTATTAGATTATTAATGTGAAAAATAGATTCTGATGAGAAAAACTTCCTGAACCAAAACAGTGAACCTACCTTCCTAACAGTAGATACAGCTATAAATTCGATGTAGTCATTCCATTTGAAGTCATTTGAGAGGCCAAGGAGGTTTCAGCAGGTTTTTTGTCATGCAACAGCAGGTTAAGAAAGGTAAAAAAAACTGTGATATTGTTTCTTCCTGAAAATCCGATCTCTTAACTGCTAGTCAAGTAAGTTGCAAACATTTTATTGGAGAAAAACTGTTTTTCTTCGTTTTTGCTTTGCTTTAATACTAATAAAGTCTGCGGGTCAAACAATTCAGGCAGTCAAATTTTCAATTTCGAAAAAGAAACTACTTTTGTATTTTTCTTGTCATGAATGCGTGAGAAGCCAAAGAATATTTTAAAAAATAGGAATTATGTTTTTCGATTTTTTTTTCAGAGAAAATAAAGTGTTATAAATAATACACAAAATTAGCAACTTAATTTAATGTCAACAACAGAAATAATGGAAAAAAACGTATAATGTCATGTCGATTAATACACACACGCACACACACACACACACACACACACACACACACACACATATATATATATATATATATATATATATATATATATATATAATGTATATATACGCACGCACATATATTTAGTTACATATATATGGAGAGAGAAAATGAGAAAGAAATAGATATAAAGATGGATAGATATGAACTGGCTAATAAGTATATGAAGAAATCGTGGTAGATATAGAAGATATATATATATATATATATATATATACATATATATATATATATAAAGGAGAAAAAAGAGAGAAAGGAACACAAAAAAAAAAAAGTTTGGAAACACTAAAAGAATGAGAAAAAGAAAATTACAATGAATGTGTTTCTGATCTACGGTTAGAGAAAGAGAGATTAAAGAGATTTTATTGCCTAGTGCATTTAGTAATGTTATTTTTATTTCAAATTCAATTCTGCGAAATGTTGCATTGTGTCTGTATTCTTTCAGCCTCTATTTGTCTATCTCTTTCACTTAGTATTCATCTATATATCAATCTTTCAATCTATACACACACACACACACGTACACACACACACACACGTACACACACACACACACACATATATATATATATATATATATATATATATATATGGGGTGTGTGTGTGTGTGTTTGTCAGTGTGTATATGTATGTACGTCATTTATATTGCATCTTAGCTCGCTTAAATATGTTCTTGTCTCTATTTTGGTTATTTCACCATATTATATTTAAAATTGAAAAAGTTATTGATGTGAATACGTTCTGAAAATTGGAAAATGTTTTCTTTAAAAAAATACAGAGCCATAATTAACTCGAAGCTAACACAAAAACATACGCTTGGATGTGTGAACATATTAACGTTCAGTCGCAAATCTGTGAAGCCATACGCGCCAAATAAGAAGAGCCGAGTTAAACTGGAGTTCACTTTTCTTTCAAGGAATTGACTTTTCTTTAAAAATTAATATCCTTCTTACGATAAGTAATCAGGCTAAACTTCCCCTGCGTTCTTGACTGATCTTTTATTTGCTTGTGTTTCGGTTAACAATTTTGCATCGATCGATACATTTCCTGAAAAGGGTTGCCAGAGATCATTATTGGGAGATCCCCTCTACTTCTTGGATAATTCGGGCGATTTGTATTAAGCAATCATAGTTCTTTTGCTTTCTTCTTAAATGTTGACTAGTCTATTGTCTCGGGGGTATGCAATATATTCGATGTTGCATTACACTAGGGAACACGTATTTTATTAAATGATATCAGACGCTTGATTCTAGGTAAATTGGGTTCGCTGAATACGAATTTCAACTCGTTTTGGCTCTATCAGATCCTGATTTTTGTAAACAACCTATGTACTATTTTCCAATTCTTTCAAATTAATAGTAAAAAAATGTAAGCCATGTATAATTTGTTTCTCGTTTTATGAATACATGCAGGTCAAATTGCAGTAAAATTACATTATAAAAATAGAAATGACTTAAATAAAAAAGTGTCATAAGTTATGAAGCTTTTACTGCGGCAAATTTGTTTTGTGAAGTGTGTTATTTTATATTTGCTCGTTAATGTAGAAGTGTAAAATTTCCAAATATTAATAGATATAAATATATATACAAGAATATATAGAAATACAACGATATATATATATATATATATATATATATATATATATATAATATGCAGATGAATGATATATATATATATATATATATATATATATATATATATATATATCTGCAGACAAACATGTTTGACTGTATCACACCTCATTCAGTGCCGCTAGATTATTCGTTTAGCTTCAAGCTGGGGTCGAAATCCAAATAATTCGTTATTAGATGAACATTCTAACACTGAGCCATCTGCGTAACGGCAGAAACAGGTAGTTTTCACAACAGGTTATTCATAGGATGTAAACAAACCCCAATGTCTTAGAGCGTTCTGTTTAATAGCTGAACCAAACTGCAAGTCAGTAAGCAAGAACGTAGTAGAATAAGTAGTCACCGTTTTACATGAACTCTACCCCTCTCTGAAGTGCTCTATCGACTAGCGAGAGCATGAATGTATTTCTATCTATCTGTTTATCTTTTGGAATCAGGGTTGTTTTTGCTTGATTGTTTTGCGAATTTGTAAAAGTATTTAAAGCATTTAAGTCATATAGATATAAGGCATTCTTAAATATAAAGACAAAAATTGATTTAAATAAAAATCTATTATAAAATTGGGACTTACAATCTATGAAATTAAACAAGAAATATATATGCGTATTTACAATATAATTCATGTCTAATTAAATCAGCTATTAAATCACGATAACAAAATTACTCTATCTAAATCATATGCTAATTCTACATTATCTTAATGTCCTAAATGATAAGTTGATTGACTGATTGATTTAAATGGTTGATTAACTTCGGAAACTAGTCGCTTTTATACATTTTAGTTGTTCCTCTATAATATTTGAAAGAAAATGTAAATCCTCAAGAAAATTCTACAATTCTGTATTTTAGCTTCATTTACTAAAATTAAAATGGGTTAACAGAGATAAAATTAATAATGTTTTAGGGTTTTAACAGATAAAATATACATAATCCAAAACCATAACAATAGCTACAAATATTAGAGAAAAATCTACGTACATTATGTGTAACTGCATAAAACATATCAAGTATTGAGAAAAATCACTTTTTATTAATACAACGCAATAAGAGGAGGTGTTGGGCAATATCAGTAGCTGATAGAGAAAAACCAAGTAAAAATTCGTACTCAAAGCACCAAATTACATAGAATAACAGTCAACTCTTATTCAATCAACAACAAAAAAAAGTTCTCCAGTGATATAGTTTTACTTTAACTATCCAAAGGTTTCCCCTAAATTATTTTATTGTCACACTGGATCCTGATAACACACTAAATTCTAAACTTGTTATTTCTGTTGACACCATCAGAAATGTTTGCATACATCGTTTCCGTAATCCTCATATATCTCATAATTCCCAATATTTTTTATTACAAGATCATCATGTCACAATTTGTAATCCCTACGTGCCAACATAACGCAATGTTTCTTCTTTGTCACAGGACATACTGCATATATCATTATCGGTTCTATGATCTATTTTATACTTTTAATTTTTTTTTACTCCGAGCAAGGTGATATAAGCCCCTAAGACACAGAGAGTTACAAAGAGTGAAATAAAATTTAGTGAGAATCGAGGAATGGACACTAATGGAAATAGATTCAGAAGATGGTGACTGACGTTGCAATTAAATTTCTTGTAGGTGCTATGGAACCAAGAAATCACTAGAGAGTTCCACAACTGAAATATCCGAGCAAATAAACTTTTAGAATTAAAATGGATGTTTGATATAACTTGTTCAAGAGTAAATAGGTGAGACCTAGTTGCCAATCTAGTACCACATTTAAATTTATGTAATCGAGGAACTAGGAAAAAAACCATCAGAATATATACCATGAAAATATCAGTACAAACGATAGGTGATAAAATGAATGAAGTCAAGATGACACGTTAGGATCGATTATTTTGCATACTTCTCTTTTTGTTTTGTCAAGATTTTCGTGATATACAGTAGAAGCGCCAAATTAGATATGACTGAAATGTGGTAGATACTTCTTCATCTGTTCGAGTATAAGTGGCGGTTTCCTCTAGCTATTTCAACGCTAAAACGGTGAGAGCTAATTACCCGTCTACACCCACGCTGAAATTTAAGCAGTCAAAACTCCAGCGTAAGAGGCTCATCAAAACAGTTAACATGGTAGAAAAGAAAATACGGTCTCATCACGTCAGTGAGAAAATGACTAATGTACATATGCCTTCTCACAGTCGATTATCTTCCTCTTTGTCGTGTTCCGTGTCCCGTCAGGACCTAGACGAGCATGAAATTTCACTTGGCTCTTTCTTATGTCGTCAATAATTTTTTCTCTTGGTATCTCTTCTAAGTCCCTCTTCGTCAACCGTTTTGCCTGTCTCTGCTTCAATTTATCCGACCTGTGAGTATCAAGTTCTCCAAGCCTTCCTTCCTCATTATGTGTCCCAGAAACCTCATTTGACTCTTCCTGATATTTAGTATCAGTTTTCTTATCGTTTGCGTCATTTCCAACATCACATTGTTGCACACGTGCTCCGTCTATGGTATCTTCAGCAACCTTCTGTAAAACCACATTTCTGCTGCACGCGCCTATCATTCATCCTTGATGAGATCGTCCGCATTCACTTCCATACAGAAGGACAGTTATCATATAGCAATCCAGCACACTTTTCTTAGTTTCCTATGAGATTTCCCTGTCTTCCAGAACTCTGGTTAGCTTCTAAAATGCACTTTTTGGCCATGCTAATGATTCTTTGGAGGATGTGCGTTGTGGTGCATTGGATATCGGCTCGGAACGAGAAATCGGGGAGCCGACTTCGAATTCCAGCTGAATTCATTGCATTCACTTACGCGCAAATAGCCTTGGGAAAGGTATTAATCCTACTATTCCTTCCAGTTATGGGTTAAATAGCAGGACAGATTGGGTTCTATAGCCTTGGTCGGCAACCAGTCTACCGCAGAAAGCAATGGCAACCTACTGCGGGATGATCTTCTGCGCAGTCAGTCATGTCTCTTTCGAGAGATGATCGCCCAAGCGTGTATCACGTATGGCACTTAACTGACTGACTGACTGAATATAACAGTTGGAATAATGATAAAGGCTTCTACTGGTCATAAAGTGGGGGCGGATCAGTTTATTACTTCATAACAATAGGAAACCGATCCCCCACTAATTACTACATAATAATATAATACATTTTTTCCCCTCTAGCTATGAGTCAAATAGCAGGACAAATTGGGTTCTATAGCCTTGGTCGGCAACCAGTCTACCGCAGAAAGCAATGGCAACCTACTGCGGGATGAACTTCTGCGCAGTCAGTCATGTTTCTTTCGAGACATGATCGCCCAAGCGTGTATCACGTATTGCACTTAACTGACTGACTGACTGAATATAACAGTTGGAATAATGATAAAGGCTTCTACTGGTCATAAAGTGGCGGATCAGTTTATTACTTCATAACAATAGGAAACCGATCCCCCACTAATTACTACATAATAATATAATACATTTCTTTCCCCTCTAGCTATGAGTCAAATAGCAGGACAGATTGGGTTCTATAGTCTTGGTCGGCAACCAGTCTACCGCAGAAAGCAATGGCAACCTACTGCGGGATGATCTGCGCAGTCAGTCATGTCTCTTTCGAGAGATGATCGCCAAAGCGTGTATCACGTATGGCACTTAACTGACTGAATGATTCTTTGGATCTTCATGTCACACGTTCCATCCTCTGTCAAAACACTTCCCAATTTTTTTATTGTTTTGCTTTAGATTCTCGGACTTGCAGTTGACATATTGATCTTATCTTATATTACAGACCATTTTTTTAAAAATTTGTCAAGAACCTTGAGGTAAATAGCAGGAGCAGCCTTCCTGATCTGACAACAGTATTAAATACACAGACGAATGATAGTTTTATAAACGTGCATTATGAATTCTGTCAAGAATCTAACATAGTTTGTATTGTGCGTTTATTCTTGAGCTTCACAAATCAGCAGTTATGGATCTGGTTTCAAGTCACTCTTCGTGAAGTTTATTTTATCATCAGTTTATTACCATTTACGTGTGGATTTTTCTGGTAACTATGTCTCTATTGTGCACTTAATTTCATGCATATAACACTTAAAATTTTCATGTTAATCCTTGTCTATGCAATGGATTGTATTCATTAAATTATACATCTTCATCTGGTTTGATAAAAGATCTACTCATACTCTATGGGGTGTGTCTCATTAGAATTTTGGAGAAAATGGATCTCCACATTTTCTTCTCTTTTGTAGCTCTAAAAGAATTTAAATTTTTGTTATTTTCCTTTCAATTTACTCAAGGTCTCTATATAGGTTATGGGTTGTTTTCTTCTGTCCCTTTAAATATGTCAATTCATTCAAGTCCCTTGGCCTAATTATGTAACCTAGAAATTTCAACTTCCACGACTTATTGTTAAGTAAAAGTTTCTATTCATGTTTCAGTTTCATCTAAAACATCGTCGTTGCTCGCATGTTTGACACAGGATATTCTCAGCATCCTTCTGTAGAACCTAAATTATGTTGCCTTAAATCTCTTCTTTATCTGTGAAGCAAAAGATATTTTTCCATCGGCATCTTCAAATTTTATCTTCTTGCCTGTTATTTTGAATATTTTCTTGCGACACGTTCTCACATATCAGCTCTTCTTTCATTAATTTCTTCTTCTAAATGATTTTACCATCATTATGATGTTCTTAACCAAGTTACATATCCACTGACTTCTTTTTTCTTTAGGTCTTAGCGTTTTCATACTCACACATATATACGCTTCATAAGCATAGGGCTTTTGTGCCCCACGTAGTGCGGTGTATATACGTGCTCACATATCACGTTAAATAAATTGTCTTATTCTCAATCTCGCATATATTTATATACACGAGACTTATGTACTTAATTATCTCATATATATCTTGTGTATATATAATAATGCGCAAATATTCGATCACACACGTGTTTGTGTATTTTCTATTGATGCCAGATGCTAAGTATATACTGGAGCCATTCACTTAAAGAAATATATATTTTTAATTCGGTATCCTTCTCATAGAAGACATTAATGCTACTAAGACACAAGGACTTACAAGGTGTAGAAGATTTAAGAACATAATCATGATTGATTAGCGGAAAGAGGAAGCAATCAGAAGAACAATTGAGAGCGATTTGAACTACGTTTAAATTTTTGCAGAAAATGATGGCTGAAAAATATTGAGCTGGAAGAGAGTTCTACATGTGCAAGAAACGAAACTGCTAGCATTTAATTTCGGTTATATTTTCTCAGGTTCACTGGTCACTTTGATGTAATGCAATTTTTGTCAAAACATCAGAGCAATGTGTTTAACAACTATACACGCAGCAGATCTCAAACTTTATTTGCTTTAAGTTGCGTTGTTTTTCTTCATATTTTCGATCAATCTAATCAATTTATTTATTTCTTGGTTCGACATCAAATTGAGTCTAATGGCCTTACTACGTTGAAATACCTCTCGTCCTTTATGATCACAAAAGTTAAACAACATCAATTTTTTCTTATATACATTTGGGTGACCGCTTGGAATACCAGCTTCTCTAAGCTTGATGTGCTGAACAGTGGCTGGAAATTGTTCATTTGATGGCCGAGTTTCAATTGACGTCGCATTCGTTGTATTCGCTTACGTGCAAAGACTTTCGTCAATTGTATGATTTCACCTCTTTTTCTCAGCTATTGCTTAGATAATAAGACTTGTACCACTAAACCTTAATTATATTAAAAGTATTTCTAAGATTTAAAATATTTTCTGACTTTAAATGACCTACAAATAGTTGAGAAGCTGTAGAAAATTAATCAATCAATCAATAAACCTTGCAAATAATCCCAAGCCCCATGCTACTATGACGCAAACAGCTACTTGGCATGAGAAAGAAGGAAAATAGTTGAGAATAGGTAATTAACTTTTTCGGGTAAAGGACGAAACTCTGACCTTTTTATTTGAACATAGAAATTGTCATACAGAAAATAAACTTCAAATACACACACAAAAATTAAAAGTACTTTTAAAATATGAAGGCCAAACGATTTTTGTTATATTTTTCAATTTTCGATAGGCAATATAATCATCAGTTCTTAACAAAAAAATTGACGATTTTAAAAATAGTTTTGAAACTTTATAAATTATAATAATTAACAAAAATGACAACAATTGTTTTAAAATTTCAGTAGTAATCGATTTTGTTTCTTCAGATTATAATGTCTTGAATTTTTATTATTTATTCAAGCAATTAAAAGATTATCAAATTGAATAATATCAGAGTTTTACTTCGTTTTTTATTTTATTCTTCTGAATAGATTTTTGGATACAATAGCCATATTATAATAAAAATAGATGATTTATATTCCACAATAAGTCCTTTGTTTAACTTATTAAATTATAGACTATAACAAAAAAAACTTTGTTAAAATTTCATGGATTTAAGTGGAGGTGAGATAACAGAGATAAAAAAAAATTCCCTAGATTTAAAAAAAAAAATAATTTCAAATATAATTTCATTCATTTGTGAATGAGTACTGAATGGTTTCATTATAATCTATAATGATTTGATTTTTGTGAGAATTTCCAAATTAATGTGTTTGTCTTCGGAAAAAAGGGTTATGTCATTATTACGTTTTCCATTGTAGCACTCGTAATGTTTTGGTTACCCGATAACTCAAATCAAAACAACATTTTCTGCCAAAACGTCGAACATGTTAGAAGGGATTAAAACATTAAAAAAATAAATTAAGAATTACTTTGTTAATTCCTCTTAAGAAAATATAAACATTTTAATGAAAAAAGTTCGTTTCTATTAATTTGGGGGCTTTTTTTTATTCATACTATGCTGTTTTTTAGCAATTTAGAAAAGACCGAAAACACAATTCTAAAGAGGATACAAGTTGTAAATATTTACTCCTGTTCACAGAGTAGTTTTTTAAACAATGTAAAACAAAATTGTATTTAAATAATATATGACATTTGTAATTAACCTAAAATATTAACACTATTTTTTTTTATTAATTGTGATTGAATTCTACAGGGTGCGATAAATAAATTGTAGTCTAAATTACGCAAAGATGAAAATAACACTGACATCTCGTGTTAGCAGATATATCTACCAAAATTAGACAAAAAATATTTTGAAATACTAAAGAGTAAATCAATCAATAAGATTATTATTTTCTTTATGAATTCCTAAAAAAATTCGCAATTTCAACAAGATAGTATACTTGTTTAAGTTGCTGGGTGCTGCCATAATCCCTATTTTTGTTCATTGTTTTTTGTTGGTATCGCCATTAACAACACACTACACACAATAATAAATGGAGTATCAGTCTGGGGAATTAGGTTGCAATATGTAAGCGGTCATATGGTTGCAAAAATTGCCTGACATTCATGACTTGCTTCTCCTGATTTTGTGGCATGGTTACCAGACATAAGATCTTCCAGCAACAAAAAACTTGACCGAAGACAGCACAACCTCCTCAACGAATTTGATGTAGGCTTCCGTGTTAAGTCTGATGTCCTCAAAACAATTTCAGGTGTTTTGCTCTTATCATAACGAACAGAGTGAGTTTTCCGTACATTTTAGAACAGTTATTGTCATCGTATATTTCTGAAAAGAATATGTAAATATTACTTCACTGACGTTTTTGTTCTAGTTTTCCTTCAGGGAATAAGATTTTTATAGTATTTACTTTATTCGGTCTATTATCCTCATTTCTGTTGCCATTTGTACGACGTTTCGGATGTTGTACGCTCCGACCTCCTTCAGGTGCTAGACGGCCGGATCATACGACGGCCGAAACGTCGTATAAATGGCAACTAAGATGAGGACAATAGTCCGAATAATGTAAATACAGCAAATGCTACCTCATTTCAGAACTATAGACGGGAACCTTTTTTATGTTTCATTTAAATGATATGCTTTTCTTGTGGGTGTTGTTAAATATAAGGAATCAGGACAGACAGATGAAAAGAAAAACTTTGGTAGACGGACAACAACATTAATTTCCGTTATGACAAAAAAATGTAATTACACTTTATCACATGGTATAGAAAATATATAAACAAATACCCATTGACATTGTATGGTTGGATTATTATTATTATTTTCTGCATCCAGATTTGTTGTCTCTCTCCGCTAATGTGAGATCTTTGTTCAAAAATCGTCAAGAAAACGTATCCAAAAAAAAAAGAACAAAATACAAAAACAAATAAAAACAACATCAAGTTATACACCAGTGAGAACTTGTATTTCCTATCATAAAGAATTTGCCATTCTTTGTAGATGCATTGTTATTTGTGAGCAGTTATATAAATTCAGTTTTAAAACTTTCTTTATACGATCATGTTTTTCTAATTTTTTCAGGTTAGTCTATCGGAACTTCTGCGAAAGGAAAATATGAAATATTTAAGAAAGGGAAGTAAATTTGACTGTATTTATTTCAGGAGAAAAACAAGTCGAGAAAAATTGAAAACAGTAAGAAAATTGTAAAGATCTCCAATGAATAACTCGTTATAAATTAACATATTGTTTCTTTCAGAAATATCATAAATAAAGAAAATGAAAAGTTAGAACTGTTTGCGTATTTGAATAAACCCTCTACAAAGAATAAGGCGAGAAATATATTTCTACAGAATATACATTTTTTTCTATTTTTGTGTTTTTTACAACTAAATCTTTCTTACCGTGTATGAGTGTTAAATTTATTTCAGCCATTGAGCGTAGATTTTTCAAGATGGAAACCAATGTGATTTCTTCATGTGTATGTGGAAGAAAAAGAAGCAAGTGAGAAATTGATGAAGAAAGTTTTAGTGTCACGTAGGTTGCTGAGGAAGACGTAGATTGCTGTGTAATGGATTTTTTTACGGTTATGCGTCATGAATTGTTGCAGTTATATCTGCCTTGACTTGGATAAAAACTTTGCTTAAATATCCTTAAAAAGAATTACAAAACATGTTTTTTATTATTGTTGGTTGTAATGAGACCCATTGGGTGAAGAATGTTAAATATTTATTTTCAAATATTAATTTCTTAACCGTAAGGATGTGCGAATCCTTCAATTCAGAAGCCACTTCTTGTCATTTTGTGTTCTACTGTCTTGGTGTTTATATCTATCTTCGCCCCATGAAGTGAATAAAACCTTGATCAATAAAATACCGTTCGCCATCAAATTGATTTGTCAAACTACTAAATTACAAATTGACCTGTTATCAATTTAGAACCAGAGGCGTAACGCACTTACAGCTGTTCCAAGGATTCTGTTATGATGGAGAAAGTGTGTGCTTTGCTCAATAAAAGCAATTGACCACAAGAAACGTATCTTGAAAAGGGAAGGAAGGGCTGTTCTCAGTGGCATAGAAATAGCTTGAAAATAAGTTTTTAATGCCTCATTCATCATCACGCCTGCGAGAATGCGTTCTTTTACATTTTCTAAACGGCGTTTAAATGTGGTAAAAGGCCAAACTTATTGGGTATTTAGTGTGAATCGAACTCCCTATTCAGTTGTAACTAATCTAGCGAGGCATGCTTGCAAGATATTACACCACGTTCAAACGACCACGTCTTGTACACATACATGGACACAAAGGCACAAACAGGCATAAAAAATCTATATACGTATTGCATCTGTTGTGGATCTTCGTCGCCAATTTGTTGTGGAGTAGTGGCGAAACTTCGCTGCAAAGTTGTACTGACCTGTTTGTGCTGGAAGTAAGACACGGAACAAGAAGATAGAATCAAAACAATGTATTATGTTGTGGGGTATACGTCAGTTCGAGTCTTCGTTACCAAGTTGTTGTGGATTCCGGGTAAGGAACCATACAAAATAAGGAACAACAAAACAGGTATTTGAGATAGCAAAAAAAACCCGATGTATTAAACGTAAACATACAATTGGAACACAAGTTAGTAATCCAGGAATACGATTAGTAAGGAGTATATATATACAAGTCTTTGAAGTAAAGCCGTGTTAGACTTAGTATATCCGTGTAATGCTAATCTGGCTGAGTGGAGCTCAGAGCTACTATGACTACTGACGCGGGATTCTCTCGGTAACTTACGAAATCTTACGGTACTCGTACTGTAAATCACGTATCTCATTATGGGATGAGTATATGTATACTCAAGTCGAGTCTATTATCATAGAAAAACGGGAGTCTCACAACAATTAATAAAACAAGAAAGAAGAGATTCAAAGAAGTCTTAATATTAAGTAATATAAAAATAAGTAAGGTATTATTACACTGCATGACTAGGAGATGTCGTTAGCTGCTCTCGTTAACTGCTGTACTTGATGGCCAACTTGACTGCTCTCTAGAAGTCAAGCAGGTGATTGACATCGCCCGGTTCACACTCCACCCACGTCTATTGAACAGGAGAAGAGGCTCATCCTTTGTTCCCTGTTTAGAATGTGGTTTCCGGCTTTCTCTTTTCCAATCTTTTCACTCTTACGTAGCCCCCTGGGCATCAGTGGCGTTACCGCCTTGCTCGAGGTGATATGAGTAATATATATATATATATATATATATATATATATATATATATATATATATATATATATATATAGCAAAAGGAAGAGCTCATTTCTAGTAGAAGGGCACCATAACAGTATCATAGATACTTTTCCAAATTTTAGGTCGGGTCCCTCCGACAAGAACAAACATAAAAATTCATATAAACTTATGTCTTAAAGGCCGTCCTTGTACCTCAAGACAGCAACGAATAATGTTTTTAAATTCCCTCCGCTTGCTTCTACACGCCCGTGCACCCGTCGAATTATTTACTGGCGGACAATTTCAAATACATCCATACGATTTTGAATGATTTCGCAGGCCCCTATGTCATGTTGATAAAGTTCTTCGGTATTATTAAAGTTTTTTCACATAAACCAATTGTTTTAGGTGGCTCCTTAGAACAAAATGATTGGAATGGGAGGAACGTGCAGGCCATGGAACAGCCACTTTTCTACCTATCCGCTTTTTGCTGTAGATGTCAACTAGTCCATTATAAACAATGTGACTAAAATTTAATGGAGCCTCATCATGCATGAACCAAATGCGTCTTCATATTAGCAGATTTCTATTCTCGAGCAGGCCTAAAAATATATATGGCCCTATTAAACGGTTACCTACTATTCCAGTCCAGACATTAATATTAAAATGAAAGCCTGTATAATGTGTTTTCATGGTAAGGAGTATGATCGAATCTCGTTTGTGTTGTCATTGATCCTGATTTAGTAACGTTGCTTGGAGAAAGAGCGGCAAAAGTGGGATGATTCAGTTGCCTTCGCTCTGAAAACACAATCTGATATAGTTCGTATAAAAAAATTGTCTGCTTTCTCATGATATGAATATACTGCTATTGTGAAGCAGAAAACTTAGGTAATACACTACTACACTTGTTAACTTTTAAGACAGTCTAGAACAAACGTACATGAATGACAAATGTACCCTAGTCATTTGTTTACGCACTCTATAAATGTACCCTATAATAACAGAGCACCATCAATCGTATATTTTCTATAAACGTAATAAGGAAAAACCGAAGAATTTTTGAAGATAAGAGTGGCCATGTACTACGGTTGGGCAAAATTTTAATGTGTCCATTTTCAGAGGAGAGAAAGTCATTGTAAACGTGGCTGACTTTTTCTTAAGATTTGGGGAAGATAGGACAGAGGCTAAAGAACACTGCATTCCCACTAACACAGGTCGTTTTCTAGCTTTGAACTGTCTCTATAATTCCTTAATTTTTGCAAACTTTTCACACCCCGGGTTTTATTAATTTCTTAGCGTATTTATTTTATTCTTAGAAATGAGTCTGTTAATGCATTTGTCATTGGGGGATTCATGGGAGTGATATCCTACAGTTAGGAGCTTTCCTCTTACTCTATCTACAAATATTCATTCCTTTGCACCTTTAGCTTTTGTTTTGATAAACAACGTAGGATCTTGAAGAGATACAAATAGGGCCACTTGACCACCGGTGCTAGCCGAAGTCAGGTCTATTACCGGTACAAATAATATCAGCTTTCGGCCTTATTCTCTGAGCAAGAAGTGGCGCCGTGATCAATCACGCCACGCTTCTAACTGGTTGTTTTCTGGCCGTCATCATTACGGCGTAATTCTTCCCAATCCCCCTATCTTCTCTCCTCGGTATTGTGGTATGATATCTTTTGGGATTAAATCACGAGACATCATCTCCGCAGAGTCCTCTGGTGTGGACAACAAATGCCCCTACGAAAAAAACCTTAAACATTTATGATTTTTCAAGCTTTAACTCCTAATGAAATCAGTGTGCTTTCTGTGCAACAACAATTTTTGCATTTGCTTGTAGAGCAGAAAGGCAGACACTGTTATTCGCTCTTCTGCATTGATGTTTAACAAAGATCACCATCGGTAATCAGATGAGCTTATTGTTTGACTCCTTTGATGAACTCTGTTAAATTGTCGATGCATTTTGGTGGAGAACTTCAAATAAAGGACGATTTCCCAGCCGCACCATCATTGACTTTTTTCAGGCATCACATTATTACTTCGATTTTTCACTTGTTCAATTTGTTTATTTTATTTACTTTTCTCTACAATGAGGTGGGTGAATTATCTGGTAAGGTTAAAATCATTGAAAACTAAGTGACAGTTTTAAAAGAAATAAAGCAAATCAGACCAAGAAAAAAAATGCAGAACAAAATACAAAAGTGATAATTAACTATAAAGGCAAAAAAACAAAACAAAAAAAAACTAGTTCACCTTTAATAAAGCAACAATAACTAACGAAAGAATATGAAATTTAAAACAAACTGTTGTAAAAAACACAATTAAAATAAATTTTGTCCAAGCAGAAAAACTAAAAACTAAAAAAGAAAATAATGTACTCAGTAAAAAAATTATTGTAACTTTAATAATAAAATAAAGTAAAAACTTATGAAAATTGTCCAAAAAATCATTCTATATTGTCAAATTACTAAGTGCTGTCTGTTCTTAAATATGACAGTGAATGCTGGATAATCTTTTCAACGCTAAAGAGAGACGTAAAGCAGCCGAAATGTGGTTCTACAGAAGGATGTTGAGGATAACATGGACAATACATGTAACTAGCTGTGAGGGTTTGGAGGAAATGGAAAATAATACTTCACATCAGATTATGACTTAAAATTCTTGCGGTAGGTAATGAAGAAAGATAGCTTAGAGAAACTGATACCCACATGTCAGATAGAAGGAAAGAGATACAGCAGAAAGCATCGCATAACATATTTGATTGGCTTGAACAAATAGATGGCAAAGCAAAGTTTGTGTGAGGTAACAGGAGAATGTTTGCCAGGAGACACTAGGTATAGGGAGATGTGGAGTGCCATGATCATCTACGTCCTGAAGTAACAGGGTAGATAGAAGAATATATTTTAAAATTCTTTTTACACTGAAAGAAAAAGATTTTTTTAAAACGAGAATGGCGCCTGAAGCCTTAACTGATTACCGATAGTAGTAATTTGTTATTGAGATGGTGTCCCTATAAAAACAGTCGTTAAAAAGCTTCTTAAAATCATTATGACAGAGCCTATGTTTGACCCGACCCTTCTCGCTTTGTAGTAAGTTAATCACGGTTCTACTGAAACAAAAACATGGCTGTGTGTGTAGGGATGTATGTATGTATGCATACAACTAAGACACGGGTTCAGGCACAAATACACACTCCTTAAATTCATAAAAATGATCAAACTCATACATCCATTGAGCTCTTAATTTTTCTTGTATGTCATATTGGTTACAGAAAAAAAACGCAAAAGAATCATTTTCATCTAATGATTGTCGGAAATGTTGTTAGAGAAATGTTCTTTATTCCACAAACGTTTTACAAAATTCAAGTGTGCTTTATAAAAATACGTATTTTCTAAGGCAATATTCTTGTGGCCATCGATTTTTGAATGGCTTCTTCGATGAAGAGGAAATGCTCTCAGGTGGATATTCCCTGTAGCTAAAATGCTGAAACGGTGTATTCGACGAACAACATCTGTAGGCATAAGATTTCATACAGGAAGATGCAATTATATTGCTAGTTTAGTTTTGCCACTAGGAGGCGTGAAACACGATGTAATAATCAAAACGTACACATAAAGCATACAAGTACATTCGAGTGAAGCATAAACACACACACACACACATACACACACACACACACACACACACACACACATATATATATATATATATGTATTTAGTAAAATAATTCTCACTTTTTTATTATTTTGGAGTAAATAATATATATCTGTCTGTTTATATATATATATATATATATATATATATAGACAGATAATTATATATTATATATATATATATATATATATATATATATATATATATATATATATATATATATATATATATATATATATATATATATATATATATATATATATATATATATATATATATATATATATATATATATATAAACAGACAGATATATATTATTTACTCCAAAATAATAAAAAAGTGAGAATTCTTTTACTTAAATTAATAAACCCACACAATACATAATTGTTGTTTTTAAAACAATATAACTAAGTATACCATAATTATTTAATCCTTAATTAAACATTCTAACCCCTTTACTCTAGATAGTAGTAAAAGAATATATTGTTCAATGAAAAAAAAAACCCAAATCTAACCTCCTATTAATAATTACTGTCTACCCATTTAAATAATCTAGGGACACACTATGTATCGTATTCAGACAGAATCAAAATGTGACATGTCCAGATCCAACCCATCCTGCCCCTTTCATAAGCTAAATATTAAATCTCCATGTTTGCATAATTCTCAATTTTGATTGAACAATATTGACACACCTAAAGCATTTTCTCTAACAACCACTCTCTAATTTTCTTAATAACCATGAATTCATCTTATATTTTAAAAATATATTATTTTCAACATTTATTATAACATATCACCTGAAGAAGAACAGTTTTGTTCTGAAACATAATTTTTGTGTAGTGAAAATATGCTTTTATATACCATTGTAATAACAAAATTACAATATTAAGCTCTAATCTGTATCGAGCACTTTTTATAAAAGTAAATGCTTGAACAGTGGGTTTTAATCTACGAGTTTTTTCACATTTTGTAATATATATATATATATATATATATATATATATATATATATATATAAAGTAAATAATTGCCAGTGATATATGTAAACTAGGTAAAGGACGTCAATGCTAGAATGGCATACCATTTAATTTTAGTCATGAAATTTAGGCGTACTGCATGTGTGTGTGTGTGTGTGCCTGATGTCAGAAAATTCTTGTTCCAGCCAATATTCCAATGGGCGAACATTAAGAGTTTTTTAATGAAAAATATTGGCTGAATCTCTCGAAATCCACTAATTTATATGGTTTCATTGTATTCTTCATTTTAGGGCGAGTATATTAAGTTGTAGAGTAATTAATATAGGCTCGAAATTCTAGTCGAATTCGTTTAATTCACTTACGCACAAATATCCTTGGGAAAAACATTAATCCATCTCTTCTCTCTCCAGATATGGGTTGAGTAGCAGGACAGATTATGTTCTATAGCCTTGGCTGGCAAAGTGTCTACAGCAAAAAATACTGACAACCTACCGCTAGAAAACCTTCTGCCTAGTCAGTCATGTCTCGAAAAAGAAATGATCGCCCAAGCCTGTATCACTAAAACTAACTGATTTTTTACTTGCCATTTTACTTTTCAACATTTTGTGCATGTGCGAGTTTTATATTATTTCTGTCGTGATATAGACTGTCGGGATAAAGTGTTGGTTTTTATGTCCACACTTATTATATCAGAAGTTACCTTTTTTAAAAATCAACTCTTCGTCTGTGCACTGACAGACTTGATGCTCTAATATATATCTCTAGATTCTTGAAAAATTTCAGTGAAGGAGCTGTGATGCAATCCATCCGGCAATTCGACTTTATTCAGTTTCTCGTCAAAATCACCCGGCTTCTTTCTATATTTTCTACAAATATTAGATTAACCGGAACACTCTTCTGATCCCCCCCTTTTCTTATTGCCTCGGTTATTTGCTATTCGGCCTCACCGTTTTACAGTTAAATGAGCTGGACACAACTGCCACTAAAGTATAAAATAGTTTCTTTTCTCGTGCTTCTTAAGCGTGAAAATTATTTCCCATTTTTTATTCTGCGTCAAATACAATATTTAAATGCATTGTCAATCCTCAACATCTGTCTTTACGAACTCTGTTGTTTTATTGTCCTTTCCTGACTTCTACTCATTAAGGTCCTGGGCATGACGGTAAACTGCATCCGACAGCAAGGCCTCTGATTGGAAGGTTGTGAGGAGCATGGAACCACCTCTTAATTGCTGTTGTTCTCAGGTCCACTCTGACCCGGAGTGATAGCACCTGTAAAAGTCCCAGCTAAGGGCAAATAATTAACTCCCTCAAACTGGGGTCAAAACATTTATAGAAATATATGTATATAGAAAAATAGACTTTTGTAGAAAAATATACATTTTTGAAGGAAAAATATTGCCATAACACTTTTGTGAAGGAAAACATTTTTTTCAGCAAAACAATTTTTAATACAAAGCTACAAGACATCTTCAGTTTTCTAAAATAAAAAATAATAAAAACACTTTTTTTTAAAAATCGGACTAAATCAACCTTCTGACTATAAGCGAACATTAAAAACAATACCTTAAAACTCCACCTTTTTTTGGCATTATTACTTACTATTATTACTTACTATTCATATATTTAATGATTTCACTTTTTTTCTTGAAGACAAAGGAAACATGGTTCATGTGTTGATTTAGCTGTTGTGGCTTGTTTGAGGATTTTCCATTTAACTTTAGGTGTCTTATTTTCGTTTTTTAACGTCCGAAAGTATTTGGAAATAGGTGTCATGTTTTGTTTTTCTTTGTTATTGAAGGATTTCATGGGCAATATCCCACAGAGGTTGATATGCTGTTAAACAAAACACAAACTAACTCTACTCATTAAGGTTTTCTAGCTCTCGGTAACTCTTTGTTTGCTAGGGGTATTATAGCCGTGTTTTCCTTGAATTTATGTATAATAATTCATATATCGCACATATATTAATGGCGTTAGTAAACCCTGCACGATGTAATAAAACAGAGCTATCAACTGTACTTATCATTAAGTGTACATCTTAATACTTATCTTATACCGATAGTTATACGCATAAAACAATCTTCAGGTGATTGTAGACTGAAAAGTTACGTAATTTAAATTTTAATAAAAAATATATTCTTATCTAAATGTTGATGCATTTACAGATTGTACTGGTATTTTTCTTCTTTTATGCGCTGTGTCCTGGGAGGACGTGGGCAATCATGGCCTTCCATCAATTTGCTCATGTCTACCAAGTATGGCATGCATTGCTTTTCCCTGTTTCACTTTATCTCTACATGTTCTCTGAGTATCAAAATCCCCAAGCCATCCTTCCTCATTCCATGTTCCAGAAACTCAAGTTGTCTTTTGCTGTTGTTAAGCATAATATTTCTTTTCGTTTTCTTCCTCTCCAAAAGCACGCCATTGCTCACATATTTGGTCCCTATTATCCTCAGTATACTTCTGTAGAACCAAATTTCAGTTATTTCAAATCTTTCCTTCATCTTTGATTAGATTTCCCACATTTGCTGCTATATTGAAACTAGGATTACAATTTTTCTAATTATTGTATTTATTTAGCATTTAAAATAACGTTGTTTATATATATATATATATATATATATATATATATATATATATATATATTATTCAAATACTTTAATCCAAGCGGAAAAGCAGGAAGGTAAATTCCAAAAACCCGATCCTAATTAATATTAAAATTTTATTTTAATATTAAAAAAATGATACAGGAAGAGAGCTCCATGTAATAAAATATTACAGAGCAAATATAAATTAAATAGGATTAATTCAAGGATGTTGAATGTCCATTTCGATATGAAATCCCCACAGGGGATAACACATCACCTCAGCAACAAAAAAATACTTTCAGAAACTGGAGAAAAAATCAGTTTATTTTTCCTTTTTAAATAAATTTGCAAAAACATTAAAAAGAAAGAAAAAGAAAAAGAAAAAGATGAAATAAAAAGAAAAAGAAACCAGACGATTCCAATTTTTCTTTTCTTGTTTATTTTATTTTATCTTATCTTTTTCATTTTCTTTTTCTTTTTCTTTTTTTTTAAAATTTTTTTGCAAATCTATTTAAAAAGGAAAAATAGACTGATTTTTTCTGCAGTTTCAGAAAGGATTTTTTGTTGCTGAGGTGATGTGTTATCCCCTGTGGGGATTTCGTATCGAAATGTCATTCAACATCCTTGAATTAATCCTATTTAATTTATATATATATATATATATATATATATATATATATATATATATATATATATATATAACTAACCTAGAGAGCCAACGAACCTACCAAGGTTTCACCAAATTGGATCTTCAGGGAAAGTTAGCCAACTTTCTCTGATGATCTAATTTGGTGAAACCTTAGAAGGTTCGTTGGCTCTCTAGGTTAGTTAGTTATATAGTTTGCTATAATTTTGTATTGAACGCTTTTTGTTTTAGGTTACTCGTCTCAGGTTTTTTTCTTTGGGCTACGTACTTTGACTGATCTTCGGGTGCTTAACTCGTTCTTTTTTATTACCATTTTTTCCTTCCGCGTATGTACTCGGAGGGCTTTTCGAAACGCGTATAACAAGTTTATATATATATATATATATATATATATATATATATATATATATATAAGAATTATTTTAGAGTCATGAGTATTTTATTTTGTATTAAGTATAAAGAAAGACTAGTGAATCTTTTAAAAAAAAACAATGTAAACAATGTAAACCAAAACGTAACAAAAATTTACATTAAAAATAAACTATTTATTGATTTTCTACTGTTTAATAAGGTAGGCTTATTTAACTGTTGTAAAATAACTAATGTTTTCAAAAGTCATAAATTTATTATCATTCCCATTTTAAGAGCCGACTGTTTCCACAATATATTACATAATATTACTTCTATTACAATTATTCTCTTATTGCCACTAATGTATAGAGAGAACAGTGTGATTTATGTATTTTACATTACCTAGAATCATTCGATAATGGTAGAAACGAAATCTCGAAGGATTTCCAGTAGAATCGAAAAAGAATTTTACATCGCTGTTGGAATGTATGCTAGCTCGGTAAACAACATTGTCAGACATATATCGACAGTTTTAGGGACATATTGTATTTTTTCAACAGATGCATTTATTTTTTTAAATATTAACTTTTTTAGACGTGTATTTTTAATAAATATAATAATGTAATATTGCTATGTTTAATATAATCATGTTATGTTTGGATATAGATTTATCGAAGTTAATGACACGGCTATAGTTGATATTAAAATTATATTAAAAGAATATTTGTTACAGTTGGTGTATGATATAAGTATTTATGAATTAGATTTAGGAAAATTTCCTATATTCATTTTAAAATTACGAGTAAATTGTGGATTAAACCTTATAGTGTTACACTTGCGGTGTTTCTAATTATTTTTAACTTCTGCCTTTTTTTCTAAATACTCTAAGTTTGGGTTGTGGTTGCTTAGTTTTAAAGATTTTATATATTTACTCTTAATATTATTAAACATTTCCTTGTTGTTAGGTTTGTAGATAAACTAACTTAGACTGATTTATCCAAATTATCTAAAATATGATGATGGTGGTTTGATTCGTTAATTATATAATTTCCCCAAAAATGATACTAACACTGACATCCCATGTAACAGACACATTTTCCATAATTACGCAAAAATATCTTGAAATACTAAAGAGTAAAGTTATACAATAAAATCAATATTGGGTTCAGCCACGGCCGCCAGACGACTTCGCAATCTCCTGCAATTTTTCTGAATGGTCTCCTTATTTAATTTGTTAAATGGTCGTATGATATGGTGCAAAGACCTGTTGCCAAAGGTAGGGTCATCCATCAGCTACCATCTTGACTCATGAGTACACTACCTTCTCATGGCACCTAATGCAGACCTACATATTGAGTCTGACGCTCTGTGAAAAGATGAATCGATACTCATCTAGTAACATAACATAATGAAGGCATAAAATAGTGAACTTCAAACATATTCCTATTCATTATTAGACCATCCAACTCTTTCTAAATCCTCTGCACTGTCCTGAGATTGGCATCCAAACGCTTTGAAATGTTCGTATTTGAGATTCCGGTTTGACTGCCAAGCGTTTTCAAATTTTTTTGGCTGCTCTTTTTCTTACTGACAGTGTCCAACTAACCCTGCTATACTGTACAGTCGACATGAAAAGAAACAACGCGCATGCTCGAAATTAATTATATAAAATGGCAACAATTTACACATCGCACCATATATATATATATATATGTATATATATATATATATATATATATATATATATATATATATATATATATATAATATTTTAGAACATGTACAATTTTTTTTATATCCACTACAAAGTGTACATTTTGTTTCAACATTGAAATTACAATGTCTCATTAGGTGTTGTGTAAAGAAATGGAAAGCCCCTTTTCTTATATTTGGCGAATTGTGTGTGGGATGTTAGTGGGAGTTAGCGATAAAGGAATAAGTCTTGTAAATTGTCCGTTAGAATATTGGAGAAAGTGGGGTGGGTAGGGTATATAATTGATTAATAAAAGTGTCTGGAATTTTGTAGACAGATTTAACATTAGAAGATGGGGTGGAGGTTTTATTGTCTCGTGACTAGACTTTATTCTTTGGGTTTATTAGAGGAGGAGAGTAGGGAAGTGTAAAGGGTGGGGAGGGATGGGATTGGACCTATCTATAATGTTTATTTGTACAACTATAGAATAGTTTTGTATTTAAGCACAACTTTTATAATTAATCAATTATTTATATTTAACTTTAATTTTGAATTTAGGATATCAATTTTTCTATAAAATTGTAAATTTTAAATTCGATCACAGTTTGGGGTGTATAATAGGTAAAATTTGATGTAAGAATGTTGTTAGTACTATGAGGTTTTATCGTCTCTAAGGGCTCCTAGCTTTGCTTGCTTATATAAGTATTTTTTAGCATGATTGTACGGTTAGTTCTTTAATGTGTTTGCAGCTTACTGTGGTTTCCTTTCTCTGGTTTAAAAGTTTGTTGCTATTCATATATTTAATGATTTCACTTTTTTTCTTGAAGACAAAGGAAACATGGTTCATGTGTTGATTTAGCTGTTGTGGCTTGTTTGAGGATTTTCCATTTAACTTTAGGTGTTTTATTTTCGTTTTTTAACGTCCGAAAGTATTTGGAAATAGGTGTCATGTTTTGTTTTTCTTTGTTATTGAAGGATTTCATGGGCAATACGTATTTAGCAGCAAAAAAAAAAAAGAAATAACAGCTGCTCGTCAGACCCAAAATATTATTATTATTATTATTAGTAGTAGTAATAACAGTAGTAGTGTAGTAGTGTTATTATTGTTTAATTTTTATATATATATTTTACATTTCTTATTATTATTTTATTATAATTTTTCTAATTTTTATTACTATTAATTAAGATCATTTTTAAAGATTGTCTTTTAATATTTTATTTATCATTTTCTTCTATATTTGGAATATATTTTAATATATTTTAATTATTATAACTATATTTATAATCTAATAATAATAGTAGTTATATTTTTGAGTTCTATTAAAGTATGATTTACAATATATAGATACATCCCATTATCATTAAAAGAAATTTTACTGTTAAATTTTCATGTCATTTTTTTAAAAAGGCTGCTGATTTGCAATAGCCGCTGGTGTCGATCTAAGACGTTAACTTTAATTCTTTTCTCCTCTTAATGTTCGTTCTCCTTTCCTTTTCTTGTTCTTTCTCTTTCTCTTTTTTTCGTTTATGAATTTTCTATATTTTTACTTATCTTTATTTCTTTTTTTTTTTTAATAGGTGAGGATATGTTTTTGTAGATTATCGTTACAAATATTTATTCTCGGTATAGGTACATCAGGGTCTGTATGTAATGATTTTCTGGATGATTTTGAATATTAACTGTTATGTCTTTTGGGTATGACGAGAAGCAGGTTTTTTGCTGCAAAATACGCATTACCTGGTAAATTAAATAAATAAATTTAACATTGAGTTTGAGTTTGTCACTATTGGAATTTACCTGACTTAAATACCAAATATTCTACGTTTTATAAGAACATTGTGAAATGAAGATAGATAGATAGATAGATAGATAGATAGATAGATAATTTCAAACGCAGATCGATGCAGATATTTATTTTTAATTCATAGATACATATATTTTTTTCAATTTCTTACCATCTCTTAATTTCCCCGAGCAATTTTTCACCAGGAATTCTATGTTTCTTTTCACTTCATGTTAGAAAACATATTCTGCGTGCGTTTCAGTACAGAAAAATGTCAGAATAATTTTCTAGAAAATCAAATAATATCTGCTCTCAGCATTTTTCTTTATAAACTTTTTTTTATCATGGGAACGGAACTACAAACATTTGAATGAATAACTTCCTAATTTCTTATAATTCATCCAGGATTGACGAAAACATTTAAATCTAAAAATGAGAGTTATTGAATAACACCATGAGGCTTCAAATTAAAAGAAATCTAACAATACAAAATAAGCTTGAGAAAATCGGTGGAGTAACATGGTTTAAGAGAATTAACCAAAATCTAAAATTCATTAAGGGCTACTAAGGAGATGTCATTGTGGAGAGCTATGTTAGCCAACGTCGTGAACATATACAGCATATAAAGATGAAATTATTCCGATCTACATGTGCAAAAATGTCTCTTTATTAATACGATCACTTCATTTAACTATTTAATAAATACATCAATGTAAATATTCTACTTTTTTTAATTATAGCTCTCCACGATTTCCCTTCTGAAGCGCGGTTTGCTTTCACACTATCTCTCCTCATCTTTGTATGCAAGCTTTTATTACTTGCATTTGATTATAATTATTATCAACTCCCTCAGTTAGATAGGTAAAATAGATAGTGTTGAGAATCTTTGCAGTAAAGTTGTAGTGAGCGGTTTGTGTCGGAAGTAAGAGAGGGAACAAGAAGTTAGGTTCAAAACAGTGTATTAGTATAACATGAAAACAAGATAGTCAAAGAAAGTGTTAATAGTAAAGTAATCTAGAAATAAGTACGTCCGACAAATATTATTACGCTGCTTAATTAGTAGCTGTCGTTAACTGCTGTACTTGACTGCTGGTAACTGCTAATCTTTTACTGGTCTCAAGTCTTTACGCAGATATATAGCACGAGGAAGAGTTCATTCTTCGTAAGAGGGTACCATAACAAATAGAAAGAGAGAGAGAGATGGACAGAAGGAGAGAGAGTGAGTTAAATAGATACTAACATAGATCGATGATATTTGAACTCCCTTAGAGTGATATGAGAGACATGAACATACATAAGGTATATATGTACAGAGAGATCCAAAACAACTTTGATTGTACTGGAAGGACCAGGTTTGACTTTTTAAATTTTTTATTATATTTCACCCAACCTTTAGATAAGATGTCGAGTACTCATTTCGAAGAAGTGTGTTAACATGTAATACTGAATTTGAAAAAGTATAATAAAAATTAAAGACTAAAATTCTTGGTTATATTTTAATCTAACTTGTTTAACTATATATATATATATTCAAATTAGGATGATCAGCCGATTACCTACAATGGTTTCAATATTTCGGTATTGTCAGGGGTTGTATTTATATATATATATATATATATATATATATATATATATATATATATATATATATATATTGAGCATTTTTTAAAACAACTGTTCACTAGTCTAATTTGACTTCGGTCAATATATATATATATATATATATATATATATATATCGAGAGAGAGAGAGAGAGAGAGGAAGATAAACATATAAATTAAGATAGATATTAATCGAAATAGATATTAACATACATATTAACAGAGAAAGATATAATAACATGTATATATATATATATATATATATATATATAGATAGATAGATAGATAGATAGATAGATAGATAGATAGATAAGAGTAATCAGGTGGTAGTTCAACAGCTCATATATGTGGTTATATCCTGTTTATAATAATGAGATGAATATTACTACTACTACTACAACTAAGGACCATAATATGTCTTTCCCATTATATGTCTCAGTTCTGTATGCATTTGCGTTATAATCTTCTCGTTGCTCACATATCTGGACCATGATATTCTAAGCATCATCTCGCACTGTAGAATGATATCTCTATTGCCTGTGATGAATTACCTGATATACAAATAACCAACATTGCATACTGTGGTCTTAGTGTTTCAGCTCCTGGAACAATTATTATAATTTGGTTATTACTGAAAACGAACTGAAATACCAATAAACTTTTATGACATCAACTGTATAGGCTATTTCAGAATTCCTTCTACTTTCATTATTGCTATAGGTTTTAAGGTCATTGGTGATCATGGCTGTATGCATAATTCGTACGTTTAGGAGTATATATGTCATGGTACCCTCCTACAAGAAATTACTCTTCCTCTTGCAACATATATGATTACCTGCGTGACTTTCGAAGAGCAGTCAAGTAGAGCAGTTAGCGGCAGTTAACGACAGCTACTAGTCAGGATACGTAATAATACATTCGGACTTACTTATTTCTATATATTTATTTATATAAGCATCTTTAGACAAGATTCAGTAAATTGGTTTTGACGACTTATCAAATTTTTACAGGTTATTTAAACCGAAGTTATGTATTTTAGATTGCAAGGATTTTTCGAAGATTATAATCATTTACAGACACAAGTCTTACTAATTAACACATAGCCGGGCGAGAAAAGCTGGATTCGTACCTCTTTCAATGGTATTTGCGCGTAAGTTAATAAAACGAACCCAAGTGGAATTAGAACTCGTCTCTTTGATTTGCAATTCCGAGCCGTTATCAATTTCACCGTCAGAACATCCAAGATTGCTAAGTTGGCTATTCACAAGTTCTTGCGGGAACCGGAGTTTTAACGTCATATGGCCCACGTTAGACATGTTACCCGTTGTTTTAACGCTCTCCGGTAGAGATGCGGGAACAGATAAGTTTTTTGGAAGAGGAACTTCCGCCTCAATAAAGACATCGAGTAAATTGTTTGCATTCTCTGTATCTGTGCTTGGAAAGCCAGGCAGCAGAGTTTGGGCTAGAGTTAGAGGCGTATAGGTCTATTACATGTAAAAATGCACACCTGAAAAGTAATATTCTTAAGATTATATTTAACCTGGGAAAGAACTGGACAAGTTATTAAACCTGGATAAGTAAAGGACAAGATATTCTAGTGTAGTAAAAAATAATAAATTTCTTACTTGAAATATTGCATTCAAATTTTATTTCTAGCTGCAATATTTTAAGTAAGAAAACGAATTTGTGGGTTTTTGTGGTGTTTTCCGGGATAATTCATGGTTTTGGGCGTTCTGAGCTTTCAGCATCACTTCTGTCTGTACGACCGCCTATAAAGTCAGCGTACCACATTTTTAACCTTTATTTCCGACAGAGTAGGTTCACTTAACTGTAAATTGTAAACTAATAATCCGAGTATATATACAAGGGCTCCGAAAATAAACGGCAAATCTTGATCTGTTGCACTGGATTTCTCCAAAGCATTTGATAGGGTCTGGCACTCTGGCTTTTTGCACAAGCTGCAAGGCTTCACCGTACGCATACTTCATTTGATCTAATCGTTTCTATCAGACCGCATAATAAAGGTTGTCTTGAACGGGAATGCCCCCCCCCAGATCCTGTCACATGAACACGCATGATCCCCATGGCTATATCCTAGGCCTGACGCACTTTCTGATCTTTATCAACGCTGTGATCAGATCCCAAGTAGGTATTTAAGCTGACAACATCACCATTTACTTCCTCCTCATTAAGAAATCTGCCAAGGCAAACAGATTTAACTTCGTTGCTGATCCTAAGAAGGATTTGTAAATTTGAATGCTTCCGAAACAAAGTTGCTATCTTTTAAACACCATGGGCAGTCCTTCTTGCCCCTCTCTATTAGAATGGATCAAGCTAGTCTCCCCGAAAGCAATGCACTGCGCCTCCTCAGTTTCAAAATCTCAGCTGACCTCAAGTGGAACGGTTGCATTCGTTCAATAGCTAAATTTAGTGGTATGAAGTTTGGGTCACTGTTTCAGGCGAGAAAGCTTTTTCTCGTCTGAGTTGATTTTACACATATACAAATTAACCGCCAGCCCATGCATTAAATACTGATGTCATATCTATTTGGGCGCCTCTGCTATTTCTTTCATGAGTTGCTCATAGCATCCAGAAAAGAATCTGCAATATAAACGATCCCGATCTAACAGCTCGACTGCAGCCACACCTTCACAGATGTGATGTGGCTTCCCTCTGTCTTTTCTACAAATATTTTCATGGCTTCTGCTCTGACAAACTTAGCTCGCTGGTTACCCCATATACAAGAATTTACTCATCCAACTAAACTGGCAACTAGGTCCCACCGTTTAACAGTTAAAACAACCGAATACAGCCTCCACTTCTATTCTACCAGCTTATTTTCTCACACTTCCTGCCTGTGAAACACTCTTCTGTATACTTGCTTCCTTGATAACTACCAAGAGTTAAATGCAACGTCAATTGCCGTTTTTTCTTGCCTTGACTCCTATCTTTCTCTTATCACCAACTACACTGCATCTCGTTGTTCTCCCCTGTCACTCACCTCTCACCCTTCTTATGTAGCCCATTGCGCCCCAGTGGCAGTACTACCGTGAAAGGATTTTAAAAAATGTCCTTCAATGAACTGTGCTCTTGATGAATACAAATTCTTAAATAATTGCATTCGGCATACTACTACATGTTTAACAAGAATACTCACGTTACATCTCTCTGACCATAGTTACTTTTCATTTAAATACACTTGAAGACTTATCAAACTCTCTCCATAACATACACGTTGATAATATAAATATAATAGCATCAGCTACATGTAAGAAGTATAAAAAACTGGAAGGATTATTAATAAAGAAGTCAACATTCAAAATTCTCAACTATGAACTCGGTCACAATGTGCTAACCGGGATATCTGAAATAAAAAAAACCATTCCTATGACTTTACATACACAAAACATTTTATATATTCAGTTAAAAGTAAAATAAAGTCATCCTTCATAATGACTAAAATAATAGACGAAAACGCTTGGAGAAATAAAACATTCTGACAAATTTTGTATAATTTATATTCTGAAAAGAAAATGATATTATACTTCCTCGTTTGTCAATTTTAAGAAACATGCATATATATATATATATACATAGTGAACACATCCAGCTCAGCTATTACTCAACAGCTTATAAATAGCAGAGGTTTATGTGACAGGTTTTAGTGCGGACCGATTTGTCTGTGTCACACTCTTTATTTCACTTGCAGGCATTGGGGTCATTGTATATTATGCTCAGGAAGCCGTCTCTCTGGAAACAGAGAGATTGCCACCCTGGACTCTATATTACCAGTGTCTAGGAAAGAAAGTGGAAGATAAGAGAAGCAGAAAAAATAATTCCCTCAAATATTTTTCCTCCCTTGTTGCTGCCCGTAATATCTTTTTTTTATTTTTTGTCATCCAATTTTAACTTCATTTTTAATTTTTAGAAAAAGATGAAGTAATTTTTCAGATGACGCCGAAAAGGTTGGAATAGAAACAGGGCAGTCGTTCTTCCAGTGTTCTGTTATTCTTTATTTTTCATCCAGTTGTCTTACACAATACCTGTAAGTATTAAATTTAATTTATTTCTTACATTAACACGATTTTGTACAACAAAAAATTTATATATATATATATATATATATATATATTAAAAATATAAAATATTGCTGTTTGTCTTATTTTGTTTTTTTGTTTTTTTTTCCAAAAATGAATTGCTGGTAAAGTTTCTTACTATGAAAATTCATTACTGGTCGGTCAGTTAAGTGCCATACGTGATACACGCTTGGTCGATCATGTCTGGAAAGAGACATGACTGACTGGGCAGAAGATTATCGCGCAGTAGGTTGCCATTGATACCTGCGGTAGACTGGTTGCCAGCCAAGTCTATAGAACCCAGTCTGTCCCGTTAATAACCTACCTAAAGATCCCGAGTAAACGGTTGTTAGAACAGGTACTGGAACTGAAGGCATGAAATGTATCGTTGCCTGTAAATACAAACTACAGAATTGTGGATAATCGTGAGGATCTGCGCTCTGAAGGGACACAAAAAGAATTTCAGCATGATGATCTGGTTCAGTTCCATGTCTTTTCTTTTAAATGCTAAGCAGCATTGGCACTGTTTTCATTCTGTATCATTTTACAGAGAAGATATTTCTATAGAATACTCGATGTCTTTGTTTCTATATGTTCGGCTTGTTTATTTTCTATCTAAATCCATGCCTTGACTTGAATGTGTTGCCAATATTCGGCTTTTATTTGTTGTTTGATTGTTTGATCTTGTTTGCGGCATGTCAACACTTCTATGGGTTATTTACTGCCAAAATATCAGTATTTTGTACATGGTTTTATGCCTTTAATCACAGATATTTTATACACACTTTTTGTTTTTTTTTGTTTTTTTTTTAGATATATAGTTTGTAAATGTTAAAATGTATTGTTGGTAGCTTTAAAAAGGATTACTTCTAATTTTAGTATAAAATAATATTTTTATACTATTTTTTTGCATGCTATTAAATTTTATTTTGCTATAAATCTTATTGTTGGTAATTTAACAATAAAATATATTTTTGGCAAAGCTACTATAAAATACGTTGTTGGTCATTTTGCTATAAAATACATTCTATGTCATTTTACTATACAAATATATTATTGCTAATATTTATAAATAAAAATGCATTGTTGGTAATTTTAATATAAAAAAATCATTGATTTTTTGTTGTTTCACGATTTGTAAATAGCTCGGAGATTAACAGGTTCTACCACACCAGTTCAGCGTAAACCCTTGTGAAAACAGAAATTGAGAGGTGGTTATACGCTCCTGAATACCTTCAATCTCCCGATCATTGATGCTGCTGCCAGTTGTGGTATCTTTTTGCAGAATATTCTTGTATACTTTTTTGACGAAGGCAAGGAAAATTGTAATATAGTGATTTCATCAATTATTCAAACAGAAAAATGCAGCACGTGAGTGTAAGTAAATAGGTTTACTGATATAGACCAATATAAAATCAGCTTTACAATTACAAAAATTCCATTATTTTTAACTAAATCTTTAATTAATATAAATTTACAATACTGTTGTCATATCTGGTCATTTACCCCTGCTGTTCGTCTCAATGTTATTGACAGGTTCCAAAGGATAATCTGTATACGATTGGGCTCGACCTGGCAGCTCGACTCCAGCCACTTTCTCACCGGTGAAATGTGGCTTCCCTCTGTCTCTTCTATAAATATTTTCATGACTTCTGCTCCGATGAAACTAGGTTACTAGTGCCCCCTCCACAAGAATTTCCTCGTACAACCAGACTTGCAACAAGGTCCCAAACTTTTACAGTTAAATCAACCAAATTCAGGCAACAATTCTACTTCGTCAGCTTCTTTTCTCGCACTTCCCGCCTGAGGAACTCCCTTCCATATACTTGCTTTCTTGGTGGCTACAACCTCCATGAATTTAAATGCAATGTCAATTCCTATCTCTTATCTACTTGAATCTAGTCCTTTCTACATGGCCTCATGTATTTTGTTCTTTTCATTTCTCTCTATCTTCGCAACTGTCTTCACTCCTTTGTTCACATCCTTCTCTGGCTCTTTCTCTGTCACCCGCTCTAACTCGTTCGTCTTTATTGACACTCTCCTCCTGCATAAAATTTTAACTCTCTTATGTAGCCCCCTGCGCATCAGTGGTGGTACCGCTTTGTTTGGAGTCAAACGATGTTTTTAAAAAAGTCTTCGACCAAGACAAGATTTCATTGACGTTCAGTTTATGTGAATTTTCCCGCCGTAAAAGAAAGATTTCGGTATCGATTCGAAGAATCCGTCAATTCAATTTTTCTGTCTTTTGAATTTACTAGAGAAATCTTCACAGAATAAAAAATAAATACGGCGTAATAAATGTTTGTTTAAGACAAAATATGACAATGCTTTAGAAGATATTTTCCATATGTAAGTGAATAGAGTTAATTCATGGAATCCAGTTACGTGAATTAACTCCAATATCGTTCTTTCACTACAGAGATGACTTCAATACAGAAAGTTATTTTTTTATTCATGTTTTTCCTTGACTATCTGCCCAGGCAGAATTAGCAAAACTGAGAGAGATGAAAAGAAAATTATTACTAGTTTAACTCAAGCTCTACTGTTTGGTCTCTCTGTAATATATTACCATGAACATCGAAGATAAGTGGCAGGTACAACTGGCCAAAGATGAGGTCAACAAATTATAAGTATGGTTGACAGATATGACCGGTCGTTGATGATGTCAACAAGTACAAAAACAAAAGAAAAAACAAATGACAATCGGCTTAAAGGGCGATGGCCGGCAAGTATATGATTGACCGTTCCATCAGTCCATAGATAAATGCCTCTCAAAAATAAGAGTAGTTGCCATACATATCCGGTCATAGATGACGTCAAGAAAGCTACAACCCGAAAATGCAAAAATTAATTTTCAGACTATAGACATTTTGGCTGAATGTAGAGAATTCCTACTGGCTAACGACTCCCGGCGGCTCCTTCGTATGTGTGATATCCTTCCGTCTGCCCTCCTGCTTCACACAAACGTCACCTACGAAGAAAAAGAAATATAAGATTATATTTTTATATATGTTTTCCTCGTTGTTTGTCAAGATTCACCGTTATATGCATCTCTTTATCGTGAGTCTTTATTTTAAGATCCGGAACAATTCTAATCTTTCAACTATTACGAATAATGATTAATAATTTACTAAATCCTAACCTACAAATAGTGGAACTTGTGTCGGCTTGAGAAGGGGAACCATTGTGCCGTGTTTAAATTTAAAGCTTACGGCGTTTAGTTTCGCTCAAGTGCTCTTGGGAAAGGCGTGAATTCAACACTTATTATCTAATATCATGTTAAATAGTACGGTAGACTGAG
Source organism: Ascarosepion bandense (assembly GCA_037127315.1). NCBI lineage: Eukaryota > Metazoa > Mollusca > Cephalopoda > Sepiida > Sepiidae > Ascarosepion > Ascarosepion bandense. The sequence continues at coordinate 377,079 of JBBBDQ010000347.1, forward strand.
CTCTGTCGACTTGAGAGGCATCTAATCTAAGATAAAGAAAACATGGAAATCAGTGAATCGAGCATCTGAAACCACTTCTGTCTAGTCCCGAAGAAGACAAATTATTGCACAGATAACAAAGAAACGAATACGTTGAAGATATGATCGCCGATATTATAACAAAACAAGGTATTTAAGAAAAAAACCAAGCAAACAATCGATGTTATTGGATGTCACGGGACAAAGAAAGAAAAACACCGAACGTTCGGCAAGCGTGCAGACTTAATATCAGCAAAGAAGCTTAAACTAGATTGTTACAAAGAGATACAGGCAGTGATTCTCAACTTCCGTGCTGCGGTCAATAGTTTGCTGGGCGACTCTTTTAAGTATACCACGAAAATGTGATTACATTCGGAATCACTTCATAAATGTACCATCAATGCCATTAGAAAGAGTTACATTCGCTGCTGAGAGAGTTGGTTCTTTGTGTCGTGCAAAAAATTTTTCTCTTCATAAAATATTCTACATATCTATAAGTCGGAAATGTGAAGTTTCGGGATAAGCCGAATTTGCGTAGATGATTCGGCATTGCCGATTTAGCATAGCCATTTTGACGGGTTTCTTTTCGCGATGGGACGTTTTGGTGTCAGATTAGTAACTAAGAAGTCCCCTTATTTGTCTTGTCGTTAACTTTCTCCCATTCTTAATAGTCAAATTAGATATTCTATTCGTAATAATTAAAATTGTCAAATATTCCAATTACCCTCAATTAGAGTTCCAGAAATGTGAACAAAAAGATCGATGTAAAGTGTGATTGAATTTGAAAAATGGAAAACTCATTCGTCAGTTGAATGCACACAGTCATGATGGTTCTGCTGCAAAATAGATTTTGAAAAAAATCAAATATTGAAAAACAAGTGCTTTAACATTCAAGCCACCAACCGTTATTTTAAATGAATGTTTAGCTGGTTCGAAAATTTATAGCAAAAATTAGAATGTTATTTAACAAGGCACCAGCTGACCCAGTTGAATTGTAGGATTTTAAATATATTTTTAAAGACAGTAAATTCCAAATGTTCTGACGCTTAACTGGCTACGTAGAATTCTAATTATTTATCTGACGCCGAATCGGCTATGCTTAAAGGTAGCAAACCCCTATAAGTTTACCATTCGTCCATGTTAAAAATATTTCTGCCACATATGACCCGAAGTTTCACCTGTTATCTCGAGGTTCTTGATAAAATACAAAGAAGAATCAAAAATATTTTCTATTCTGATCTGGCGTTTCGGCTTCAGTCATTTTTACACTACCATAACGTTTCCTCCATGTGTCTTTTCCTTAAAGATTTTCGCGTTAATTGTTCGCTATCGTACCAAGAAAAAAATAAACATAGTGTCGTACTAGAATGACGTCAAGATCTCATTAATATATAATAAAGTTGTCTAGATTTAACCGGAGATATTGTGCGACAGTTTCTTTTTTCGCCTAGACTCCTTCCGTCTACATGCTTTCCAGCTAACTTTAGTCTTCAAAAGATTAAATAGCTATCAACTGTTCTCTTGATTACACTTTTTATTCTCACTCATTAGTAAAGTTTCTGTTTCAAATTCTTCCACACCCTCTAACTTGCTGTCTTAGTGGCTTTACTGACTTGCATGGGTTTACTCGATTAAAAAACGGAACATTTGCATCATTTTCAACATATCATTTTCTTTGTTCTACCAACCATTTAATCAAATAATTTTATGCATATTGCTCCAAGTTTCTTCTGATTTTATAGTCTTCATCAAATCATGTGGGTATTTAGTTCTCTAAGCTCCTTTTCTTTTGTTTAAGTCTTATAAAAATCATCTCTCGTTCTCTCTCTCTCTCTCGCTTTCAATTTGGTTCTTCTTATCATTTTCATTCTAGTTTAATTTTTTTTTTAAACATTGACCTTACTAAGTTTACGATACTTTCATAATTTATCGGTAGAACCAACGTCCCTCTCGCGTCAAATCAATTCTTCATCATTGAGTATACGGTCCTGCATTGTCATCTATATAGGTAATTGGATACGAGATAATTTACTAATCTTTTTTTGTTGTTGTTGTTGTTTCTGGGGATGTTTTCATTTATCTATGGCTGAATACTTTGCTTATTTACTGGAAAGCATGTAATGCTATATTTATATTCTTTATTCTATTCATCTATGGCTTAAAATTATTTTCTTTTAATTTTTTTTTGTTGTTGTTTCTGGGGATGTTTTCATTTATCTATGGCTGAATACTTTGCTTATTTTCTAAAAGACATGTTACGCTACATTCACAGTTTTTCAGATTCATGTGTTATATTTTCCCTGTGTTATATAAGATATTTTATTTATCTATGACTTAATGCTTTGCTAATTTTTAAAAGACATGATACGCTATTTATTATGTTTTTTCCGGATTCCTGTGTTATATTTTCCTTGTGTTATATATCTTAGTTTGTTTATGTATGACTTAATAATTTGCCTGTCTTTTTAAAAGACATGTTACGCTATCTTCATTTATCTTTGGATTGCTGTGTTATATTTTACCTGTAATATATATCGTATTTTATTTATCTATGACTTAATACTTTGCTTATTTTCTAAAAGACATGTTACGCTATCTTTATGTTTTTTTTCTGATTTCCGTTTTATATTTCCCCTGTGTTATATATCGTATTTTATTTATCTATGACTTAATACTTTGCTTATTTTCTAAAAGACATGTTACGCCCTCTTTTTTGTTTTTTCGGATTTCCGTTTTATATTTCCCCTGTGTTATATATCTTATTTTAATTACCTATGATTAATACTTATTTTAATTATGTATGATTAATAATTTCAGAGAAGGCAAATATTAACGTGTTGTGTATAAGCTGTGTATACACACGCCAGTCACCGAAGAACTCAATTCATTTTTTAAATGAATTGAGTTCTTTCGGTGACACAACACGTTAAAATTTGCCTTCTCTGATTCCATGCGTCGATGGCTTAGGGAGTAGCGACTCCGACTGATACCAAATCGCTTGAGTTTCAATCCCGACCAGAAGCAAGTGGATGCGTTTAGCCACGCTGATGAGCTGTGATACAGCGAAACAGGCTTTTACGTGGATGACTAATATATTATGCTCTCATTACGATTGAGCTATCTGGAGAAGAAAATTGTAAAAACAGTTTCCACTTCTGCTATATGCGTGACTCTTCAGAAATGAATTGAGTTCTCTCGGTGACTGGCGTGTGTATACACAGCTTATACACAACACGTTAAAATTTCCCTTCTCTGATTCCATGCGTCGATGGCTTAGGGAGTAGCGACTCCGACTGACACCAAATCGGTTGAATTTTCGATTCCAACCAGAGGTATCATTAACAAATTCTTGAAAAGATTAATAATCATTAATTATTAAATGCTTTACAAGCTCAATAATCATTAATAAATAAATGTTTTTAAACATCAATAATCATTAATAAAAAATACTTTAAATTCATATACAGTGTCTTTAATTAATCAAGTTTCATTAATAAATAATTGCTTTAAATATCCAAGTATCGGTAATAAATCAATTCATGAATTGGTCAACTTTCATAAATATAGAATTCTGTAAAGACTCATGTTTAAGTAAATCTATTAAATATTCCGAGTTTTTATTATAAGTAATTCACTTCAATATCTATGTGTCGACAATTAATTAATGCTTGAAATGCTCCAGCGTTTTTTAATTATTAGATACTTTGAATGTTCATGTGTCAATTATAAATTCTTTAAACGTTTCCGTGTCATAAAAGATATGCTTTTAATGATCACGTTTACTAAGTAAATAATAATTGAACCCTTAAATGTTCAAGTATCATTATTAAGTGCTTTAAATGCTCAAACTTCATTATAGATAAATCTTTAATATGTTCATGTGTCAGTAATAAATAAATGTTTTAAATATCAAAGTGTCATTAATAATAAATGATTAAAATTTCTAAGTGTCATCCTCTTTATTAATATATATAATCTGTTTCGCTGTATCGCAGTATATCATTACGGTTGGGCATCCGATTGCTTTTAGCCAGGATTGAAACCCAACCATACTGACATCATCCGCCGATTCTGCATCGTTAGACAATAGATAAAAAATTAATTGTAGCGACGGATGCGAGTGAATACGGCATAGGAGCTGTTCTGTTACACAAATTCGAGGATGACGTATCAAAACCTATCGCTCATGCATCGAGACCGTTGCTTCCAGCGGAAAGAAATTATAGCCAGATAGAAAAGGAAGCGCTAGCTATAATTTATGCCGAAAAGAAATTTCACAGATTCATTTATGGGAGATCGTTCGTGCTACAAACCGAGCATAAACATTTATTGTCGATTTTGGGGTCGAAAAAAGAGCACCTACTCATTCCGCAAACAGGTTGCCAAGATAGAGTGTAATCTTGTTAAATTATAATTTTAGGATGAAATTTATTCCGTCTAAGGAAATCGCACACGCGGATTGTCTTTCGAGACTAATTTCGAAGAACCATAAGTTGTTGGAAGAAACTGCGATAGCAGCGTTAAAAGAAGAGAAGGAACTTACGGATGTGCTGGCGAACACCGTCAGTGAATTACTGGTAACGCTGGAGGAAATTAATAAAATGGCGAAAACAGATGATTTAATTGCAAATATGATTAAGCAAGTGAAAGGGAATGAGAAAAACAAAGGATGTAAAGTTTCATCATTTTTAATCTGTAATGAGACACTGATGTATGCTCAAAGAGTGTTAATTCCACGTGTTCTAAGTGGGAGAAAATTGAAAGAATTTTATTTGGGTCATCCAGGTATATCCAGAAAGAAATCATTAAATAGGAGTTATGTTTACTGGCCTAGTATGGACCAGAACATTGAAGATTTGGTGAGGCAGTGTAAAGGCTGTCAATTAGCAACAAAATCATCAATAAAACCTCAGCCGTGGCATAAAACGGATGTGCCATGATCAAGGATACATGTGGACTATGCAGGACCATTACAGGGAGACTATTACTTAATCATTGTGGATAGCTATTCTAAGTGGCCTGAAGTGTATAGATTTAAGCACCCGACAGCAGCAAATACAATAAAGGCATTAAAGAAAGTATTTAGCCTCTGGGGAAACAAACACAATTGTGAGTGACAACGGTACCATGTTTACAGAATCTGATTTTAAACGTTATTGTGATTCGTTAGCAATCGAACACATAACAACACCTACATATAATCCGAGATCGAATGGTCAGGCAGAAAGGTTTGTCGGTACGTTCAAAAGAGCGATGAGAAAAGCTAATGGGATCAACACCAAACTTTTCTGATGGTTTCCAGAATTACACTGAATCAGAACGTTAATGGAAATTTGTCACCTGCGGAGGCCATGTTCGCGAGAAAGATTAGATCAATCTTTGATAGGTTGTTACCAAATAAAAAGAAGAGCGTGATAAAACTAAACTCGGATATGAAATATTTTAAAGAAGGTGATAAGATTTTCCTTAAACACTATCCGTCTGGAAAGTGTTTTTTGGGAAGACGGTGTAGTAAGTAGAAGAATCTGGAGAGTTATCTATATAATTGAAAGACAGACGTTTCTGTGAAAGACACTTAAATTGAGACCGCGATACTTTGAAACCGTTAACAATGACCAAGAGATACCGAGGGAGGTATTGTATGACACATTCCAAATCAAACCAACCACTAACGTTGGAGTACCGATGGAAGTAACTTCTGATTCTCCTAAAAGTGAGGACAAATTGACTGACAGGAGAAGTAATAGAAAAAGGAAGAAGACGAATCGGCTTTGTCCAGATCCTAAACGAAAAAATATTGAGAGCAAAATTCTAGGAAGTATTTAGCTCAGGGGAAGGTGTTATAGTGGAACATCCTCCCACCCCCAAGAATGAAATGCTCTAGACTATAAAGGACGGTGACAAGTGGAGAGGGCAAACATCTTAGGTGAAGGCATTCTCTATTTGATAGTTTATTCTACTCCTACTCATTGATTGCTTATCTGTATCTTATTGTTAATTGTACAGTAGTACAATAAATCCGTTATATCGTATTTCTGTGTCAGGTATCATTCTTCCTCTAATCTTTACACTGATATTCCTTTCCGGGATATCATTTGTTTAGAACGGCTCATATTTAAACATAATAGACATTGATTGGCTATTATAGTTAGCAGTATATGCTTAGAAAATGATCTGCTGCCTCAATACAGTATATATATATATATATATATATATATATATATATTTTTTTTTTTTTTTTTTTTCTCCTGATACACTCAAAGATTTGGACTGTTTTTTTTTTATGTCTCAATGTATGATACTCAAGAGTAGGTACATCACTATATATGTTACCGTTAGACGGCGCATCGATCTAAATATTTTGCCGTCATTTTCGACGGCACGACCCACTCGTTAATAATGAATGATCGAAATGTTCATGTATTATTAAAAATAAATCCTTAAAATGGTAAAGTGTCGGTAATAAATATTTTAAATAATCCAGTTTCATTTAGATAAATGAATATTTTAAATTCTCAATTCTCATTCATAAATTGGCACTTAAGATAAAGCACGTTTAACGATTTATTTTTCGAAAACTAGATAATCCAACTTAAATGTATTTGGTACTAGAAATGATCTTTCCAGGAGAGCAATCAATATTGCAAAGATAAAAGTGTTACAGTATTATATGAATCCCAAATCTAAATAAGTTAGATTACTCATATGCAGGTCTTTAAGATTAATCAGATTTTGAAAACTTTGTCAAATACCGTAAATAAATATCATAATTAAATAAAATGAAATAAAATAAAAATAAAGCGATATATGTAAGATTTCTCAAATGCGAAATCTGATTTTATTGCGCTTAAATAAATGTATTTTTTCAGCTAACCAATTGAAGACGCTCTCCTCTGTATCTTGTTAGCGACTGATAAATCTGTTTGGATTAAACTTCAATTGTGCGATTTATTTTTACACAGAAAGTCACGTGTCTTTCGGAGCCCTACGGTGTCTACTTTTTGAGATGCCTACTTTTCCCGCAGTTTTTTTTTCTTTTCTTCGTTTTAGTCTTTTGAATTCATCTTTGGCTTTTTTTCTCCCAAATTTAGATTTTTCTTTTTCTTTTCACCAGTTTTTATTCGCTTTTTTGCTTCATAATGTAATGAAACGCCTGTGCTGACTAATGATAACACATATAAACCAATGAGAACACAATAACTGAATTTTTCAACTTTAATATTATGAAATATAACAACCTTGAATCCAGTCTACCCCATTGTTAATTATTCGCTGTCAGTATCTGGAGCAGCCTCTCAAAGTACTTGTTGCAAAAATAGTACACATAATCTCATCTCTCTAAAAGACTTCTTTATTGCTCCCATGTATATATATATAACTGTTGTATACCATCGACGTTCCAGAGCGACGTATGCTGTATAACTTGAAAACAGTGGTGATACCGAGCAAAAGCGAGGGACCGGATGTTTGCTCTATACCGACCAAAAAGCCAATGATCAAATGTCGTCTCTGCGCAGGTAGATCCGCGCAGATGTTCCGCTTGAAAAATAAAAATTAATCAAATATTAAATTTCAATTTCACAAGCCTACGCGAATTTTATTTATCAGCCAATGGGAAGCCCAGAATCAAATACAAGTGTGAAATCCCAAACGAGCTGCATTGATCCAAAAAGCAGATATAAAAAGCCGAGACAGAAAGCACCAAGCAGACAGACCGACGCAGAGAGACCAATGTAATCGACCAAGTCAAGTGGCTAGTACGTTCGCCTCCCTTCATCTCTCCTTACCTTCTTCCCTGTCTCAAAATGACTTACTGACCTAAAGAGCGACTACATCAAAGATATTCCTCACTCCCCACATTCCTAAGTCTTAAATCTCTTTCAGAGCATATTATATTGCCATGAACATTTTAACCTACTTTGGATTCAAGTATTGCTTTAATTGTAAAACATCAATTGATATGTGTTTATATAAAAATGTTATTTTCAACTCAATTTGCTTTTCTTGATTTTATAATCATTTTATGACTTATAGTGGGCTATCTACCACAATACCAAATTCCGTTAACCTGCAACAGTATACAATTACCCTTCAATAGAACAGACTCCCACTACAACTAGAATATGAATAGATAAGCAACCCATTATAAAACCAATGTTAATGAGCAACTTGAAATATAACGACGGACAACGTGTGTATGAAAATATATTACCTTATTCAGTTTATTCTTTTAGTGACGGTGTTGTGTCAAAGGAAACATGCACATATGAAGGACTGACTGTTGGAGTTGCTTTCCTTGCGTTCTCTTCGATTTCACCCGCTCTCTGCGCAGTGTCGACCCGGGAAAACACAGTGTTATATACGCCTGTCGGACTTCACCATATTACGTCATTCTTGAGCAGACCTAATCACCAGTTGTTTTCTTTGGCGAGTTACATTTTGACGTATTCACAATATTGTTTATTGTATTGTTCAAATATTTTCCAAATTTGACATGCGATGCCCGTTCAATTCTCATTGCTTCTGACACCAAAAACATATTTTTGTTGGCTTACTAGAATATAACTATTTTTTCTAATAACTGTTTTATAATTCCGATATAATTTAATGTAAATTATATCCTCTCATTGAACGTTTTTCTGAATTTTCTCGCTTTTGACCGAATAATTTAATTAAATTATTTTCTGCGGGTCACAGACATCATTCCATTGTTTATATTTCGTGACCTTGAAACCGTTGTTTTTTGACACAATACATTGTTTTTTCTGCTTTCTAACTTCGATTCAAATCATCGCGTCTTTTCCTTTTTCGTCTTCGACGAGAATTAATTCTTTCTAGTTCAGTTATATTAAGTTGTTCCCTTAGAATATATAACATAACTGTGTGTATTAAATATCTTTCTTACCCTTTTAAAAACCAGATGTAGGTCTAGATTCTTATCCTTATAAGAGTGAATCTAGAATCCATTGTAGATCCGGTGTGATATTAAGTGGTATGTTTATTCTGAAATCGTATTAAAATATGTTTGTTCTAATTTTTTCTTCATTATATGCTTGTTTCTACTTCTCTTTTTGCTCGTCTTCTTTTTTCGTTTTCTGTTTTTGGATTTTTTCAATATTTTTTTCCTTTACCTTATCGCATTACGTTTCCTTCTTTCTTAGTTTTCATTTATTCTTCTTTCTTATTTACTAGAATTTTAGCTTTTTCTTCCTTTTTTATCGACTTATCACATTGAAGCATTAGTTTCCGTACGATCACCAAAGTTAAGCAACGTCAAGCTGGGTTAGTAACTAGATGGGTTAGCGCTTGGAAATATCAGTAGCTGAAAGCTTGGATGTGCTGTTGGTGTAGTCATGTCTAGGAATTATTAATCGGAAAGTTGAGTTTCTATTTCTGTTGGGTCTGTTATATTCACATATACCCTTGGAAACGATATAAATCCACCACTTTTCCGTCATCTATGGCTTCATTATTTGTATCATTAAAATCATTATCTTCAAAAAATTAGTAAAAAGTAGTTACAATGAGGCATTAAATAACCCACAGAGGTGCTGATATGACGCTAAACAAAATCCTCCCAACCAACAATCTTCATCAACAGCTGAAATATCAGCGTGGAAAATATTTTCTTGTCGTCGGCAGCAAAGGTCAGTAACATGGAAAACTTTCAATTAATCACTGCGGAGACACGAAACGGAATTATGTATATGCATTATATATATGATATACACCCTTTTGCAAATCAAGTATAAGCAAAAAGAATATTGTCTTCCTAGGATCTTTCACACTTTCCTGACCACGTCTCTTAGCATTGTTTTTCTCTCCCGACTGCATTTTCCTTTGCGTTTTTGACTAAAGGATCCCAGTTTGTTTCCTTACCTTGATGACACGAGTGACATTGAAAGGCTGACACCATTCATTTTTCTTTCAGTCTACGGTTTCACTTTAACTAGAAACAACATTTGCTTTTTAGTCTTTCGTGCCAACGTCCAAAGAGTCTGAGCTCCAGGACCATGGATTAGTTTTGAAGCTTTCATTACACCCGAGCATAGCCGGGCTATATTGCTAGTTATATTATAATAGGTTCTGGTAATATAGATGCTTGATTAAATAATAATTGTAATTATGTATTTACCTACTTGTGTTCATTTCTCTAAATATGGCTTAAGAAAGACTTAAACGTACTTATTTTTCTCTCGGTTTTAGATGACATTTTTCTCTATTTTTATGTCAGCTAAGTCCTATACGTGATACACGCTTGGGTGATCATGTCTCTCGAAAGTGACATTAATGACTGGGCAGATGATTATCCCGCAGAAGGTTGCCATTACATTCTGCGGCAGACTGGTTGCCCATCAAAACTATAGAACACAATCTATCCTGTTATGAAATCAATAACTGGAGGAAAGAGACTGATTAATACCTTTGAGAAAGTGTTATAAGTGAATGCAAGAAATTCAACTGAAATTTGAACTCGGCTATTAGAGTTCTCGTTCCGAGCCAATGACTTCTGCACCACAACGCGCATCATAAAGTGAATCACTACAAACAGTGGACTGTCAACCTATTTTTTGTACTACATCTAATATATGTGTGTGTGTATGTGTGTGGCTAGACACATCCACTTGCTTCCAGCCGGGGTCGAAACTCGTCCGATTTGGTGTCAGTCGGAGTCCTTACTCCCTAAGCCATATTTTTAGGTACCTGTCAGTTTAAGCGAAGGTCAATTTTTATGGATAAATAAAGCAATGTGATTCATTATCCTTCATCATATTCCATCATATTCTACATGTCGTCATGGTGATTCATAGATAGCAATAAAAAGACATCGGTGAGAAGCATGTTCAGAAGGGATATGGCATAAATAGAATGTTTTAGTTTAAGAACTTATTTGTATTGTACCTATTTATTTATTAACACAGCTGTCATTTGTGAAATCTGACAACAACACAATCTGTATAATAGCCGACAATATATTTTTTCACTCTTTACTTATAGCTTCAACTGACATATTGACAGTGTTTTTACGCTAAAAGCTTCACTATGTATAAACTCATTGTTGGCTTGAGATATTTCGTATTCTGCGTCATAGGATAACTTATGGTTATAATTCAATGACTTCTCTTGGTCTAGTAGCAAGAATTACTTACTGAATTCAATATTTAAAGATGGCCTCTAACCGGTCACGGTTGTCAGTCAGGGGAGGCGGCTTGCTGACACACATCTAAAATGTAACCGACTTCAAATCGACCCGGAGATAAGAACAAGTTCTCTTTCTCCTTATCTCTTTCAACAATTACTACCACGAACATTTTGTACAAACTCTTGATACCTTAACTTTCTCAGTGAACATTCAATTCTACAAATTCTTGTTATTCCTCCTTTTAATAAAGTTTTATTTTAAAATGCAAAATGTATATTTTATTCTTCTTTCACTATTCCACAAAATTTGATATATTCCTACCAGCCGTCAACCAACCTGATGATAAGAACATTCTGATGATTATAACTTTGCATAAAACTTGTAAGCTGTAGGGAATTCAGTTAAGTCTGGCACAAGGCCGAATCAAAGAAAAATTAACCAGCTTCCTAAGCTTCACTGGTGACCCGACGTGATAGAAACACGCACCCCCACGTTATATTGGTGACTCCTGACGTACAAAGAACACGCACCCCTACGTCCACAGTATAAAGCATTTGCATTCCCCCAGTAAACTGAATGATACATGTAACGATTTTTCTACTGTATCCGAGATTGGTAGCAGTTTTATTTGTTTGATATTTTTATCATGAAGAGCAGGCTCTGAAATTCTAAAATATTTTGAATGTTTTCAATTTACAGCATAAACTTTCTTAATCTTCCGTTGATGTATCGAACGCAACTCTTTGTATAGATTCGATTAGTAGTTTAAATCAATTCTATCTCCTTAAACAGAAAGTAAATAAAGAACACTTTGCCTAGAGTAACAATTAATTAGTTAATTAATTAAAAACAAATAACGCTATAATATTTAGAAAAGAGATAAAACGTTAAAGATATTTTGATTACAACTTAACCTCTTTTCACGAAGTATGTTTCCATATCATTTAATATGTTTCCCCGAAAGAGATTATCGATTAACCACCTATTGCAGTCCCCTTCCTTTCTCTTTGCGTCATAAAAGTCGAAATTAGTACAACCGTCGGATTATCAGTGAGATTGACGGGCGGTAAATTTGTTTTGTCAATTATCAGGTAATCAAATTTAATTATTTAGTTGCTCGGCCGACGAAACATCCAGCTTCTCTTTCCGCTGTTTGCTTAATTTAATGTTCACTAATTTAAAACCGGTATGTTGGATGTTTAAATGATAGACAGACCGGTATCACTTATCCGGTCGGTACAGGCCATGTTTCGTTCGAGGAAACAGATCGAGAAATATGGCTAACTGGTAGTGATAAGAACTGATATCGAAAATCTGAGTAAAATTGATCGTGATGGGAAATTATAGATTTTAATTTGTTTTATTGAACAATACTTTACAAAATGACACATGGACAGTAACAAAAAGACGAATATATACAATATATGCAGTTGTTTTTGTTGAAAGTGCTACGGAGGAAAATTAAAACCCCCTCCCGTACACTTATATATATATATATATATATATATATATATATATATATATATATATATATATATATATTGATTATGTGTGTGTGTATTGATTGTTTAATACTTAGTTTTTGGTACTAATATGGTTAGACAGGTACGCATTTGTATTAAAAAAATCTTCTATACAATTATATTGAAGAACTTTTGAATATTTTGTATTTTTAAACGAGTTATTTCGCTACCTTGGTTTCTACCATGATTAGTTTTTCAGGCGATTTCTAATAACTCATTATTAAAAATTTATTATTATAAGTTATTAAAAATCGCATGAAGACACCACGCATGGTAGAAACCAAGGTAGCGAAATAACTCGTTTAAAAACAAACAATATTTATATCGTACACGTATAGATATACTCATAGTCATACAAGACTGTTTCCCTGCTAATCAGGGTGGTTAGATAACCACTTGTTTCTGGTTGGGATCGAAACTTGACCGATCTGGTGTCCGTCGGAGTTGGTAACCCCTAAGCCATAGGCTCATGAATTCAGAGTGACGAGAATTTTAGCCTGTTATATATATGCAGTGTATATACACGCCAGTCACCGAGAGAAGTCAATTCATTACTGACGATATATATTTAAAAATGTTCATCTATTGCTTCATTACACGTGAAACCTATCTGACCAATGAAATCAAACTTCAATCAAACCATTGTCATTTTAGATTTTCCGAAAATCTTTTTTAATCAGAGAAATTATATCATTTGTATTAACACATCTCTGAAGAAGTTTTTTAAAGTCAAACCTGTTAGTTTAAGATACTGTATCCTACCTGTTCTTTACTTATTCTTTTCATCTTGTCGACTTTGATATTTTCTTGCCACACACACACACACACACACACACACACGCACATCTATGTGTATATGTGTGTCTGTGTCTGTTTACATGCAAAATATAAAAATCATTCATTGTGCTGTATAATATAGTACCAATGATGTTATTGTTCATAAATTTACTCTTAGATTAATATAGTATATTTAACAGCTACAAAAGGATATATATATATATATATATATATATATATGCTGATAACAAACAATCGGAGCAAAAGTTTGCCACAGATCGCATGAACAGCAAGCCCTCAGTTATTTAACCTACAACTGAAGGAACGAGACGCATTAATACCTTTCCCAAGGGTACCAGTGCGTAAGTGAATGCAGAGTGTTCTACTGGAATTTTATATATATTCATTTTATATATATATATATATATATATATATATATATATATATATTAAAAAAGGATTAATTTAAAGATGTTGAATGGCCATTTTGATATGAAGATCCCCACGGGGGACGACACATCACCTCAGCAACAGAAAAAACCTTTCAGAAACTGGAGAAAAATTAGTCTACTTTTCCTTTTTAAATAGATTGCAAAGAAATTAAAAAATAAATAATAAAATAAAATAAAATAAAAATAAAAATAAAGGGAAAGAAAAAGAAAAAGAAAACGAAAAAGAAAAAGAAAAAGATAGAATAAAATCAAATAAATAAGAAAAGAAAAAAAATTGACATCGTCTGGGTTCGCAAAAAAAAAAGTGAGAATGTAACTAAAAATTAACAGACAGCCGTGTTAAATCGACGCAAGTTTAAACAACACGGAAAAAAGGTGGTAAGAGAGATAAAAGAAGGAAGGGAGGGAAAAGAAAGAAACTAAAGAAAAAAAAAATTTTTTTTACATATTACAGACGCTGGACAAATTCAAAAACCTAATTTCCCCAAAACGTTGAAGTATTAGAAAAAGGCTTTTACTTAAAAAGGCATAATTATTAATAAAAGGGAATAAAAAGATATAGGATTTAAAATAAAATTATTTTTAAAAAAATTAGGTCATTTGAAATTAAACTAAATAAAGACAACACTAGGTAAAAAAAAAAAATAATTACAATTATTATATACATACCTATAGAAGTACACACATACATACATATATATACACACACAATTCTACGAATAAGAATACATATATACATACACATACACACACATACATTCAATTTATTACACACTTATATACATATACATGCGCATACACACATATATATATGTTTGTACACACCTATATACAATAAATTCATATACACATAATATACATGTGTACACATACATGCACACATTTATACACACACACACACACGCACACACACACATATATATATATATATATATATATATATATATATATATATATATTCCATATGCACTCACACACATACATATTAATGAATATTATGAAAAGGAGCATTTAAATAGCTAAAATTTTTTTTTTCAAAATTACATATAGCCCACATACATAAATACATATATACATATATATACAAATATGCACATCCACACACAAACATACACATATACATAAAAAAAAAAATTAAAATTAAAATTAAAAAATTTATTTAAAATATTAAAAAAATTATAGAAAAATTTAGAATTTAAAAATTAAAAATTAGAAGTTAAATTTTAAAATCCGCCCTATGGCAGCACTTGTTTATAAATTCCCTCCTAAAGTTCAAAAGTAAGTCCTGATGAGGATACTTCAAAATCAGTATCTTCTCCAATAAACACAGACGACACCTATCACGAAAACTTTTAGGAGTACAAGCTGAGCCTATTAATTTCCAGCTGATTATAGGGTCCTGCCCTTCCTCCTACATTTCCCAGAACCTACGTGATAGTGCCGTCTGGAATCTCTGTTTAGGGTTCAAAAACGATTACCTGTGATTATAAAGCCTCTGTTTGAAAGAGCCCGCAGACATGCCAATATAGTTCCGGTAATTGTCCTTGTTATTAGATGGAGAAATGCGGGCTTCATAAATTACATGGGTGGATTTACATTTGCCTTGCACCGGGCAGGCATCCACCGAATAACAATTGCATTTGTCGACAATTCCGAATTTAGCTTCCGTATTATTTAGGTTCATTAAAATTTGTTTATTGTGGGAATTAATTATATTATCTATATTTGAGGTGCAAGAATAACTAATTTTTAGGGTGAATCTAATAAAAATTTTATTTAAGGGATTGTTATTATTATTAAAATGTTTATCGATTAATCTGAGAAAATACTTACCAATATTTATATTAGTTAGCTTACAATAAGGAGGGTTAAACGAAATTATCTTCCTTTTTCGACATTTTCGGGTGTTTTTAGTTTTTGATGATTCTGGGATTATAGCAGGCTTATCATACTTTAACTTATTAACAAAACCGCTTTTCTGAAGGCCCTTCATTCTCCCTTTTTTTTTGCGAACCCAGACGATGTCAATTTTTTTTCTTTTCTTATTTATTTGATTTTATTCTATCTTTTTCTTTTTCTTTTTCGTTTTCTTTTTCTTTTTCTTTCCCTTTATTTTTATTTTTATTTTATTTTATTTTATTATTTATTTTTTAATTTCTTTGCAATCTATTTAAAAAGGAAAAGTAGACTAATTTTTCTCCAGTTTCTGAAAGGTTTTTTCTGTTGCTGAGGTGATGTGTCGTCCCCCGTGGGGATCTTCATATCGAAATGGCCATTCAACATCTTTGAATTAATCCTTTTTTAATATATATTTGCTCTGTAATATTTTATTACATGGAGCTCTCTTCCTGTATCATTTTTTAATATGAAAATAAATTTTTAATATTAATTAGGATCGGGTTTTTTGGAATTTACCTTCCTGCTTTTTTCCCTTGGATTGAAGTATCTGAATTAAAATATATATATATATATATATATATATATATTAATGCAGGTTTCATTGAATAATATAGACAAGTTTTGTCTATTCATTTTGTGTAGGATCCGTTCATACCGTCTGATATACTTGATGGTGATGTCGTTAAAAGACAACAAAAAATCACAGTATTTGTTGAATTTTTTATCAGGTCTAAGCTTTCGGCTCACATAAGCCATTATCAAAGAGTAAATAATAACACACAGTAAACATAGAACATTTAAGCTATTAACAATAAAGATAATTGAATTGAAAATATAAGTCCATCCCTACCGTGGCGGATGGCCGAAGACACTCCGTCACGTTGTATATATATAGTGTTGTTTGGATCAACAAAAGGCACTTCAGTAGTACAAGCTAGTAGAATTTTTCTTAGGATGTTGGGATTAATTTTGAGTGGGGGTAATGAAGGATTACTGTAAACATTTCTTATAATTATATCAATAGTTTCACTGACGGGTACATTAGTAAAAAGGTTTTCCACATCAAGTGAAGCTATGATTTCATTATTAGGTTTTTCACTCTTGAGGATTTGGATTGCCTCTAGGGTTGACTTTATGCTGTATTTACTCGGAAGGTAGGGTGTGATAAGCTGGTTAATATGTTTAGTTAACTGGTATACAGGAGTAGGAATTTGGGATATGATAGGGCGGAGAGGATAGTTAGGTTTATGAGTTTTTATGGTTCCGTATATGTAACCAGGTTTATAGTCACCAATAATTTTAGGGAGTTTTAAGGAATTCTGATCAGCGTTGTTGGCACTAATGAGTTTATTAAGTTTAGATTTTAGTTGGTGTGTCGGGTTTTTGTTAATTTTTTTAAATTTTGTGTGGTCATGGAGTATGTGGTTGAGTTTTGTGTTGTAATCTGATTTGTTAAGTACAACAAAGATGTTAGCCTTGTCAGCTTTTTTTACAATTATGTGAAGGTGGTTGCGTAGTTCGTGCGCGGCACTTTTTAGTTGTTTCGATAGAATTTTTGAGGAGCTTCTGCTTTTATCATGGCGATCTTTGATTGCCTCAGCCTTAAGTAGATCTTTCAGTTCGGGTTTAACGGTTATAAGTTTTTCATCTTGTAATTTAGTGATGCTTTGATAGAGCGTTTCTATTTCAATTTTTTTAGTAAGCTGGTTATACTTACGGTATATATGGCAGTTAGGTCCAAGGTTGAGTAATTCTTCTTGGTGCTTAGTTAGTTGGTGGTTGGAAAGATTTATGAATTTATCGAATTTTTTGGGAAGAGTGATCGTGCCATTGTATAGTGAATTAAGTTTTTTGACAATTTTAGCGCGGTGTTCAGCTTCAGATTTTGCGGTGATTTTGGATTTTGATGTGGAAAACCTTTTTACTAATGTACCCGTCAGTGAAACTATTGATATAATTATAAGAAATGTTTACAGTAATCCTTCATTACCCCCACTCAAAATTAATCCCAACATCCTAAGAAAAATTCTACTAGCTTGTACTACTGAAGTGCCTTTTGTTGATCCAAACAACACTATATATATACAACGTGACGGAGTGTCTTCGGCCATCCGCCACGGTAGGGATGGACTTATATTTTCAATTCAATTATCTTTATTGTTAATAGCTTAAATGTTCTATGTTTACTGTGTGTTATTATTTACTCTTTGATAATGGCTTATGTGAGCCGAAAGCTTAGACCTGATAAAAAATTCAACAAATACTGTGATTTTTTGTTGTCTTTTAACGACATCACCATCAAGTATATCAGACGGTATGAACGGATCCTACACAAAATGAATAGACAAAACTTGTCTATATTATTCAATGAAACCTGCATTAATGAAAAAATGCTGCCAAAATACACACAATATATATATATATATATATATATATATATATATAAAATGAATTCTTTGAACATTATTCTTTATCGATACTCATATTTAAGTAGATATTCTGTTTTTAATGAAACAGTATTATATATTTATTACAACCGGCCTGCTTATTTACGATAGTCGAGAGGTCTAAGACGTGACTAGATCAAATAGTAGCTTCTACTACATAGATAGCGGTCACAGGTTTGAAACCTGCCGAATGGCGCATATTTTCGTAATAAAAATTTATCGTAAATAATCAGGCCGGTAGAAATAAATGTATAATACTGTTTCATTAGGAAACAGAATATCTACTTAAATACGAGTATCGATAAAAAATAATGTTCAACCAATTCATTTTTTTATATTTTTATTTTTATATATATATATATATATATATATATATATATATATATATATATATATATATATAAAGCATTGACTGAAAATTGTATTGAAGCTAAAAATTAATTATAAAAAAACGATTTGCATAAAGAAATCTGACAGAGTATATGAACTCGGTTTCGTTCCGTAGATATAAACTCGTATGTTGTGTCTTGGTGTTAGTGGGTAATGTTGATCTAGATCTTGAGTTTTCGTACATCAGGTGAAATATTGTCTTTACATTTTATGTGTTAAATTGTCTGATCGCATTAAATCAGATGAGAAAATTGTCAAACTCCGTAGGTGGTAGCTGCTTACATCATCCGAGACGTGATAAATAGTGTTAAAAGAAAGCAGGTTAGAAAAAATCGATATATGATATAATTATGACATTTGTTTTTAGAATGTCTTAGTTCTCTTTGTACTCTAACGCGATATTTTGATAAAATAGGAATAGATAGCATATTGTAACGGATTTAGGTTGACAAAAAATAGTTAGATCATGAAGACGCGATTCGAATGATGATTCTTGAAAAAAACGGAAATGATCTCGTGATAAGAGACTAGTAACCAAAATGAAATTACAAGGTCAGAATTTTCACATGTAAGACACTTCAAACGTTTCCTGAGATTACTTTTTTATTGAAAACTAGAGAATTCAAAAAGCCCCTTGAAAATTTTATATGCCCCTAATGGTTTTATTTCGTGATTCTTTTATTTGCAGTAAATTATCTTAATTGTTTTTTATGTAATGAATATATAATGAACATGAACATACCTTGTTTCCCCCTCATTGTAATGGGATTGGCTAGTATCAACCATATATACAGACAAAGACAAGGACGTGAGTGAGTGAGACAGATCTAGAGATCTATCACTAGAGGTCTCCTGGTTACGCCTACGTCTCGGGACACAACATACGACGAATACAACTACGGACTAGATTTTTCTGCCGGATTACATTTGCCTTAACCATTTAACAACCTCGTATTGATATATATACCATCCCGGGATATATCAGTTTTTTATTTGGCTTTAATCAGATTTATTTTTCTTTTTTACCATCCATTTAAAAATATTTTGCTTGTTCTTTCTTTTTCTTTCTTTCTTTGGGTTATGTTTCCTGCTTTCATTTGACCGCTTCTCCGGGGCACCTTGACGTGATATAGTGGTTAGCAAGCTTGTTCTTGCTTGAATCCTTACACTTCAGTAGTGAGTTCGATCCTCACTGAGTGACCCATAATTCCGGCTTTGGGCCGTATCTAAACATTTCTTCGAAAATCACCATTTTTCTGCGTCTCTTTCTTTGATCTGATTCCATTTTTCTCATCGAAGTTATTTTAAAAATGTTCTTCCTTTTATGCTTTTTTAGTTGTTTCTTTTTTTTAAATGTCATTTCGTTTTCTTGATCGATTAAAAATTATTCCCTTTTCGTTTATTCTTTCTTATCGAAACAAATTTTGAAAGATTTATCTATTTTCCTTTCTATTTTTTTCCTTATTTCTTTCTTTGATCTCATTTCATTTAGTCGGCTAAGCTGGTTTATATAATTTATACTTTTATACTTTATTTTTATACTTTCTCTTTTATATTCTTACCTTATTTGTTCGCTCTGATTTGATTTTCTTCAACGAAGCTAATTTTATTTGTCTACCGCTCTTTCTTATTTTATTTGATCTGATTATATATTTCCTATCTAAACCAATTTCAGGATGGTCTTCCTTTTTTTCTTTTTACAATCTTTCTTTTTTTTCTTGTTACTTTCTTTCTTCTTTGTCTTTCTCATTCTTTCTTTGACCTGATTTCTTCTTCTCAGAAGCCAGGCTTTACTTCTCCGTTCTTTCTTTTGATTTATTTTCCTATTTGCTAAAACTCTATAATTATTTTTTTATTTTATTTCGTCTTCTTTTCAGAAGCCAATTTTTATATGTTATCTTTTTTCTTTCTATCATTTATTTTTATTGTTTCTTGTCAAGGTATATTTTATTGTTCATCTATTTATTCAAATATTATTTATTTTGTTTCATCAATAACAATTTATTATTTCCATTTTCTTTCTCTAATTTATTTTTCTTTCATCTGATTTTAGTTTTGTTTTCTAATTTTCGTCTTTTTCATTTTTTTTTTTTAATCATTTCACCCCGAGCAAGGCGGAAATGCCACTGATGTGCAGGGGGTTACATAAATGTAAAAAGATTAATTAGAAAAGAGTGAAGAGTACAGACTAGTTAAAAAGGAACAATAGAAAGCAGGTGCGATGACAGATACATAGGTGGAGAGAAAGGGAAGGTTATACAAGGGTGGGGAGAGAGCTAGAGTCCAGTGGTTAGTAGATTTTTCACATGAATTACTGGTTGCTTCCTCACATTAACGTGGTTGATACTGACTTGGCAGACCGGCTGCAGCCGCTCTCACACCGGCGTGATGTAGCTTCCCTGTGCCTCTTCTACAAGTACTTTCATGGCTTCTGCTCCGATGAGTTTAGATCACTGGTGCCGCCTAAGCACGAATTTACACGAGATACTAGATTAGCAACTAGGTCCCACCCTTTTACAGTTAAACAAATAAGATGTAACCGTAAATTCTACTCCAACAGCTTCTTTTCTCGCGCTTCCCGCCTGTGGAACTCCCTTCCACAAGTCTGCTTTCCCGACAGTTACAATCTCCAGGTGTTTAAATGTAGGGTCAATAGACACCTCCTATCACACTAACTCCCAACTATTCTCACAACACTCTCATCTACCCAACCCTCATTCTCGGTATCCTCACCCGCCTATCACCCACCCTCTGTTATTTCCTATATTTAATCAGCTTTTCTCCACTCTACGTAGCCCCCTGCACAGTAGTGGCAGTGACATGCCTTGCTCGGGGTGAAACGCTTATAAAAAAAAAAAAATTATTATTATTATTATTATTATTATTATTTCGATATCTGCTATGGTCATATTATCTATCAAATCTGCGAGAAGATTTAAGGCATGTTGTGATGTATTATTATGTCTACATTACATTATTTGTTTTTCTATATCCCACAGCATCACTGGTGTTATATAGATATAGTTCTTCTTAGGGATCGGGCTGAACTTATCAAGAAAATTTTAAGCTAAGATCTTTAGTTATTTATTCAATGTGTTGGTTTGTTACACATTTTTCATTCCTAGCGCACCCATTATTACTGGTATTATATTTAATTAGTAGGCAGGTTTTTTTTTCGGTTTTTGACAATTATGTCCGGTCTATTTGCTTCAGTGTTCCTGTCTGTAAAATCTGTCTATTCCCACAGATTTGTGATCTTTTCTATGGTTAAATCTCATGGAACTGTTGTCTTGTACTGCTGAAAAGATATGTAACTGATCTGAATTATTATTATTTTTTTTTTTTTTACATTTATGTTACCCTTGATGCAGAAAGCGTTATTGCAATTGATTATATTTATACTCTCAAAATGTGGCAAGTTGGTTACTATGTAACAGAGAACGTTCACAAGACCAACGATACAGTATTATCAATAATGACTACCTGTACCTGTTTCAAACAAGCTTTGGTTTCGTTTTTCGACTAACGATGGCGTCCAATTAAATGTTCGAATTAGAGTTTCTCTCACACCGGCGTGATGTGGCTTCCCTGTGCCTCTTCTACAAGTACTTTCATGGCTTCTGCTCCGATGAGCTTAGATCACTGGTGCCGCCTAAGCACGAATTTACACGAGATACTAGATTAGCAACTAGGTCCCACCCTTTTACAGTTAAACAAATAAGATGTAACCGTAAATTCTACTCCAACAGCTTCTTTTCTCGCGCTTCCCGCCTGTGGAACTCCCTTCCACAAGTCTGCTTTCCCGACAGTTACAATCTCCAGGTGTTTAAATGTAGGGTCAATAGACACCTCCTATCACACTAACTCCCAACTATTCTCACAACACTCTCATCTACCCAACCCTCATTCTCGGTATCCTTACCCGCCTATCACCCACCCTCTGTTATTTCCTATATTTAATCAGCCTTTCTCCACTCTACGTAGCCCCCTGCACAGTAGTGGCAGTGACATGCCTTGCTCGGGGTGAAACGCTTATAAAAAAAATAAAAAAAAAATATAAACGATCTTTTTTTATAATTCAGTAATATTTTATTCATTGAATTTCCTGCGAGAACAAGAACTAATTGAAATACAGACGAACAGTATTTAATTTAAAAAAATAAAAATACGTAAATCACGAAGAAAATAAAATGATGTATACTACTTTTGATGATTAAATATATAATACTTATTTATGAGGCTTGTTAAATGGTGGTTGACGCTTATTGACAAATGCATCTTTCAGTCGATTACTTTTATATTTTCTATGCTCCACAGGTAGTGCAGAGAATAATCTCAAATTAATAAAGATCAATATATATATATATATATATATATATATATTGACACATATATATATATATGTGTGTGTGTGTGTGTGTGTGCGTGTGTGTGTGCGTGTGTGTGTGTGTGTGTGCGTGCGTGCTATAGGGAAATAAAAGAACAGATAAACTAAAACCTACTGTTCGTAGCATTTAATTTTATAAAAATTGACAAATAATGAGTAGAGCTTAATATTGTAATTTTCTTATTACATTTCATAACAAATTTCTTGTTTCAGAAAATTAATCCTCGGGTGATATTTTAAAATAGATGTTGAAAATGATTTATTTTCGAAAATATAAAATGAATTCATAGTCATTCAGAAAGTTAAGGAGGGTTGGTTGGAAGAATTTAATCAATATGATTATGTGTGTCTGTATTACTCAATCAAAAGTGAAAATTATGTCGAACTATGACGTTGAACATTTAGGTAGCATGAAAGAAATTTTTGACAATTTTTATTTGTCTGGGGAAGATACATACTAAAAAATATATTCAAATGTGTAGAAACAGGTTTTTGACAGCAGGTCAGATTTTAGGAATTTTAATTTTCTTTTTCGTGTATTTGTGAAAGGGACTAAATTTTTAAATTAAAATTTGAATGAGGTAATTATTAAGTAGTTATATTAGAGTTATGAAACCAAGTAATTAATGTGATATCAATATTAATAGAATAATTATTACGTGCTATTAGAGCGCAAATTATAATGGGACATTATAATTAAATTTTAAAGTGAAATATTTTTGGTGCTTTCATAAAACTGTCAATTAACTTCTATTGTTTAGTAGTAATTATTTTCAATGAAAAGAGCCTTCAGCTTAGTTCATTATCATTAATACCAGTCATGAAAGATCTTGCTGCGTGTTTGTTCTTTTCTTGTGAATTATTAAATTAATTTACTTTTAACAATAACTATGTCATCGAGAAATTATATATATATATATATATATATATATATATATATATATATATATATATAAACAAAAACTTATAGCTATACTTGTTTTGAAAAACACTCTGCGTATCTACGTGGAAGGAAAAATGGTTGTAAAAAAAAAAGAGGAAAGCATATGAACACCAGCCAAAGGAATTCAAACTGAGTCAGCACGTAGCCCAAAGAAAAAACCCGAGACGTGTAATCAATAACAAAAAAGCGCTCAACACGTAAGCAGAACAGAATTAGTAAAGTGTAGCTAGTGAGCCAACAAACCTACCAAGATTTCACTTCAGCGGATCTTCAGGGAACGTTGGAGCCAACGTTACCTGAAGATCCGCTTACGTGAAAACTTGGTAGTTTTGTTGGCTCACTAGTTATAGTTTACTATATATATATATATATATATATATATATATATATATATATATATATATATATATATCATCATCATCATCAAGCAGTGAAGAATATATATATATTCTTCA
Organism: Ascarosepion bandense; assembly: GCA_037127315.1. Lineage (NCBI taxonomy): Eukaryota > Metazoa > Mollusca > Cephalopoda > Sepiida > Sepiidae > Ascarosepion > Ascarosepion bandense. The sequence goes on from JBBBDQ010000347.1 coordinate 401,513, forward strand.
CTGCTTGACGACATATACCCATAAATTTGTTTTTATGTGTGTGAATGGTGTCAACGTTTCTTCATACTGAGGTTACAAGGTTGATAGATTTCTGGTTGCCGCTTCCTGACTCTTATGTAAGTGTCTGGAGAGTCTGCTCTGATCAATAGTCGAATAATATCCGGGTTCTTGCAGTGCCATGTTGCGCATGAATGGCTTTTTCCGTAAGCACCTCCGGTATGCAATAATAGTAGTCTGCTGTCTGCGCCAGTTCTCCTCCGATACATATTACAATTTGACGACGACAGAGTGCTACTACTATCCTAAACTTCTCCTTGCCAAAGTTACACACTATGATGATAAGCAACCAAAGATATAAAACTAAACCAGCCCAACAAAAAAACACCTTATCACCTCAACCAAATCTGTGGTATTCGTACATTCGGACTGGCAAATCGTTCCTTTTCGAAAAATAACCGGACATCCTAGCTTTATGCGAAACTCATCTTAACTCTAAATTGCTAGCTTCTGATTTCTCTATTCCCGGCTGCCTTTTTCTGTTTAGGTATGAATCTAATGACCGCATGTTTGGCCTTAAAGTTTATGTCTACAAACATCTTTCGCTATCAGGAAGGGGGGGGGTCTCTCTTGAATCTCCAGACCGTTCTTACATATATTTCTGTCTCTCTCTACTAAAACCAGTCAACCATGGCTTCTTTCTCAATTGCTCTTTTTCCTGTCATGATTGTTGGCCATTTCAAGGCCGTTTCCTTACATCCGTTTGCAAATTTGTTTAAGTTCGGTGACTTTAATTCCTATCATGCAAAGTGGCTTAAACATTCTGATCCTGATCTTGCTGGCATGCGACCCCCGAATATATCATCGCCCTATTATTCTTATATTATGTTATTGCTTTTCGGTAAAGTAGTCGAGGCTCTATTAAAATCTGATTTGATTAAGCATCTCAGCTCACATTAACTACTCTTTGACAAGCAATATGATGTGGTAGCGGTCTTCATTGAAAATGTATTTTCGACTTTAGAAGATAATGGTAGTGATCGTGCAGTGGCTTTAGATAACTCAAAAGTGTTTTCAAGTATTTGAAATTGTGGTTTTCTGCACAAAGTCTACTGCTACAGTATTACTAGACGATTATCTGATTTAATCTAATCCCTATCAAATCTTAAAATACAGATCCTTTTGAAAGGGTAAGCTCTCAGAACCTTCCACACAATCGCGGCTCTTCTTCAAGGCGTTATCCTAGGTTCTACGTTGTTTCTGATCTACATCAATGATCATCCTGATATAATCATTTCCCAAGTAGACCTTTATGCAGATGACTCCACCACTTACAGTAATCTCAATAAGAAATCCACTTAGGTTGCTACTCTTAAAAAAGACTCTCAGTAAGTGGTTAACTGGGCGGGAAATAGTTTGTAAATTTGATGCCTCCAAAACAAAACTGTTTTAACTACTATTTGTCTATATTTCTGAGATGAGGTAGTCTTTACAGTATTTACATTATTCGGACTATTTAAAAGGTTCGGTTCGAAATTCCTAGCAACTGAAGAAGGTCTGATCGTACAACGGCCGAAACGTCGCAACAAAGATGAGGACAATAGTCCGAATAATGTAAATACTGCTTTAACTACTATAGACAAATTTTCCTGCACATCATCAGCATTTGATGAGAGTCTCTTAAAGAGCAACACAATGCACCAATTTGACCTCACCTTTTTAAACCGCGTGAGATGGAACAACGACATTCATGTAATAACTGCATATACAACTATTTGGGTCACTACTTTGAAGCAGAATTTTTTCACATTTTTTTTTAAGAAAATGCGCACCAAACTCAATCCGAAACATACTTGTAGAAAATACAAGTTCAATAGCTTCATTCACATGTAAAAAAGATTAAAAATTATTTAAGTGGTCATAATAAAAGAGGAAAAGCCATCGCGCAAGGTTATTAACTTCGAACACGGCCGCAATGTGCTAGCCGTGTTTAGAAATTAAAACATCCCTATAACTTCAGAGATATAAATTAAAAAGATACACATTTACTTAAAAATAAAAAACACCCATGACATAGGCTTAAATAAAAGAATAGTGAAATCACTGAGATATAAAGAAATTTTGGACAGTTTCTACACTTCTTATGTCCAAAGAAAAAAGACATGTACGAACTCAAGAAAAATTAAAAAACCGCCGTACCTTGTTAGTCTTTTTTAATGAAAGATGTACATTGTTTATTTTGACAGTAAACCCTCTTTTATACACATGTTTATTATTATTATTATATATATATATATATATATATATATATATATATATATATATATATATATATATGTGTGTGTGTGTGTGTGTGTGTGTGTGTGTATGTGTGTGTGTGTGTGTTTTAATTAGTTTACAATGCGATACAGAAATTTTGTTTCGAGATTTAAAGTAATTATCTCCTCATCAGGCAATGTTAGATAACATTTGTGATAATGATTTACATTTAAAAATAGTTAAAAATACGTTTGGTTATTAAATGGTTAATAATGAGTTGTTGCAGAAAAAATTGATCTTGGGCGTGTGCTTAATTTAACTAATCAGAATAAAGGTCGACTTTGAAAATTTAGAATATAGGCTAAATATAAGGGAAGTGCGGTATTCATACATATCAAAATAAAACTGTCATATTTACGGCTGGACAGCTAACTCCGGTAAGAAGTATACATTTTAGTTATGAAGAAATACTCTTAGAGTTCTATGTATACTTGCACTTTAATTTTCTCATAAAAAAAAATCTTTTAGTCCTATGTTAAAGGGACTTTTTTGTATGATTAACGTATTTTAATATATTTTTTGGTTCTGAGTACATTTCATTATCAATTCATTATGTATTCTTAACACAAGCATATGTATATATATATATATATATATACACTACTAACAATTTAGCTTGGCAAATACGGATAGTCGAGAGGAAAATGCAGTTTAAAAAACTGTGTTAATATGCGTGTGTTTCTCACACAATTAACGTATTTTAATATATTTTTTGGTTCTGAGTACATTTCATTATCAATTCATTATGTATTCTTAACACAAGCATATGTATATATATATATATATACACTACTAACAATTTAGCTTGGCAAATACGGATAGTCGAGAGGAAAATGCAGTTTAAAAAACTGTGTTAATATGCGTGTGTTTCTCACACAATTTAGGTCTGTCAGTCAGAGAAATGCTCTTAATCAACACGCATTTTCTTTAAGTTTTTTTTTTTAGAATATTTTATTTTGTCGTAAATATATTTGGACATCATTGTGATAAGAACTGACACCATCGTTAATTGGTGCCACATTCAACGCATCGACCTTTTTCTTTTGAAATACCGATTACGAATATCCATTTGATTAATACGAACAAAGGATACATGAGACAAAAGAAATGCATGAATTTTAAATGAGCTAACACTAGTTGGAAATAGTTACATTTAATAAAGGATTGATTCGACGCAATTAGTTTGAATTTTATTTTGCATTTGATGACCAGAACTAGATCAATCTCTAACTACCCCACAAAAATAAACAAATAAAATAAAAAAGACTAAAAAAATTGCTGAGAAACGAAATTTAGTTCATTCTTCCTTGCTAGACAGTTATCCCGACAAAATCTGTTTTAAGTTATTTGCAATTTGCAGCCCTATCCGGGCAGTTCACTTTTATCTACTTGCAAACCGCCGTAATGTAACTTCACTGTGCACTTTCTATAACTATTTACATGCTAATTATTCTTTCCTCTTTTGTAGCTTAACTACAATTGTCGGCCGGGTTTTAACATTTTACAGTTGAAATGACCAGAAGTAAGCACAAGTTTTTACCCTAAAAGTTTCTTCTCTCGACCACCATTCTTGTTTTATCGACAATTTTCATTTAGAAATGTACGTGCAAGGTCAATCATTATCTTTTTTCTTGGAGTAGATAGACTAAACTATCGCCCGGTTCACACTCCACCCATGTCTATTTAACAGGTGTAGAGGCTCATCCCTTGTTCCCTGTTTAGGATGTGGTTTCCGGCTTTCCTTTTTCTAATATTTTCACTCTTATGTAGCCCCCTGCACATCAGTGGCGTTACCGCCTTGCTCGGGGTGATATGATTAAAAAAAGAAAAAATTCCTTTTCTTTTTTACTTGTCTTAATGTATCCTTTTTCTCATCTTCTATTAGTAAATATTAAAGTAAATGATCTAAATATAGTGGATCAGGCGACGAAATTTACACTGCGATAAATAGACACTCTAAAATTCTATAGACTACACATGACCTAAAGATAATTTTTTTTTATCAAGACACAGATAGTTGCCACTCTATTATGGACATGATAGCCACTCTTATATTTCGGTATGTTCAGGCGATGTTGCAAAAAGATATATATATATATATATATATATATATAATGGACTGTCCCGTCGATTTCGACGTATGAGCGTCTCAAAAAACTAATTCCAGTTTCGATGTTTATGTCTTTCATGGGACTTCAGCACCGCCAGCGACTTGCAGGTTTTGACCACAAGCCGCGCACGAAAATGCATTCAATGAAATGCCACTTGGTCTGCCAGCTACTTGTTTCCTCTTTTCTCTTAATTCTCTGAGCTTTTGTACTCTTTCTGATTCAAAAACCTTTAAGACAATGTGACACGTCAATCTCCATTGTTTCTTATCAGAAATAATTTATTCAAAAGCTGATGTTAGAATGTCAGTTGCTGTCAGATTATACTTAAGCTTATCCTTGTACCTCAACAATGGGCGGCCAATACGCCTTTTATCATGCTGAAGCTGATCGTACAAAACCATTTAAGGCATTCTATCGGCACACATTCTGACGAAATGCCCGACCCAACGCAACTAAAAATGTATAAGAAAATTTTCGATTCCACTGACACAACACTTTGCAAACAGATCAGCATTGGACACCCTGTCCTTCAGGATAAATCCACATATTGTGCAAAGGCAGCGTTTGTGAAACACATCCAACTGCACGACATGTGAGCGGTAAGTGTTCCAAGCCTCAGCACCGTATAAGAGAGTTGTCAGAACAACAGCGTTGTAAACTCTAATTTTTGTTTCCAACTTTATACCTCTGTCATTTCACAAGCGGTGCCAAAGTTTACCAAAAGCTGATGTTGACTTCGCTATACGATTTAAAATTTCATCGTCAAGAGATCCGTTTGTGTTCACAATGCTACCTAAATATTTGAAACAATTAGCATATTTCAAACTCTTCTCAGCTACTGTTATGCAGTCATCAGGAAAAATGAACTGGAGGGTTTTGTTTCACACCATATAATTGTTTTTGATGAGGAAGCGGCTGATGAACTACTTCAGTTTTCTTAATATTTATGGTGAGACCAAATGCTTTACTGGGTTCAGAAAACCTATTTACATGTTCCTGCGCTTCAGCATACGATGTAGTGACAAATGCAGCATCATCAGCAAATAGCATGTCATGTATCATTTGGGTTCTTAGCAATGTTTTCTCCTTAAAGCGTTGATGGCTAAATAATCCACCACTAGTACAGAATTGGAAGTTCACACCACCAACGAAATCACTGTAAGCATGCTGAAGCACCACCGAAAAATACAGTGCAAAAAGAACTGGATCAAGAACACATCCTTGTTTTGTACCGTTTGAGACATCAAAACGATCCGAAGCAGATCAATCAGATATCACAGAACATTTCATGCCGTCATAGAATGATACAATAACTTGGAATACCAAATTGCATTTGGTATTCCAAGCTTTTTCATTACCTTCCAAAGTGCCTTCACTCTGTCGAAAGCTTTACTAAGGTCGACAAATACCATGTACAATTCACTATTTTTCTCCCGTGCCTTCTCAGCAACTTGTCTGAGTGTAAAATCATATCTATATTGCCCCGGCCGGACCTAAATCCACACTGTGACTCAGGGTAGACGTCATCAACCACATTTCTCATGATTCTATTGAGAATAAGACGGGCCAAGATATTTCCTGCAATACAAAGAAGAGAGATTCCACGAGAATTGTCGCAACAATGCCGATTACCTTTGTTCTTATAAAGATGTTGTATGTCCACATCCTTAAAGTCTTGTGGAACCTGACCACGAAACCTAATTTTCTTAAATATCTGATGCAGCTTTTTGACTAGTTTTGGGCCTCCATACTTATAAAATTCCGGTGGTAAACCACCTTTCCAAGGGGCCTTGCCTGAAGATAATTGTTTGACACTACTGATTATTTAATTTAAGGTAGGTTCAATAACAAGCTGTGATAGTTCTGGGCGTTGAGGGATTGATGCAAGTGCTGCCTCATCAACAATAGAGGTTGAATTTAGCACTGTCTCAAAGTGATCTTTCCATCGCAACAGAATGTCACTCTTTTCAGTTAAAAGTGTTACACCATCAGAAGCAAGCACTGGTGAAGTACCACTTTCTCTGGGACCATACACCTTCAGACCATCAGAAAATGCTTTGCTGTATTTCCTGTCTGCAGCCTCCTGCAATTCAGCTGCCATGGCATGCCACCAAGCGTTTTTCTTTGTCTTAAGGCGGCCTGAACCTTAGCTATACATTATTTGTATTCTTGTTGCTTTACATTTGACTGTTTCTCCCCAATCCATGCCTTATGTGTGCAATGCATCTTCTCAATAAGAGTTTTTATCTCGGCATTATTGTCGACGAACCAGTCCTGGTGTTTGCGAACTGGAAGACCGAGTATCTCCTGTGACATGCTGTGGACCATATCACGTAGAGATTTCCATTAAGATTCAATGTTCTCAGAAATTGAGATAGAATGAATAGATAAGTCCAATTTATTTGACAGTTCATTACGCTTATCTACGTTCCTCAAAGGTAAGACATTTATGCGTTTTAGCAATGAAAATTTTTAAAGCTGGAGTCGCTTCAGGCGGAATGTCAAACTGCTTCGAAGAAAGCGTGATCAGACAAAAAGCAGGTTGAGTGAAAGCTTTGAGTTAACGAGAAGTCTTTTATGTCTAGCCGCCTTGTAACAACATGATCTATCATGTGCCAATCCTTGGATTGTGGATGCATCCATGAAGTTTTGCGCTGATTTGATTGCTGAAAAAGTGTATTGGTAATGGTAAGGTCAAACTCCTGGTAAAGAGAAAGAAAACGCAAACCATTTGAGTTCTTACGGCCAACGCCATGATGACCCATGATCAGCACTAATACGAGCATTTAAATCTCCAAGCACTATCAGTTTTTCTTTGTGCCTAAGATTTGCAATGACAGTGCGAAGTTCATTATAGAAGTTGTCCTTAACTTCATCTCTATTTGACATAGTCGGCGCATAACAACCTACAAGAGTAATAGGAATATCATTTTATAGAGTTGATTTAATAGTCATGATTCGGTCGGAAATAGCTGTAGGAAGTGAAGGAAAGGTTTCGGCAAGCTCGAGTTTTATAGCAAAGCCCACACCAGAAGTACAACTTTCCTCTTACTTCTTAACATTAACCAAAAATGTATAACACCCGGTGACTTCTTCAAATTGTCTAGAGTCAGCTAAACGAGATCCACTAAGCGCGGCAATCGATATGTTGTGTTTTTGTAGATCAAAAGCTACAAGTGCCGTCTTGCGCTCTAATTCAGAGCTGCTATCTTGGAGTGTTAGAATATTCCAAGAACCAAGTTTCATTTTCATTTCATTCTTCGTTTTAGTACTGAAAAAATGGATAACCAGGCAGCTGCAGTTAACTACCATAGTGAAGTTATGAGTACGCATTTTTTGGGGTTCCTTTTATCACCCTCCCAAATTCCAGGAAAAGAAGTGCTGCACCTAAATAGGCCTGCTTTGTCACCAATGAAGGATACGAACAGCACAAATACTCAAGGTTTTGTGCATGAACGACCATTACCCATTGGCCGCGACCGTGTAGAGTTCCAGTTATGGACTTCCGGCAATATCCTTTATCTGTCCCCGTCACCTTCGCTCTCTCGCCAGTAGACTTGTTCAAATGTGACTAAGATTGAAACTGAAATGGTTTAGTTGTGAGACTACCACATAATGATTTGTTTTAAGTGGTGAAGGCGTGTGCAAAACCAGCCACATGTTTTGGAAATAATGATAACAAAGCATTGGTGCAAATGTTTGCAACAAATGCAATGAACAATATACCTCAGGTTTTACTTTCACGATTTTCCTTCCCCTAGGTGAGTGTCTTAACAAAGACTGAGGGTGCATCACTCCTAGTGATTTAATCGCGCCCCAGACACCAACCTGGGTATTTTAAAGTCCAGGCGCAATATATATATATATATATATATATATATATATATATATATATATATATATATGTGTGTGTGTGTGTGTGTGTGTGTGTGTGTGTGTGTGTGTGATAAGCCACTTTAAGAAATATAAAAGATAAAAACAAAAAATAGTAATATTGATAAAAGACTAATCATTGATTTTATGTTGCTAGTCCATTTGATCAAATCGAAGATTGTTGAGTATGATTTAAATATGGATTTGAAAAGGACGTGCCTGTCTTTTCTCAGTGTGATGGGAAATAAAAATGAACTTCTATTATATTTTCTGCGAGAATTTGTTTTTTTATTTCCCGCATGTGTTATAGTATTGATGAGATTTGATGGTATGGGCTAATTGTTTGCCACAATTAGAGCTGTTGAAAGTTAGTAGTTAATATTTTGTGTGTTAAAATGTGTCAGGAAACAAATTCCGTCGTCTATCCTACTGCTGTGGCGACGCGCACAGTCGTCACCTCTCAGGAAGTCTGACTGCTCTCTCATTCCAGCTCTTTACATAGAGCTTGGTACCTCGTCTATGCAAAACACCACGCATTGCATAGACAAGCCAGTTAACAATCACAGTTTCCGCGCCTGCCCTCCTGTACTTTCTTGAAAATGACTGACCGACTCATCACATTTTGTGTAAACTTTTTACACTGTGTAATCTTAAATTTTTATTTAATCCTAGAATGTGTGATTATTTTAAACATTTATGCATGTTAATGTGGCAAAAGACCTAAAGGGAACTGTGGGAAATTTTTTCAATACTGACTATGTTACATTTAGCTGAATTATCTCGCAGCTTGGTACCTCGCCTATGCAAAACACCACACATTGCATAGACAAGCCAGTTAACAATCACAGTTTCCGCGCCTGCCCTCCTGTACTTTCTTGAGAGTGTCAGGTGGACTGACCGACTCATCACATTTTGTGTAAACTTTTTACACTGTGTAATCTTAAATTTTTATTTAATCCTAGAATGTGTGATTATTTTAAACATTTATGCATGTTAATGTGGCAAAGGAGCTAAGGAGAACTGTGGGAAATTTTTTCAATACTGACTATGTTACACTTAGCTGAATTATCTTGCAGTATTTTCATTCTAACAGATTCTTCAGTCAGCATAAGATTCTATGCTATTTTATTCGATATAAAATCTAGCATAATCACATATTCGCCGGTGTCCTACTGAAAGAACTGAAGGTGTAAAAATAGAAAACATTTTACTTTATTATTTGTCTATATTTCTGAGATGAGGTAGTACTTACAGTATTTACAGTATTTCTAGTATTCGGACTATTGTCCGGATTTTTGTTGCCATTTGTACAACATTTCGGTCGTTGTACGCTCCGGTGTTCTTCATGTGCTAGGAATTTCGAACCAAACAATGTATTACAATAATAAAATTTATAATATTGTAATAAACTGTTCAGTTCTAAAGGTATTTCAAACGCAGCGTTTCCTTCTCCTAGACCGCTTAACAACCAAGTCTAGAGAGCAGACTCTGTTCTGTAAATTTACACATGGCTGAGATGGACATGAATTCATATCTCTCCACGTGCATTAGCACGTAATGGAATTTAGTGAATTTAGCTGAAATTCGAACTCAGCTCTCTGATTCTTCAGTCACAGGTTCTAACCATGCTTCCACGCCACCGAAATTGTAAGAAATATATTCCGCCTTCACTACTAGCAAAACTCATAATATATCTATTCAGCACATTTTTCTTAGCTTCTAACAAAATTTTCCTCTCTCATTTAATAATGTTTGCTATTTCAATGAGTCTCAGTATAAAGTTTAAATTATGCAAATTTATGTTAAATTCCCTATATTCAGTTTTTAATTTACAATGTTTTTTCTACACCTTTTTATCAATTCTAGGATCGACTTAATTGTAGCTGCCCTGTTCATATTTTCCCTTTTATTTTCCCTTTCCCACGATGCCTGGTATCCTTTCACGATTTCTTCCTGAAATTAGGTGACGTTCTACCTGATCTTATTAGGGTTGGTTCCGTTTCTCTCAAGATTAAATCAGTTTTTGACTCTAGAAGCTGTCATTTTATGATTGCATACATTATTAACTTTATTTACGAAGTATACATTATTAACGCCACTGGCTTTGTCAGCAAATTATGAAGTCAATTTCACTTTTTCTTTGCCCATTAAATATTTAACAATATTGTCAGTGTTATATGATTTTCGAATTTGCGCTTTTCTAAATCGATTTATGGCTTATTTTGGGGAAATTTTATATTCGTTAACATTAGCCGTGAAAAGTTCGTTGCTTCCTTTTTTAAACATTTCATCATTTTTAGGTTAAACAGTGTATTATCAGTTTTCCTTTTCCCCGGTTAAGAAAAACATGGAAATTACCTACGCTACATACTACAGTGCGCGATGTATACCATTTTGAATTTTACGCTACATACTAGTGTGCGATATATACTAGCTTACATATTTCATTCGTGCCTTGTTTTTCTCCAAAATTTAACGGGTGTCGTAGTGAGTTAACTGGAAGCGTTCGGTTTAACCAACGCAGGATAGTTATACGATGAACCAGCGAATATCAGTTTTACATACAGCCACATGACGCATTGCTTATACAGGTTCCTTGACATCACAAACTATGGAGCGTGTATAACCGTGATCCGCTCGTACGCCTTACCACGAACAACAGTTTCTACAAGCTCTCAGGGATGACCCAGGTTTCAGCACACGTCAAGTGGCCTTATCATATCGTACATCTTATAGTACGGCCTAGAGTGTAATTCAAAAACAACTTCTGTATCCGTATCAATTGCAAAGTGTATAGAGCCTTGTGCCCTCTGATCTCCCAACACGGGAGAACTTTACCGATGGTCAATTGCACAAACTGTCGGTTCATTGTTTGCTTCTTCAGTCAAGTTTACAGATGAAACAACATCTTGAAGATATGGAATAACACATTTACGCAACCAACATTTGTGGACAGATTGGAATCCTTTTGGTACAATACAGGCAAGAGATAAGCAAAAGTTTGCGATTAATTTGTGGGCTGGAATTGTGGGTGACTGTCTCATAGATTCATTTGTTCCTCCAGCGAATCTTACAGGAACTGTATAAATTTATTTCAAACTTGCTTTCAGACGTGCTGGAAGATGTAACCTCTTAATTCGAAGATGTATGTTGTTCCTGTATGGCGAAACTCCAGCACATTTTAATAATATTGTTAGTAATGCAATGGCTTACATCTACAATGGAAGATGAATAGATTGAGGACAAACGTTTCCACGGCCTGTACATTTCTCCGGACACATTTCTTTAAGATTCTTTACCTGTAGGGTCATGCGAAACATTAGTTTAAAGGGAGACAGTATTAATACAGAGACGCCGAATCAAATAGTCATGGGGACCAACAAAATCATTTGAAAGAGTCTGCCAGTAAATGATCTCTGGGTGCTTGTGTGTGAAGAAGCAAGCTTTTGAACATATGTTACGAAATGCTGTGTTAAAGTACAACGCTGTCATTTGAGACACATGTTTATGTGGACATATTATCTTGTTTTTAGTCTGGAAATTTTAACTATTTTTAATCAAATACGCATACTCGGAAACTAACCTATATATATATATAGGTTTACAATTCCGAGTTCCGCAGCATTTACTTTGTACTCAATATAACAAATATTGCAGAACATAATATAATTAAAGTACAATGTGTGTGTGTTTCTAACTGACCAGATTCATGCTAAATTAGAAGTTTCGTAAGAATATCGTGATGGTGCTCTCACTCTTCAGGGCTATTTGCCGAGTGAGACCATAATAACGGTGTCCTGAGGAAACCTCAAATTAGGCATGAGTTTGCTCAGTTAAAGAAACAAACTCTTCAAACTTCTAAGAGTTCTTTTCCGACATTGAGCACTGTTCGATAAAAAACTCTCTAGCCAAAATACAATTTATTAGTAAAACCATTGAAAAAGTAGTAACCTTGGCGCTAATTATTATCATTATCAAACAGTGTGTGTTTGTGTGACAAATTGGAACAAGTTTTTTCACGCATTTTTAAAATGAATCAATTCCGAATAAGTTCTAACTCATGAAACACGTAAAAAAACAACAAAAAAAAAACATGTCCAATTTGTCCGACATATTTTCTTTCAAAAGCTGTTCTTGGTATATAAACAGTTTTAAATTGTTATCCCATATATATATATATATATATATATATATATATATATATATATATATATATATATATATACAAAATACATAAGTATGGAAGAAACAGGAAATTAATGTTGAAAGAGAAGCTATCCATGTACATAACAGTCATCGTAAAAATTAAAACTTAATATGATGGGAACATAATGATTTCTTCAAAGTTAAAGATTGTAATCTCCTTGCAAAATGTCCTTTCCGTTTTGCTCGTTAAAATATTCTTTGAGATACAACAATAATGAGGCCAATATCGTTCAGGGAAAATAATGATTTCAGTCATTATTTTTGACATTTTCCATATCTAGCAAGATACTAAATTGGTTAAATAAATATGTCTGTTTATATAAATTTGTCTTGTCAGAAAAATTTATATAAATATATATATATTATATAAATATATTATATATATACCTTACAATGCTGCTGGTAATTTCTATTTCATCTAACCACACTATTTGTTAAACACAATATACCTTTCGGCTACTCTCTTATATATATATATATATATATATATATATATATATATATATATATATATATATATATAAATTTGTGTATTTAGGCAGTAAATCTCTTTTAAAATAAATTGCAAACACTATATTTGCTTATTTTTAATAAATTCCGTACATACTCACGGATAATCTTTCGCGGATTACAATCAAAAGATGTCAGAAATGAGCTGTAACGTTGACAGATATTATTTTCATTCATTTCTTAAAGTACCAAAGTACTTTCAACCTCTTTCCGAGATCATCTTCAGTGGCATGAGTTATGCTAACAAATGTAATCAGAAAACTGTTTTGCTAAAAATTACTGTACATTTTTTCTGGCTCAAATATAACAGTTGACAATTTGCTAGCGTTCTTTAGAACGTGAAAATTATCAAAAATGGAATTTTTTATATGTTGTAATGTCATGGTCACACACGTGCTAAAACATGAAAAAACTGTTCTTTTTACAAACATTTTAGAACATTGCTATTGTATTCATAGCTGATTCCATTAATTGACGCCTTAAGTGTTTATATGAATATTGTCTCGATATATATATATATCCTGGGTTAGGAAGCGAAAGGGTCTAAGCCGTACTGATGAGCTGTAATACAGCGACACAGATCTGTCTGCGGATGACTATATATATATATATATATATATATTTCGAAAACCAGAAATCAGTCAGCCGAGTTCGAATTCCAGTCGAATTCGTTGCAGTTACTGACGCACGAACATCCTTGTGAGATGTATAAATCCGCTGTTTCTCCCTTCATCTATGCAATAAAATAGCAGCACAAATTGTGATATCATAGACTTGGTTGGCACCCAGTCTGCCGCTGAATATAATGGCAACCTATTTCAAGACATTCTTCTACCTAGCGTGTGCATGGTCTTCAGTAAAAAGGGCAACCCAATATGCCAACAAATACAGGTAGAGAATACCAGAATCAAGCAGGTACAAAAATTTAAATTCCTCGGAACTGTTATAACAAAAGACGGAAAGTGCGACACAGAGATCCGAAGGTCAATTTGCATGGCAAAGGAAGCATTCCAGAAGTTGAGTAAAGTATTAAGAAACAGGCAAATTTTGCTAAAAACAAGGAAGAGAGTACGGGATTGCTATGTGTTTTCAGTTCTTCAATATGGCAGATAATGCTGGACAATATCATCAAACATGAAAGAAAAACTTGAAGCAACTTAAATGTGGTTCTACAGTAGGATGCTGCGAATATCATGGATCAAGCATGTGAGCAATAGTGAGATCCTAGAAATGATGGAAACAAAAAGGAAATTAATACTGAACATCAGGAAGAGATAGCTGAAGTTCCTGGGACATGTAATGAGGAAGGAAGGCTTGGAGAACCTGATACTAACAGGCCAGATAAAAGGAAAAAGTGACAAGGGAAAACAACGAATAACATATTTGAAGGACCTAATCAGGTGATTGGTGGAACGAGGGTTGCATGGTGCAACAGGAGAAGGTGTGCTAAGAGCCGCCACAGATAGAGAGACGCTGAAAGCCATGATCGCCTACGTCCTGGAGGGACAGGGCACATAGAAGAAGAAGTGTGTCATATGTTTTTCGATACATGATCGCTTAAGCGTGTATACGTATGACACTTAACTGAAATTATATTTATGTATAAACTTGCGAGATATAAGGGATGTAACGTATATAAATATAAAAGTGGACAGTAATGTCAAAATCAAAGCCTAACGATTAGGGAACAGACAGACGTTGTTTAGTTTGACCTCAAGATTAACTGCTATATATATATGAGATAGAGAGAGAGATTAAATAAATTACAAATATTGTGTCTGCTTAGTTTTAAAAATCCGTTTCTACTCTCTGATAATCTCTTGTGTATTATAATTGAAAGATATAACAAATGAGTTGTAACGTTGACAGATGATTTTGTTATTCATTTCTCGATATTCACAAGCACTTTCAATCTCCTTCCGATAACATATTCAGGGGTGTGAGCTGTGGTAAAAAAAATAACTGCAAAACTATACTACACCAAGAAAACAACAAAAGCAAATTACAGATCCTCGAGGCAAAATTCATAAAGATTTAAATAGCATCAGCTATGAATGCTGTAGTTATGTTGTAAAATGTTTGTAAAAAGATCAGCTTTTTCATGCTTTAACAAGTACATGACCATGACATTACAACATAAAAAAATCTATTTTAGATAATTTACACGTTCTAATGAACGCTAAACAATTTGTGATTCGTTTTATTCAAATATAGATGTCCAATTTGTCAGACATATTTTCTTTTAAAGATGTTCTTAGTATATAAACGTGAAAGCATAAAGAAAATTGACATCAACCCATGAAGAAAATTTACAGTAATTTTTAGCGACGCAGTTTTGCGGTTAATTTTTTTACGACAAATCATATCGTAAAATGAACAACAAAGAAATTTTAATGAAAATTTGCTGCTTAAATACACACACACACACACACACGTCCGACTGATGCCATTTCGGTCGGGTTTCAATCCTGGGTAAAAAAGCAATCGGAGTCTAACCGTACTGATGAACTGTGATACGGCGAAACTGTCTGCAGAGGACAATATTTACGCTCTCACACCCTGATTGAGCACTCTGAAAAAATAGTAGACTTTGATAAACAGTAGCTACTCTGGCATGTACACATCGCTCATTCAGTGAAATGAATTAAAGCACTCTAGCTATTGGGCGCTTACAATGATATACGTTAAAAAGTTTGCCTACATCCACCGAACGCCCATAGCCCTGGGGGTAGAGTCGCCGACTGACGCCATTTCGGACGGGTTTCAATCCTGGGTAAAAAAGCAATCGGAGTCTAAGCGTACTGATGAGCTGTGATACGGCGAAACAGATCTGTCTGCGGATGACAATATATATATATATATATGACGTGTCTTGACCGCTCGAGCACGAAGGACTGAGAGTCAAATTAAACCTGAAATGATAAACACTCATGTTCCTGATTTTTCGAAAAAAATTATCTGCATCATTTCCCATTATTTCATTAAAACGACTGACATGTATTGTGTTTAAGATTCCTATTTAATTTTCTTGTGTTTTATTTTTGCTTTTTACTATAATTATGTTTCTTTAAATATACATGTCTCTAAAGATGTATTTAAAGGAAACCTAAAACCGATTATGTCTCCACCTATCATGTCGTTTCCGAATTCTGCCGCTAAGCTAAATCAAGCAGCTCACTCACTAAAGACAAGGAAGAGGCAAAATAAATAACAAAGAGGAAAATTATCAAAGTCTTATTTAGTAAGTATGAAAAGTCAGTGGAAGTAAAAATAAACTAGGGAAAACTAACAACCGGTAAAGAACGAGGCAAATGATTTATACAGCAAACACCTCAACCATAACCTTTAAGAACAACCGCCTTCAGAACCAAGTGCCGATGACAGTATATACAATCAATATTTCTTCTTTGTAAACTCTAAGAATGCGGACGATACCGTCAACCTAACTTAACAGCCCCGGAAGAGCAACACTGTTCCAAGCAACTCCTCTTACTTTTTAAGCGCCTTCTGCACTACGTTAGTTTAGCGCGAAAAAGACATAAAAGTGGAAAGATGATCGGCGTACGCAGAAACCCTGGCTCGACAGAGACAGAGATTTCACATAGGGACGATCTGTACGACCTGTTTCTTAGCCTGCAAAGCAGAGCCTCCAGCGTGAAACATTAAGTAGGTGCGACAGCTGAAAACACCTGACGGACCGACCGTGACAGCGCAAAAGCACTCAACCGCTTCCAGTTCACCGACGTCATAGCGTTGCGGTGGCGATGCATCAGCCTGATTCACTTACAGAAATCAGATTTGTAACTAGCGGCCTGAAGGTACTGATGCTGAACAGTAGCAAGCGCCTTGGACTGATCCAAATTGATCAATGCGGGTCCAGCGTATGGGAACATGAGGGTCAGAAAAAGTTTCTCTTGACGAACTTGACGAAAATCTTTAACACTGCATGTAATTGAGTTATGGACCTGTAATCATTTTTAATGTCCCCTCACCTTTTTTAACAGCGTGATCTAACTACCCAGTTAAGAAAAATCTCCTGCCGATACAATTTGTTGAACTCAGCTATGCAATAAACATCTGCAACACACTTAACTACAATTTGTGGAACCAAGTGAACTTCACCCTTAGCCAGCTCACCCTTGCAGTCAGCTACTTCAGTCAACGAGAATCCATGAAAATCTTTTTACTAGCCATCACACTCTTATAGATAATGTTTATGTTATTTCTTTTATTTCTATGTTTAGTGTTGCTATTAGTTACCTTAGAAAGAAAGAAAGAAAGAAAGAAAGAAAAAGTCAAATTTGGCGATCTCTGAGATAATTCGTGAAAACCGTTATTGACTAACATTTGTTTAATATTGTTATGTTCTTTAATGTAATGAATTACCGTGCACTCTCATACGGTCATTCTTCTTATTATTATTCTTTTTTGTGCATTGTCCTGTCAGGCGATCATGGCTTTCCATGTCTCCCTATCAGTGGTGGATTGTAGTACTTTTTCTCCAGTTACAGCACGCCACCCCCGGTTTGTCATACACTTGTTTAGGACATTAAAATATACTAGCTGCTTGTGCTTGTCCTTGTCTTTCGTTGCCTCTATGTGACCTGTTAGTATCAGGTTCTCCAAGCCCTCTTTCCTCCTTGCATATCCAAGGATCTTTAGCTGTCTTTTGCTGGTGTTCACTATTAATTTCCTTTTCGTTTCCATTCTTTCTTTAATCTCATCACTGATCACATGCTCGATCCATAATCTCCGCAGCTTCCTTCAGTAGAACCACATTTCAGTTGCTTCAAGTTATTGTTTTCATTTTTGATGATATTGCCCAACAATCAGTGCCAATTTTTGCGTAAGTAAATGCAAAGAATTCGCCTGGAAATTGAACCTTACAATTTTTCGTTCAGAACCAATATCCATTGTGAACTCAACTCACATTGGCAGAGACACAATTCTAATTGTAATGTCAGGCAAAACTGCTTCAAATGATCAAGAGTAAAACCCGAAGATAATTTAGGAGTAAAACGTTCTGCTTTATCAGTAGATGTTAACACAGCAAAGTGACTGGAAAAAATGAAGAATTATTATTATTTAAGACACTATTACAGTTCTTTAATGTAATGAATTACCGTGCTCTCTCATACGATAATTTTTATAACGCCTATTTTAAGTCTAAGCGGATACTAGAAAATTTTTATAACGCCTATTTTATATTTTTATAACGCCTATTTTAAGTCTAAGCGGATACTAGAAAATTTAGATGGAAATAATTTCTAGTTGTGGGTTTTTGTATACAGGTTTATTATCATACACCACAAGAGCGACTAAAAATGGCAGTTTACTTTTTTATTAAGATCATAGGTATTGTTAAGGATAACTTTATTTTTCCAAATAGGGTTTTCAGATTATCAATTTCCTTTTCTACATCGAGTACATATATTTTAGTTTAGTAACCTTTTTTAAATATTTACGTTTTCGAAGAGGAACATGTAGTATTTAGAGAAGCACTGTCCGAGTTGTTTTCACATAGCAACGCCATTAGTCTGAGTGTAAATATTGCCGTTTTGTCGTAAAAATACTTTAGTAGAGCCTAGATTGATCTTGCGGCGAACTAACAATTTCTAACGTAGTAAGAAGTCAAGCTTGACCCGATCGCCTTAAAAGCATAGCAGCCCTATTTTGACTTCGGACCGATCAACCGTCGACTACTAACGTGGTCTACACACCCGTCACCGGACTAAACATGTAATTCGACAGGTAAAGCAGTCTATGTAACGCGACTGCAGCAACACCGAACGAACAAATATAATCGACTGGGTATGGCAAAGCCTAACAGCTCACAGTCTATTCCCTGGACCACGGACCGCTAGCAAGACACACCGCTAAACTCAAGCCTACGAGCAGTTTGACAACGCTCAGTCAACAACAGTTTCCCGCCGAAACAAGATATCGTTTGAATTGCAACATAATAAAAGTTGTCAGATTTTTGCAACATTGTCAATTAACAGCTTTTATTTTTATTTTTATTTTTATTTTTGTTAATCTTACCTTTCCTGTGCCAGTCTGTAGAGCCGGTTACCACAGGCAGTTTTGCGAATATATATGCATAAAACACTACTAGCCATAATTATTAGGCTACTCCAATTTTTTAAAAAATTATGTATTTTATACTATTTTTTTATTGATTACCAAGTGGATAATTCTAAATGAAAATAGAATGATCCTTTTGTTAATACTGCACAATAACATGTGCATCAAATGAACTGTTCTGAAGTCCAGATTTTGTGCTCTCTTTCCCATGCTAATCTCTTCTTCTGATTGGCTGACCAAAGCAAAGCCTTCTTGGTCGTCTTGTGAAATTTTTCAAAGTGATAATTACAAAATAACCATTCTGTTTTCATTTAGAATTGTCCATTTGGCATTAATACAAAAATTAGTATGAAATACATTATTTAAACAAAATGGTGTGGCCTAAGAATTATGGCGGTAATCTACACACACACACACACACACACACACACACACACACACACACACACATATATATATATATATATATATGTATGTATGTATTGGATTTTTGTTTAGCAATCTCTCTTTTATGCGTGTTTAATTAAAAAAGACAAACAAGTTATAGTTAATTCTTTCTGTGTTGTTTTTCATATGATTTTATGATTCTTTTCATTTGAGGACATACATTACATAATAGAGATAATAATTATAATACATACTTTACATTACGCTTTACATTAAATTTACATTACATTACGCTTAAATTTACATTAAATTTAGATTACATTAATTTACATTACGCTTTACATTAAAGAACTTAACAATATTAAACAAATGTTAGTCAATAACGGTTTTCACGAATTATCTCAGAGATCACCAAATTTTGATATACATTACATGATAGAGATAATAATTATAATACATAATTTGGACATAATTGTCCAAATGTTTTGTTTATCCGAGGATGGATGTTATTTTACGTGTAATAAAATATATGTAGTGTTATATATGTTTGTAGAGTAAAATTTATGTGTCATGTATCGAACACGTAAGCACGTTGTTAACGTGTTCGTACTTGATATTATAAAGTATTAGGTTTATCCTTTTTCTATCAGTAGTGCTTCCAAAAAACGTTTAGTCATTTCTGTGTGTAGACGATGTCATGATATGTGTGTTGTGAACAGTTATGTTATGGATTGTGTTTGGAAGGTGTCCATGAGATAATGTTTAACATATGCAGTCGTGAGTTAACTGAGGAGTGTGTGTGCGTGTATAAATTTATTTTTTTATTTTTTTACAGTTTTTAGTATGAAAGAATATAATCAAGGAAAAATAATAAATTCAACGTATACTCAAATATGAGTATTGGTTAAAAATAACGTGTAAACAAATAAATAAAAATATGCCCGACGACGCTCTTCCTTATTTTGATAAATGATCTCCCAGACGAGATCAAGTGCAAAATAGGTATCTACGCAGATGACACCACAATTAACTCCCGCATCAGTAAGAAATCCGGCGTGGCGGACAAACATAGTATTGCTGCTGATCTTGAGAGAGATCTACATTCTCTGGTGGATTGGGTAAAGAAGTGGCTTGTAAATTTCAATGCGTCTAAGATCAAGCTGATGTCTGTCAATTATCACAGGCAACCTCTCCTGCCTCCAATAAGCATAGACCAAGCGAGTCTCCCTGAGAGCAATACACTGGGCCTCCTTGGCCTTATCCTCTCTTCCGATCTCAAGTAGAACCACTACATTGAGTCAATATCTAAATCCACTGCTAGGAAGGTTAGGTCACTGTGTCGGGCCAGGATGTTTTTCCCGCCTGAATCCATCCAGCAAATATACAAATCAACCATTCGTCTGTGCATGGAGTACTGCTGTCATATATTGTCAGGCGCCTCTGCTGTTCATCTCAGTGTTCTTGACAAGCTCCAAAGGAGAATCAGTAAAATGATATGTACCGACTTGGCGGTTCAACCCCAGTCACTTCCCCACCGACGGGATATGACTTCCCTTTTCCTATTCTATAAATACTTTCATGGCTTCTGCTCCAAAGAACTTAAGTCACTTGCGCCTCTGTAACAGGTGTTTACTCATGCAACCAGACTGGCAACTGGGTCTCACCCGTTCACAGTTTGATCAACCAAATGCAGTCGACAATTCTACTTTTCTCGCACTTCTTGCTTGTGGAACTCGCTTCCATATTCTTGCTTTTATGACGGCTACAACCTCCAGGAATTTAAATGCAACGTCAATACTCATCTCTTAACCACTTGACTCTAGTTCTTTCTACACCACCCTGTATATCCTTCTCTTTTCCCTCCACCTTTGCAACTGTCATCACACCTTTATTCCCATTCTTCACTTGCTCCTTTCTAACTTGTTCGTCATTCGCTTCACCCTCTTCATTCTCTATCTAATCTTTTTACTCTTATGTAGCTCCCTAATCTTTTTACTCTTATATAGCCCACTGCATATCACTTTGCTAATATATCTAACCCTCTCTATATATATTAGGACTTTGAATAAGTTCTCATTATTTTCCAATGCAGTAGTTTCAATGTTAGTTAAAACTCTATGAAAGTATTAAAAAACTGACTTTTATAAAAACATATACAAACAAATATACTTTTGTAGAAAAATATACATTTTGAAGGAAAAATATTTCCAACACATCTTTGAAGATGAAAAGTACCGGCATTACACTTTTTAACACAAAACTAGAAGACATCTTCAATTTTCCAAAATTAAACAAATCATTAAAATCTGACTAAATCAACCTTCTCACTTTAACCGAGCATTAACAAATACCTTAAAACACCACCTTTTTGGCGATAAATAACCCACAGAAGATGATATGCCGTTAAACAAAATTCAAATTTAAATTCTAGTTATGGTTGCTGAATATTAGCGAAACATTTTTCATACTGCGTGTGACTAAAATTATGGTCCTTTTTTAGAATGTGATCATGTCATCTCTCTTTAGCCATTGGATAAATTTTAGATCTAGACTTAAAGTTTCTGTTTCAGTGTTAGAGAGTTTGAATTTTGGATGAGATTCGGATTACCGATCACTTTCCATCAGCTACCGGCGCATAGACTTTTGATTTTCAGTTTTAATTGATTTTGTTGTTGGTATGCGATATTGTCCGTCGCAAACTTTGGGAATCGGAAATAGAGAGCAAGTTTTTAATATTTAGAATTTTTTTAAGTGTTGCTGTTTGGTTATTGGTGAGTTTTACTTAGTTCTTGAGATTCCCTGTGCATGTGAGATGGTAGATGTGTATGTGTTTTCGGATAGGTATTTTTTGTACTATGTAGTACTTTTCAAGTTTCTTTTAAACGACCTTTTCAGTAATGCAATTAAGTAGAAAATTTCTTCGTTTTTGTAGGGAGTAACCGGATAAGGTAAGTGTTTTTAGGGGAAAATATAAAGAACTTTCTTTTTCCTTTAAGTGATTGCCATATTCAAACAATGTATGTTGAATATATGGACTGAAATTCTACAGCCCCAATTTTCTATCTAAGGAAGAAAGTTAAATTGAGCAAACATTTAAACTTCTCCAATACACACACCATTTTATTCCCAACAGCTAAAAAACAAGCTGACAAAATTTTAAAAAATAAATTATCAAATAATCCAAAAGTTTAACAAAATTCATAATACTGCATTCTAACTCTCTTTCACATTAGATAAAAAGTAAATTACCTATGTAAAACACTACAGACGTTACCACCATTTCCAACATTTTTGGTGATATTATCAAAATGAAGAAAACACCAAACACCAATTCAAATGCAAGAATTTATAGAATAAAGTGATTAGAATACAAAATCGTCTACATATGGAGAAACATCACAAAATCTGAAACTATAGATCCTCGAACACAAAAGAGACTTACATTTGGACAAACGTTCCAACTCTCTTGTATTGCATCTAAATAATGTGGCACAAAAGTTTGATTTCTCAGTTGCTAGTTTAATTTTAAAAATAACCTCTTAAGAAGGAAGTACTTTAAAAACTTATTAATAGCATTACTACCAACTATAAACTCACGATTTAAGCATTACATTACTTCTGCATCTTTCTACAAATCTATAATCCATGAATCCAAAATCAGTATAATTAATAATTTGAAGATACTTCTATATATTCATAACATTTTGATATCGTTTTCTGTATATGCACTACATTCTATTTTACTTCATAATTGATCTAATATAATTGTTTTTCTCCCTATCATTTTCTATTATTATTATTATTATTATTATTATTATTATTATTATTATTATTATTATTATTATATCATTTGTCATCATATTTCGATTTCTGCTATTGTCGCACTATCAACCAAATCTGCTGGAAGACCTAAGGCAGGTCGTGGCGTGTTGATATGGCTCCATTTCATGTTTTTTCTTTCTTCGCCATCACCCCTAGCGTTACATAGACAAAGTTCTCCTTAGTGTGTGGGCTGTACTTAATAAGACAATTTTTGTATATCTCTTAAGCTGGGGTTTCCAGCAATTCTCTCAATGTGTTTTTTGTTCCATCTTTTATCATTCCAAGTGCACCTACTATCACTGGCACGACTCTTGTTTTCAATTTCCACATTTTGTCGATTTCAAATTCCAGGTCTTTATATTTTGACAGTTTTTCAAATTCCTTGGTTGCTATGTTACAATCCACTGGACAAGCCATATCAATTAATAGACAAGTTTTCTCTTTCTGGTTTTTAACAATAATGTCTGGCCCATTTGCTTCAATTTTTCTGTCTGTGTAGATGCTGTAATCCCATAGAGTGGTTACATCTTCTATTTCTGTAACCAGTGCTGGGTGATGTTCATGCCAGTGTTTGTTTACAGATTTTCCATAGTGCTTGCACATTGTCCAATGTAACGATGGCCCCACTCATTCATTTGGGGCAAGTACAGAACAGCCTGAGATTAGATGGTCTATTGTTTCTTGGTGTTTATCACAAAACCTGCATTTTGGATCCATATTATGTATAATATTTGCCTGAAAGTTTCTAGTGACAAGACTTTGGTCTTGCACTGCAAGAATAAAGGCTTCGGTCTCAGACTTTAATTCAGATGCACGTAACTATCGATGAGTATTAACTTTATCAAATTATTATTATTATTATTATTATTATTTTCTCCGATTTATTATATATTATTATATATCTTTATAAGTTACTTGTATTGCTTAATTGTGATATTGTAATGATATAATATGATACTTTATTTGTTACTATTATAATTTTATATCTTTTAATAAATTAATTATCCTAAGCACTAAAATATAACCTTTTAAAGAGGAAGTAGCATTACTACTAGCTATAAACACACGATTAAAACATTATATTATTTCTGCATCTTCAACAAATCTATACTAATCCAGTTTATATTTATCAATAGATGTAAATAAATAATTTAATGATGCTTCCATATAATAATCCATATAATTTATAACATTGTAATTATGGTCTCTATAGCCCAATAATCTATATTCTATATAATATAATTATATTTTAATTCATAATATTCTTTATTGTAGTTATGTTTCTCTATTATTTCGATGAAAGGTTTTAGCCGAAAATAACTTATTAATTTAAAAATTTATTTTTTTATTTATGAATCAAATGTTTGCTTGATACTTGTATGCATTATTTCGGTAGAAACATTAACAGGAAGATATTTCGTTTTACCATTTACAGACCCATAACGTTACCAACTTATAAACACACATATTCATATATTTAACCACCTATGATTTCCTCATGCATATATCTTTAAAAAAATCTATCGTTTAAATACACTTGACACGTGACTTATTTCACATATATACATTTAAGCAGATATGTATACACACATTTAAAATCACTGTCTATTGATTTATTTCACGTGTCCCATACATATGAAAATGCTAACGATTTTCACTACTTACATTTTTAAAAAATGAACGTCTATCGATTTATTACACGTAATACGTATCTGACCAATGAAATCGAACCCGAATCAACATTTCAAGATACAGTCTCTTTTCATTTGAAAAGAAAATTTGAAAGTGTTAATTCGTCTCTTGTGAACAAATCACTGAAGAAATTTAATAAAGTGAATCCTGTCAGTTTAAAACACTTTTCCCATCTGTTATCTACTTATTCTTTCCCTCTCGTATATATATATATATATATATATATATATATACTAGCAGTATAGCCCGACGTTGCTCGGGTGTAATGAAAGCTTTAAAACGAATCCATTGTCCTGGAGCTAAGACATTTTGGACGTTGGCACGAAAGACTAAAAAGCAATAGTTGTTTCCAGTTAAAGCGAAGCCGTAGACTGAAAAAAAATGAATGGATGTAAGTCAAATTTTGATTTCCTCGTATCGATATCAAATAAGTTTTTTTCGTCGTAATCTGAATTTTGAAGGCTAAATAAGTCCTCTGAGTAAATGATATCATGGCTGAGACTGAGAACTACAATTATACATACTCAAAGCCAAACCCAAAGCAAAACCTAAAATAAAAGGGCTTATAGTACAACTGTGTAAATTTACAAGAAAATCGGTTAAGCCGTTTCGGATTCTATAGGTAACGAACACACACACAGTCATAACTACACAGACAAAGTTACATGTTACATTTATAAATAAGTTTATATATATATATGTATATATATATATATATATATATATATATATATATTAAACACGTGTCGCTCCAAGAAAGGCAAGACATTTTACTGCCACTCATAGAAGGAATGTCATGAGAAGGTGTGACAGGTTACAGGAGGTGACAGGAAGAAGATAAGGGAAGGGTGAGAGTACTTATGAGAGTAGGATGGACGGAGAAAAGAGCATGAGAGCGAGGATGCAAGTTAGTGAGACAGGAGATGACTATTGACGTTACATCTGAATTCTTGAAGATTGTGACTGTCTGGAAAGCAAGGAAACAGAAGAGAATTCCACAGGCGGCAAGTGCCAAAAAATAAGCTGATGGAGTAAAATTTGCGTTTATACTTTATCGGTTTCACATTAAAAGGGTGGGACCTAGTTACTAATTTTGTGGCTCGCGTAAGTCCATTTATAGTTGGTACCAGTGAGCTATGTTCATCGGAGCTTAAGCCGTGAAGTATTTGTAGAAGAGACACAGGGAAGCCACATTGCGTCGGTGAGAAAACGACTGTATTCTAGCAGCCAAGTCGCGATCGATTACATTACAGATTATTCGTTGGATTTTGTCAAGGAGCCCCAGGTGGATAGCAGGAGTACCCGACCAGATATGGCAGCAGTATTCAATGCACGGGCGGATGGTAGATTTGTATATATGCAGGATTGTTTTAGACGGGGAAAATTACCTGGCCCTACACAGAGAACCGACCTTCTTAGCAGCGGATTTGGCTATGGATTCGATATAGACATTCCACTTGAGGTCAGATGTGTGTTAACCCGAGGTGGCGCAGTGTTTTACTCTCAGAGAGACTACCTGATCCACGTTAACTGGGCGTCGGAACGATTGTCTGTGATGGTTAATAGATAGCAGCTTCGTCTTGGAAGCATTAAAATTTGCGAGCCCTTTCTTACTCCAGGCCACTAGGGATTGGAAGTCCTTTTCAAGCTCGGCAGCGAGGTTTTCTTATTGATCGAAGCGAGAGTAAATTACAGTGTCGTCAGCGTATATGCCTACTTTGAATCTTATTACATCGGGGAGATCCTTAATGTAGATTAGGAAAAACGTGGGACCTAGAATAGAGTCTTGAGAGACATCCGCATCCGTGTGATTTGTTCAATGCTACCTTCATTGTGCGATCTGAGAGGAATGACTGGATTAGGTCACACAATTATCCAGCTATACCGTATCCTAGCAGCTTGCCTAGAAGGCCCGCATGCCAGACGCTTTGGAGATCTAAGGCAACTGTTCGGGCTTTGCTGTTCTTGTCGAGAGCATGGTGTATATACTCAGTGATGCAGTAGACCTGGAGAAGCGGAAACCCTACTGTTTGTCAGAGAAGAGTCTGTGAGCCTTAAGATTTTCGACTACTTCGTCATTGATGATGGCTTCAAATACTTTGCCAAAGATCGGTAGGAGGCTGATAGGGCGATATCTAGCGGTGTCGGAGTGTTCTCCGGTATTTTTATAGATAGGGAACACTGAGGAGGATTCCCAGCAGGCAGGAAAGCAAGAAGCAGAGAGGCATTCGTTATAGAGTTTAGAAAGAACAGAGGAGAGTTCAGGAGCACATTTCTTTAGAACAATGATTATTATTTCGTCACCACTGACAGCTTTACATGGGTCGAGTTTTTAAATTATTTTGGTAACCACCGAGGGAGTTATGTGTATGATAGCCAGTTGGGCCTCAGTTCGGGTTGGGGAGTCGGGTACAGATACTCCAGACGAGTCCAGTATCGAGTTGATGGAGAATCTGCGGGCGATGCACTCAGCTTTGTCTTTTGAAGAGATGAGGACCTAAAATTCTTTGATTAGTGTGGAGATTGAGGGCTTGGTGCTGTTCAACACAGTTTTATAGAGCCTCCAGTATTCTTTGGATCCGAACTTACGGGATGCTATGCGCTGCTTCATTCTGGCTCCAAACATTTTCTTAGCTCCTTTAAGTATCTTCTTGCACTCTTGGCGAGACGAGACAAAAAGGCGCCTGGTATGGTCTGACGCGTGACTGCGCTAAAGCCGAAAGAAGTGATAAGAGAGAGAGAGAGAGAGAGAGAGAGAGAGAGAGAAAGAGAAAATAAGTAAAGAACAGATGAAGAAAGGGGTTTTTAATATATAACTATACTAGACGGGGTTCCGAATGGGTATCCTTTGCTTCCACCCCTACCAAACATTTTTGTTGGCTACTGTGAGTATTTGTTATTTTCTCACACTAATTGTCTCCCTATGTATTATCGTTATGTTGATGATACATTTTGTATCTTTAATACTGAGGATGAAGCCGACCATTTTCTCACTTCTTTAAACTCTGTGCATCAGTCTTTACAGTTCACGATTGAGAAGGATTCAAATTGTTCATTATCCTTTTAGGATGTTCGTGTAAATAAGAATGAGGGGACATTTTTGATTTTTGTATATATAAAAAAGCAATGTTTACTGGACCATACACGCGTTGGGATCCTTTTTGTCCTCGCCAAAGCAAAATTAATTTAATTAAGACCGTAATGTTTGGGGCTTTAAAAATTTGTTCCAGTACTTTCCTAACTGCATTAATGACTCTTATTAAGAATGGGTATCCTTTGAATATTTTTTAGCCCACTATGTCTTTAGTCATCAATAATTTTATAAGGACAAGTCGTTGAATGTTCTGAAATGTCCTGTTTATTTACGACTACTATTAATTGACACAGAGGGTGAGGTGTTCGCTAGGCGAATTTCTTCTTCGATTACCAAATGTTATTTTGTTGTATAAGATGTTTTGCCTATTCATCAAATTAATTCACTTATTTACAACTTTAAGTGTAGTTGTGAATGCAGTACATAGGCAGAACATCGCAGCGCTTAGATCAGAGAATTAAGCAGCACCTACCTCGAGAAAATTATGAACTCTTTCACAAATACAAACCAATTGGTGAATACATCCGTGTCGTCAATACGTAAACAAATTATTAATATTAGACTTAGTACGCCGGATTGTAACGGATTTAGGTTCTGTTTGTTAATGGTTTTTTCGAAAGTTTATATTGGCATAAATTTGCGGAGTGCATTCTTACAGAGTCTAAGTAGTTATTATTATCATTATATATATAAAATGAATAAAGAACGAATAAAATAATAGCAAGGTTCCAAATATTAATACAGTGCTCAATATAAAAATAGAGTAATGAAAATTTGTTATTATACTTTAGAACATGTATAAACTACAAACTACAAAGTACTACAAAATTGTACATTTTGTTTTGACATTGTAAGAACAATGTCTCATCAGGTAGTTATGAAACAGTATCCTCACAATGTCCGTGGCTGTCAATAATTGTACTTATATTCTTCAGATATTTCTGGAAGAACACATTTATTGAGATACGTTCATCCTGGTATTCGAAATCGCTAGTCGATGTTTGAAACCACCCACAAAAATAGCTCATTATTTCCACCATCTGAAAATAACAAAATGTGAAACTTAAAATATTGGTTTATTATATAGACAATGACGTTATCACTGCTATTGCATCTGATCGAATAAACTAAAAACCTATCTCACGAAGGTACAACCACGAAAGGCAGCTAAATTGAAGGTTGCAAGACGTTGCCACCTTTCTTGGAGCGACGTCAAAGGTGATTCGTTTTCTAAGAATCACTAAAACAAACTTGATTTTAATATTACCGCAAGGGGAGTTTTGTAATTCCCCAATAAATTTGGAAGATTCGTGTTTAGTTCCTTAAGGAACGCTTTAGTCTGTTTGGACGCGTTTCCTCCCCAAAAGCAAGAGCGTTTAAACTGTCTTCAGGAATATAGACAAAGAAACAATGGAATAAATTCTTGTTCCAACTTTGATGGTCCCTAAAGAACATAATGCTAATGGCAAAATCTTTGAGATGAAGAGGAAGTTTTCCAAATATCTATTTCGCGGAATATTTACTATGGTTTGGGGAACTTTTTATATTCAAAGGTTAATCAACTGAATTGTCGCTCATGCAAGGTAAGTAGAAAAATTACCAATGGATATAATGCTCAGAGAATTCTCTTCTTCGATTTAAAGACCATCATTATGAAACGAATATCCTAACACAATAGATTCACCATTCACTTTTCAATTGTTTTAGTCTTTTTCTAATGAGTGTACGGCAAAAGTTTTAATCCCAGTGAGGGCGGTTTTGTAAAATGGATTTATGAGCGATGATGTTAAATCAAAAAGAGGACGACGTGGCTGAAATGAAAATCTCTGTAAAATATTCAATATCACAATGGAAAAATAGGTTGTTTCTTTTTTTACAATAGAGAAATCTTTAATTTATTATTTTTTTCTGACATGGGTACCTAGATGTGTGGTTAGAACTTTCGCTTCAAGTATATAAAAGTAAACTTTGAATATCGTGGTTCTCCATTTATAACGAAGGTGACTTCTTAGTTTTATCGATCTCGGTAAGCGAATCATACCGCGAGTTGACTCAAGCTTTCTGTGTGCAGTACATTAGAAGGAATGATGGTTTGCGTGTACTGGCCTTAATCAGACTGTTTATCAGACGCCAGATATTACATTTTCCCAGTAACTGTAACTAAGGTCAGTTCAGCATATAACAACTCGTAGGGTTTAAACAGAGACAGACTTTTTATTTATTTTTTAATCATTTCACCCCAAGCAATGTTGCACCACCACTGTTGCGCAAATGCTACATAATAGTAAAAGTTTAGGCAAAAGGGGAGTGAAGAGAAAGACGAACCAGTTACAGGGGGTGTCAGAGAAATGGCAACAGAAGGATGGGAACACATGTGCGAAGAAAGTTGTGAAATGAAAAGAACAAGATATACGGGGTGGCGTAGAAAGGACTGAAGTTAAGTGGATAAGAGATAGGTAATAACACTGCGTTTAAATTCCTGGTGGTTGTAGCCATCAGGAAACCAAGTATACGAAGGGAGTTCCACAGATAGAAAGTGCGAGAAAAAAGCTGCTGCAGTAGAATTGGCGGCTACATTTGGTTGATTTAACTGTAAGTGGGTTGGACGTTGTTGCCAGTCTGGTTGCACGAGTAAATTCTTGTAGTGGTGGCACGAATGACTTAAGTTCCTCGGAACAGAAGCCATGAAAATATTTGTAGAAGAAACAGAGTGAAGACACATCCCACCGGTGAGAATGTGACTGGAGTCGAGGTGCAAATTTGGGACCTATCACATTACAAATTTTTCTTTGGAGCCTTTCGAGAACACTGAGACGAACAGCAGGGGCGCCTGACTAGATAAGACAACAGTATCCTTGCCTTTGGCGGCAGGCATACTCAGATACTTGTCATCTTTAATTTAAAAAGAAATCATGTTCTTATTTTTGCATTCAAGTTAGTAAAACATATGTCTATGCGGTAAGAATAATCGGACAGAACTGAAAGTGAGAATAGATTTCAATATCAATTTTCATTTATAAAAAATACGCTCACAAATGTTGACTGTGTAAATTTTTTATTCCATCTCTTCTAATATTCCTTATCTGTGAAGAAGAAAGAAGAAAAGACCAATCAACCGGCAGTTTGAAAAATAAACTATTGGTAAATTTATCCCGTGGTGAAGGATTAGATGACAAATGACGCTGCACACGTTCTAAACGGTACGCATGCAAGAGCAGGAGAAATTGTAGTGTCACGCGGATCCTGTCTCAGCAACACGATGATAAAAAACGGCAGAGGTTGGATGACTCTGCTGCTTTACCTTCGTAAACCCAATCTGATACAACAGTGCAGCCTCTCGTCCCTTACTATTCTCGCTGAATATGTAAAAGTCTCATCTGCCTACTCACGATATGAATATTCAGCTAGTGTTAAACAGAACACTTCCCAGTTTACTCAATTAAACTCTGGTTCTGGGCAAGCTGTATCCGGCCACAAGGCCTCTGATGAAGAGGTTGGGAGGAGTATGGAACCACCTCTTAATTACTGTTATTCTTAGGTCTACCCTAACCCGGAGTGGTAGAACCTGTTAGGGTTCCAGCTATGGGCAAATAGTTAATCTCCAAACTGAGGTCAAAACAATGTGAAAGCATCAAAATACACTTTTATAGAAATATATGCATAAAATAGACTTTTATAGAAAAATACATTTTCAAGGAAAATTATTGATAACAATACATTTTTGAAAATATTATTAACATAACACATTTTTTAAGAAAAACTCATTGCCAGCCAAGATTTTTGAATACGAAACTAGAAGACATTATCATTTTTCTAAAATGAAAAGAATACAAACTAAAAAAGAATCATTAAAATCTGACTAAATCAACCTTCAATATAACCTTTGTCAATGGTAACTTCCTCCCCTCCTGAACCGTCTTCTTCTACTTTCTACTTCGTCTTCCCCAACTACCTTTTCTCCTGATCTTTCTTCTTCTTCTTCTTCTTCTTCTTCTTCTTCTTCTTCTTCTTCTTCTTCTTCTTCTTCATCCCCAATTCCTCTCCTTCTGGTCTTATTCTTATTATTCTTATTATTCGTCAACCCCCTTTTTTCCTCCTCCATCTTTGTTTCTACTCCCTATCCTACTCATCAGTCATGTTTTTTATTCTTCTTCATTTTTATCTTCTTTTCCTCCTCCTCCTTTGTCTCCTCAACTTCCTCTCCTCCTTGTCTGTCTTCTTTTTGTTCTTCTTCTTCGTCTTACTCCTCCTCTTTTGTCTCCCCAACTTCCTCTCCTCCTGATATATCTTCTCTTTTTCTTCTTCTTTTTTGTCTTTAACCTTCTCTTCGTCGTCCGCCTTTGTTTCTCCTACTTCCTCTCATTCTGATCTGTCTTACATTTTTCTTCTTCTTTGCCTTTAATCTTCTTCTTCATCCTCCTCTTTTGTCTCTCTAAAATTCCTCTCCTCATGGACTGATCTCTTGATTTTTTCACCTTCCTGTTCTTGTTCACTTTCTTGTTCTTCTCCTTCTCCTTTGTCTCCCAAACTTCTTCTTCTTCTTCTTCTTCTTCTTCTTCTTCTTCTTCTTCTTCTTCTTCTTCTTCTTCCTTTGTCATCCAGAAAATTCCTCTTGTGAAGATCTGTTTTCTTCTTCTTCTTCTTCTTCTTCTTCTTCTTCTTCTTCTTCTTCTTCTTCGCCTCCTTTGACTTCTTTCTTTTCTTCTTTTTCTTCTTATTTGCCTCCCCAACATTCTGTCCTCCTGATCCTTCTTTTTCGTCGTTGTTTTCTTTGTTCCCTCCAGATTCTTCGTTTTCTGATCCGTCTTCTTCTTCCTCTCCTTCCTCTACTTCCTCTTCTGTACCTTCCTGTTTGTCTTCCCCAAATTTCTGTCCTCCTCATCTGTCTTCTTCTTTGTTTTAATACTTTTCTTCTTCTCTTCTTTCTCCTCTTTCGTCTCCCCCATCTTCTCCTCCTGATCCTTCTTCTTCTTCGTCACTTTCTCCTCCTCCTCCTTTGTTACCCTGAATTCGTTAACCTGTTGATCCGTCTTTTTCTGTTTACTTTGTCTCCTCATGAGCTGTCTTCTTCTTCTTCTTCTTCTTCTTCTTCTTCTTCTTCTTCTCCCCTAATTTATTCTCCTCCTCTGTTTTGTCTTCTTTCTTTTTGTCTCCCCAATTTTCTCTCCCTCTGATCTGTCTCTGATTCTTCTTCTTCTTCTTCTTCTTCTTCTTCTTCTTCTTCTTCTTCTTCTTCTTCTGTTCCTTTTCCGTCCCCACTAACTTCCTTTCCTCCTGATACTTCTTCTTCGCCATCTTTTTTGTCTCCATTAATTTCCTCTTCCCTGATCTGTCATCTTAACCCTCTAGGGCCATTCGTATCATATTTGATACAGTATTTCCCTATAAGGAAACATTTGGTATTTCACTATAAGGAAACATTTGGCATTCATTGACTGAGCAGTCAGTAATGCTTTCATTTGAAATTTATAAAATATTTCTCTTAAAAAGTTTTTCAGGAAAATATTTCTTTCAAGGCTTGTTTTCATACTGTATCAAATATGATACGAATGGCTTTATACTCCTTCTTCTTTTTCTTCTCCTTTTCCTCTACCTTCTTTTTCTCTCTCAACTTCGTCTCCCCTTGATCCGTCTTCTCCTTGTTTTTCTTCTTTATTTTGTATCCTTAACTGCCTCTCCTCCTGATCTGATCTGTCTTCATCATCATCATTATCATCCTCTTCTTCTTCTTCTTTGTCTCCTCCAAATTCCTCTTTTTCTGGTTTTTTCTGCTTCTTCTTCTTGATCTTCTTTTGCCTCCTCCTACTCCACATTTGTCTCCCCAAAATTCTTCTCCTCCTCATCTGTCTTCTTCTCTTCTGTTCTTTCTCCTCTTTCTTTCCCCAACTTCCTCTCCTTGTGATCCTTCTTACTATTTATCTTTTTATCCTCCTTCTTTGCCACACCCAAATTACTCTCCTCCTTTTTCTTTATCGCCTCCAATTTCCACTTCTCCTGATTTCTCTTCTTTTTCGTCTTCTTCTTCTACTACTATGTCTTCTCAACTTCCTATTCTCATGATCCTTCTTCCTTTTCCCTATCCTCTTTGTCTCTCACAACTTCTTTTCCTTGTTATATTTTTTCTTGTTCCTCTTCTTGTTCTTCTTTTACTTATCCTCCTATGGTTTGTCTCCACAACTTCCTCTCCGTATATGGCTTCTTCTTCTTCTTCTTCTTCTTCTTCTTCTTCTTCTTCTTCGTTTTTAATCTCCTTCTTCTTTTCCTCTTCCTCCTTTGTCTTCCCCAACTTCCTCTCTTCCTGACAGTTTTTAGTCTTCTTCGTCACTTCCTCCTCCATATTCGTCTCCCCTAACCGCGTCCCCTCCTGTTCCATCTTCTCCTACCAATCTGTCTTCTTCGTCCTTTTAGTCTCTCCCAATTTTCTTTCCAGCCATTCAGTCTTCTTCTTCCTCTTCTTCTTCAGCCCCACTCTTTCCCCTACTTTTTTCGTCTTCTTTTTCTTCTTCGTCTTCTTTTTTCATCGCTTCTCTTCATCTTCCTTCTTGAACCCGAATTCCTCACCTCTTGATCGTTTCTTTCTTCTTCGTCAATTCTCCTACTTCTTTGTCACCCCAACTTCATCTCCTCTTGATTTGTCTTCTTTTTCTCTTTCTTCTTTGTCTCCGCCAATTTTCTTTCCTCTTGATCTGTTTTTTTACATATTCTTCTTCTTCTTCTTCTTCTTCTTCTTTCGTCTCCCTTAACTTTCTCATTCTTTGATTTTTCTTCTTTTTTTCTTTGTCTACCCAAACCTCCTCTACTCCTGATCCGTCTTCTTCTTTTCATTTATTCCTCACTTCATGATCTGTTTTCTTCTTTCCCTTCTTTTTTTCTTCTTCTTTTCTTTCTTCTTCTTCTTCTTCTTCACCCGCAACTTACTCTTTTCCTCATTCTTCTTCTTCTTAACATTCTCTTCCTTTTTTTTGTCAACTTCCTCTCCTGCTCATCCTCCTCCTCCTCCTCCTCATCCCCTTCTTCTTCCTCTTCTTTGTCACCCCTATTTCCTTTTCCTGATCTATTTTCTTATTTTCCTTCTTCTTTGTCGCCTCCAAATTTCTCTCCTCTAAATCTGTATTCTTCGACTTCTTTTTCTTCTTCATTTTCTTCTTTTTTGCCTCCCCCAACTTCTTCTTCTCCTAATCCTTCTTCTTCTTCATCTTCTTCATCACTTTTTCCTCCTTCTTTGTTACCCCCAAGTTCCTCTCACCCTGATCTGTCTTCTTCTCCTTCTTCTTTATCTTTCGCAAATTCTTTTCTTCTTGATCTGTTTCTTTCTTTTTTTCTCTCCCCTTTTTTGTTTCTCCTAACCTTCTCTCCACCTGATGTGTCTTCTTCTGCTTATTTTTCTTATTCTTTTTCTGCTTTGTCTCCCCCAACTTCCTCTCATCCAAATTCTCTCCAGCTGATCTTTTTTCTTCTTCTTTTTCTTATTTATGCTTTTTTCCCCCTTCGACTTCCTCTCTTATGGATTATTGTTGTTCTTCTTCTTCTTCGCTTTATCTTTCTTCTTCTTTGTCACACCTACTTCCTCCCCTCCTGATTCGTTTTCTTCTTCTTCAAATTCTTCTCCTTCTTTTTCTCTCCAACTTTTTCTCCTGCGCCTTCTGCTTCTTTATCATCTTCTACTTCTTCGTCTTTTCTACTTTTTCATTGTGACTTTCTCTCCTCCTCTATCTGCTTTTCTACTTTTTCTTCTTCTTTGTCTTCCACAACTTCTTCTCCTTTACTTTAATATTCATCCACTCTTTTTCCTCAAGCCTTACCTTACTCCTCCTCTCCCTTTTAATTTCTCGCGCTAATCCTCTTCTTTCTATTCCACCTTTAACCCCACGATGGACCTTTTTTTTTATTTAACCATCTTTACATCTGTATTCAATCGAACTATTTAATACAAAACGAATGTAAATACAAAAATAAAAACAAATTATACTTTTCCTTCTAAAACGCACTCAGTGTCACAGCGCTTTTTTCTTCTACCTCGCCTGCTGGCATTTAAATGAACCGGTTTTAATATGCATACACTAGACCAGTTTAATTCATATCGATCTGCAAAAAATGACAAAAAACTACAACACGAAATAAAATGAACAGAAAAATATGACAACGAAAAACAGTACGCAAACAAATTCATTTCAAACCGCAGAAGCATCTGAACTAGAATAAATTTTAAAAGAATAAAAACACACTAAATACCCATCAAGTGAATTCCTTTCCATTTCCACCCGGGATAACAAAAGATTGCTTTTTAATAACAAAATCACATTGTTTCGTCGTACTTCCCCTATCGAGTAGGATCCCCAGGAGCCAACGTCAAGACTCGTCTCCAGGTGAAAATCCCAAATGAAGATCAATGTTTACCACTTAATGGATTCATCGATTTGTTTGCAAGAATAAGAAAAAAATGCAAAAGCTAAAAAGAACGTTTTAACAAAATGTATTCTTTTCACTGTCATTTTATTTACGATGAACACAGAAGTTATTTTTTAAATTGTTTATCTTTCTTTTCCCCAGATACCTCTCAAGTCGTATCATGCTAAGATATTAGAGATAAATGCAAAATTTAACACGCTTTAAGCTATCATGCAGTGACATTATTCTTTTATTTTTATTTATGTGCTTATTTATTCTCTTTTTTTAAATTTATATATATATATA
Organism: Ascarosepion bandense; assembly: GCA_037127315.1. Classification (NCBI taxonomy): domain Eukaryota; kingdom Metazoa; phylum Mollusca; class Cephalopoda; order Sepiida; family Sepiidae; genus Ascarosepion; species Ascarosepion bandense. The sequence continues at coordinate 438,302 of JBBBDQ010000347.1, forward strand.
TATATATATATATATATATATATATATATATATATACTGTTCCGTTGCATTCTATCAAGATTCCATGAGAACTCAACAGACTAACCACCTGCGCAGGAACAGTCATATTTTTCGAACTAATAGTTCGTTGCAGATGTCTGGTGAACTTACTCAGTACTTTAATTCAGAGATTTCATTTTCCCTGATAATTGATAGATACTTATATATATATATATATATATATATATATTATAACTTTAATCCAAAAGGAAAGCAGGAAAGCAAATCCCAAAATCACGATCCTATATATAAAAGAGTTCATCACTTTGATTGAGCCGCCCTGAAGTATGAGAATATCAGAACGGTGTTGACACAAAACTTTGACTTTCGTACGAACGTGGTCAGTTAAAGTGACAAAATCTTTGTACTTATCAACGTTCTACCTACATTTCGATATTGAGCACTTTAAGTTAGAAAAACTGGTTGTCAAAATGCATTTTATCAATAAAACCACCTAAAAACAATCTTGACACTAAATGCTATCACACCTCAGCATTATATATATATATATATATATGTCTCTGTGTGTGTGTGTGTGTGTGTGTGTGTGTGTGTGTGTGTCTGTTTGTGTTTGTGTGTGTGTGTTTGTGTGTGTGTGTGTGTGTGTGTGTGTGTGTGTGTGTGTGTGTGTGTGTGTGCACGCGCAAGTACGCATGTATATGTGTCTGTATGGGAATGTATGTGGGAGTATGGCTGTGCGTGTGTGTATAGTACTTATTAATCTATAGCTTAATTGCACATTCTGAGGTTAGACCTCAGGTAAGTCGATGCGGAAAAGTCGTTGATGTGCATCCTATATAGGACGTATACTTTTTATTGTTTACAAAGTGAGAATCTACAAATGAACAGATGAATTTATAAACCACATATGTCTTATGTATAATAGTTGGTAGATTGAAAGATCTTTTAGAAATAGTTTCACGCATTTTATTATTTAATAATATATTATAAATGCTTCATTTTCAACAGGTTTATGTAATGTATTAATTTTTATTGATATTTTATCAATTTAATTTTATTGCGTAGCATTTGCCTTCTGTAGATTATGCTATGGGTATTATTATTAAACTTATCTAAAAAACTGCAGTCTGTATTAAAAAAACAAATTTAGCAATCATCATTATCATTAGGTAAGCCGTGTTAAAAAAGTGTTTTCTTTATGTTATTTAGTTGTTTAAGAAAATTTGTTTGCGATGAAGTGAATAATTTAATCCTTTGGATTAAATTCTTTATAACGGCAATTTGATATAATTCAGAATGACTGATAAAAATGGTAGGGAGCATAATAGGAAGTAGATTCTACGAATAGCACTATTTCTGTTTCATTACTACGGGTTTTAATCTCTCCAATTTCAAAATCATAAACCAAAACATTAAATGGCTATTTCGGAAAATCATTGCTCTAAAACCGTTTTTTAGCCTAAATTGACTATTCAGCTGTGCAAAAGTATGTTCTTCTACGTATTGCATTGTAGAGAACAATACATCTGTATGTTTGTATGAGAAGTGAATTGAAGAAATTTTATTCATTAAGATAGCAGATTATTCAAAGATTTCACGTTTCATGTCGCTAATTGATGTAATGGTGGTGCAATGAATTTCGACTCGGAACGAGAAATCAGGGAGCCAAATCCGAAAACCAGTTGAATTCGTGGCATTAACTTACGAGCAAAATCCCTTGATAAATGTATTAACAGTCACTTCCCGCCAGCTATGGATCAAACAATGGAACAGATTGAATTCTATAACCTTGGATGGCAACCCGCCTTACTCAGAAAGTAATGGCAAGCTACTGCAGGAAAATTTTCTGTCCAGTCAGTCATGTGACTTTTGAGATATAACTGCCCAAGAGTGTATCAGTTATCTCCATTAACTGACTGCATTCTTAAGTTACACGCATATCCTACCTGTGTGTGTGTGTGTGTGTGTTTGTGTGTGTGTGTGTGTGTGTGTGTGTGTGTGTGTGTGTGTGTGTGTCTATTTAATGCTATTGCCAATTTTTTTCCTGGCGCTTCAGTTTTAAAGTAGGTGAAGGCAAATGAAGATATGGATGCGGGGCTGAAGTTGTTAGTTACGTTGTAACAATGGGGGTATGCCCATTCACAAGGCTCATTAGTGAAACCTGGAGTCTGAATTGACAGGTGTGATGTACACAGGTCTTGTTGAAGTACAGTTTCCTCTCGTTTATGCATAACACCTCTTCTGCCTGTGTGAGCTTCTTCCAGAAGAATGATAACGCAAGCTGTCTCTGAACATAAATATTGAACATATTGTAGAACCTAGCACCTAGCAAACAGAACTATATGGACAACTTTGAAATAAGCTTGTATATATATATATATATATATATATATATATATTAAAAAAGGATTCTTTTTCTTTTTCTTTCCCTTTATTTTTATTTTTATTTTATTTTATTTTATTTTTTAATTTCTTTGCAATCTATTTAAAAAGGAAAAGTAGACTAATTTTTCTCCAGTTTCTGAAATGATTTTTCTGTTGCTGAGGTGATGTGTTGTCCCCCGTGGGGATCTTCATATCATTTTTTAATATTAAAATAAAATTTTTAATATTAATTAGGATCGGTTTTTTGGAATTTACCTTCCTGCTTTTTTCCCTTGGATCTGAATTAATATATATATATATATATATATATATATATATATATATATATGTATATATTTGTGATCCACATACAAGCCGGTTTCGCTGTGTCACGGCGCATCAGTGTAGATATCTACTTGTTTCTGGCCAGGATTGAAACAGGATCGATTTGGTGTCGGTCGGAGTCCCTGCTCCCTCAGCAATAGGCGCATAGTGTGAGACAAAGGAAATTTTAGCGTGTTGTATTTAAACGGTTTATACAAAATCCAGTCACCGAAAGAACTTAATTCATTGCTAAAAAGTAATGCATAAATCGCAGAAGTGGTAACTATTTTAAAAAATTCTTCATCTCGATCAATATATATATATATGAATAGAATATATATCTATTATGAATATATACACATATATATCAGTCAGTTAAGTGATACACGATTGGGCGATCATGTCTCGAAAGAGACATGACTGACTGGGCAGAAGATTATCCCGCAGTAGGTTGCCATTGCTTTCTGTGGTAGACTGGTTGCCGACCAAGGTTAGAGAACCCAATCTGTCCTGTTATTTAACCCATAACTGGCGGGAAGAGACGGGTTAATTAACTTTCCCAAGGGTATATGAATAGAATATATAGGTATTATGAAAAGATATATATACATATATTCATAATGCATATATATTCTATTCATATATATATATATATATATATATATATATATATATGGGAATAGGAAAAGTAAAGAACAGATACGAAAAAGTGTATTTAATTGAACATGTTTCACTTTAGCAAGCTAGGATGTATATAAAGGTGAATGATTTAAAAACCTAACGGACAATATGTTCATATAGCTTCATTGATCAGATACATGTCAACGTGTGATAAAGCAATGGATGAATATTAAATGTAGAAGGAAAACTTGTGTCTATTTATGTGTGCGTGCCAACAAATAATAATTCATAATAAACATCTAATAATTTTATTACTTGTTGGCACACACACTTAAACAGACACAAGTTTTTTTCTACATTCAATATTCATTCATTGCTTTATCACACTTGACACGTATCTGACCAATGAAACCATACCTCAATAAACATACTTTCTCTTAGATTTTAAAATCATCGGTTTTTAAGTAATTCCTAAAGAAGATTGTTAAAATAAAATGTGTTATATTAAACTCACTTTTTCACACTTGTTCTTTACTTATTCTATTCTTCGTGTCAGATTCCGATCCACACATGTAAATCATAAAAAATGTCTTCTCTTCTAAAAAAAAAACATAAATCCCAGTATAAGAGGTACCCAGACAAAATAAATAAGGAACCTGTCTTAAACTAAGCTACATTTTCTAACTTAAACCGACATTCACTTAAACATCATGTCACCATATATAAACGGTTTTCACCATTTAATTTTCATTTCAAATTATCACCCGATGAGAAGCACAGAGCAGCTTCGAAACGCGTAAATCTTTGTGTAGTGATATTATGAATTTATAAACCATTGTAACAACCATTACAATATAATGCTCTACGTTGTATCTAGCACTCTTTATAAAAGTAATTGCATGAACAGTAGATAAAAAAACTTACGTGTTCTACAACTTTGTTACTATATATATATATATATATATATATATATAGTAACAAAGGTTTACTAAAATAAACATCGATAGTGACGAAATGTCCGAAAATTAACCAAAAAACATTGTACCGTATAAAATATTTATGGTACATTAAAAAGGAAAAACAAAAGTAATTCGTCTGCTAAATTATATTTTCTGATACTTTTTCGATCGTTCGCTGTTTCTATTAAATATGTTGTTTTCTTGCGTCAGCCGGAGTGGAATCATAAATTAGTATTGCGTTGAAAGACTGATTAATGGCGACTGAAATTCTTACAAAAATCAAATATTTCACGGATCATATCAGGATATATTCACAAACGAACAAAATTATTTTAGAAATATACTTATCTTAGAAAATCTTGATAAAACCATTGTGTTTAGAACAGTAAGATTCCTACCTCTTACTTTATTTTAATTTGGAAAATTAATTTTATAGGGCTTATGTTTGTATTAGTTATACGCAGACGTACTAAAAGAATTTAAATCATGAATTCATCATTCTTTTATAGAATTAGGATTACAGTTAGCAAAAATCTGCTTTGAATCGTAAAATAAAAAATGCTTTAAAACTACGACAGCATTTAATTCAAAAATCTTTTAATGCCTTTATGAAATTGATATATAATGGACATTACTACCTTAATAAAACAATTACCGAATTTTTAGAGATATTTTTATGTTTTATCTTTAAATTTGCATCAGAATCGTGTATGCATTTTAAATCTTAAAAAGAACCTATTTTGTAAAAGTATTTCTACAATTTTAAGCGAATGTAGAATACGCTTTGCCGTTCAGTGCTGACAGACAAAACAAGAACTAGCAAGGGATTTTCTTCTGCAGACACCTAACCATGGAGTAAGCTAGGCCGGTCGCCCAGGAACAACATACAAACGATTTTTATGACATACTCCCATATGAATGACTTCTTATCTTGACCTAATAAAATAGTTAATTTGTACTTGTTAGTTGATATTGTGATTAACTAAAAACTATTGTAAAATGAAAATAAAAATTTATTCAAAATACCCTATGAAAACATCTCAGACTTAGTTAAAAATGTATTTCTGCTATATTTAAGCATAATGTTAGTAATATTTATTTCAAACCAGATTAAGTAAACTTTAAGTTGCCTAATATTTCTTAAATATCACTAGGCAACACGAGTTTTCTTGCTACAAAAAACCAGGTTTTTAGATGATATGATGGAGATTATGCCAAAATTGACTTTAGATATTCATGGTTAGCTACCATATTTTTTGCTGTACTGAAATTGCTCTTTTTTGGGGAAAAAATTAAGATCTTGGCTGATCACAATTTACGATCTGGCTGATCGCAACATTTAGTAAATAAAAGTCCTATAAATTCATCAATTTTCAGGTACACCAAGGAATTAATGTCAGCAACATGAAATAAAACTATTTTTAGAAAAAAAGTGTTTCTGAGTCAAAACATCTGAAACAGAAGTACCCAATTTTCTCAATTTATAGCTAAAATTTAAATTAACTGATAAATTTTATCCGTAATACACTTTAACAGTAATACGCTAATATGAGTATAGGTTCATTTTTTACATAGCCATCTAGAAAAATTTCCGCATAATTGAGGTGATGTAATTAATGAGAAAGGATAAGTCTCCCATTAGACTATCAAAACAGGAAAAGAGCCCTACCAAATCATTGCTGACTTCTGTTGGAATAGCAAAAGGGAATTAAATAACATTGAACATGACAGACACTACAGAAGGAGATTTCATTTTATGTATTTTTTATCTTCAAGGGGGTTTTGTTTCTTCTGTTAATTAAATGATTTGATGTAAATACTTTCTGGCTTTGGTATATTCAATCGAATTATTTTTAAAGACAGAGTTTGAATGTAATAAAAGATAATACTTCTGAATACTTATTTTCTCAGGTTTATATTTGTTTGTTTAAATACAAACTGGAAGGTTTCTACGATTTTATTATCATCTGTCAATAACATATATACAGAGAAAACAAATGAAAACAATGCGCTTTTTCCAAAAATATGGCATTTATGTGCAACAGTACCGGTAGCTAACTAAGAAAAAGTAAGATCTTCACAAATTAAGCGCACTTACATCAGCTAAAAAAGGAAATTTAAATTAACTTTGATATATACCAACGTAATTAGCTTATTAGAAAATATAAAATTTAATCTATCAGCTTGAAATTAAAAGTAATATAGAGGTTTCATATATATTTTCCATTTAAAAAAGTCATGTACAATTGCATTAACGAGACATCTTACATTACACATGTCTGATCATTCGTCCATTTCTAGACATCTACGGCGACATTATTTTCTACATTTGCAATATAAAAAATAATGATCGATACCACATTTATCTTACATCAAGAAAACAACAAAAGCAAAATACAAATCCTCGAGGCAATATTCATAAAAAACTTAAACCGTAAATTAACAGAATCAGCTATGAGTACTTTAGCAATGTTCTAAAATGTTTATTAAAAGACACTATAACCTAAAAAATCCATTTTAGAAAATTTTCAGGTTCTAAGCAATTTTTCTACCATTATATTTGAAGCAAGAAGAAAACTTACAGTAATTTTTAGCAACACTATTTTGCGGTTATTTTTTGTTATCAGAAATCATAACCCTGAAGATAATTTCGGAATGAGATTGAAAGTATTGGGAGCAACGAGAAATGTATAATAAAATCATGTCAAGGTTACAGCTCATTTCTTACATCTTTCAATTATAATACGCGAAAGATTATCCGTGATTTTGAACGGATTTTATTAAAACATATATATATATATATATATATATATATATATATAATGTGGAGAAGTTTGTAACTTAACTGAGCAGAGTTATGCAGACTTCGAAGTTTTGTGAAAGCATTATTTTCATGTCTTCACTCTTCAAGTATATTGTTTTCAATTGCTACTGTTTCCCGATGTTTTTTATTTATATGGTGCTTGGTGAAATTTTAAATATTTTAAGCAAATAGTTCTTTGGCAGTCATATTTATTAAAAAAACAATCAACGCTGTCATTTTTGGAAATATATTTTTCAATATAATGCTGTTAGGTTGTAATATATATCTACCTATGTTATTTGCGTTGCCATAATTGATCTCGACATTATTTTTTTATACATTTTTTTTAATGTTGCTGAATGGTTAAAATGCTGATGAATTAGAATTAGGAAAATTATTTCAATATTTGTTAGGACATTATGTTTGAAAGTTAGATTAAACCTCATAATATTCGCTTGTAGTTTTTATGTTTGTTCTGCCATTTTTTGTTTTTGTTTAATATTCTAAATTTACTCAATAGATTCTTAGTTTTAAAGCTTTTACATAATTAATTTCATTATCATCAAATATGTTCCTGTTGCCTGATTTGAAAGATAATATAATTTGTACTGATTTAACAATTGTGGTTTGATACTTTACTTACAGGGGCTCGACAATATTTTTCGGACACTTTAGTATTCGACTTTCCGAGTACCATAACGTGGCGAAATTCCTTCAATAGAATAGCATAAACATATAAAGACAATACCTGTAATAAAAATGGAAGAAAATCGATTAGGTAAGGAAAAATATTTATTTTTCATCATTTTTTACAAAACACACGCGACATTATTTTTCGGACATCGTTGAAAAACTGTTAATAGTCTGTAATATCACCTTTATTCTCAATAACTTTTATCAATCTCTCTTCATAATGATCAAACATATGCACAATAACATCTCTACGTGTTTCTATTAGTTATTTTTTGGCATCTAGTATCCGTTCCCATAGTTGAGCCTCTTTCGTTATTTCAGGTCCATCATAGACAATTTGCGCAAGCATTTCTCAAACATTTTCTATTAAATTTAGATCTGGGCTTTTTGCAGGCCATTCCAAAGTAGTCATATTCACTTTAGCCATCCATTTTTTCATGAGTTTTGACACATGGATGCTGCAATTGTCTTGCTGTAGAACGAAATCATTCCCTATCTATCTTCTTATCCTTGGTAGGGCTTTCTCGTCCAGCAACTGTTTGTAGCTTTCTCTGTTCTGTCGTCCTTTCAGCCACTCCAACCATATATTTCCATTAGCAAAGATCATACCCCAAACCATAACTCCTCCTCCTCCCATCTGTCGTTTGTTCAGTACAGCAGGCTCACCCCTTCTAGACCAAGTACACCATCCATCGGGCCCATCAAACTTGAAACGCTTCTCATCAGTAAATTTAACCTTCTTAAAGTCAACATGGTTTATTAACCACCTTTTAGCACACTCCAGTCTTGCTCCTTCGTGTTACTTTGTTAGTGTAATTTTTTTCTTAGCCTTTGCATACTTCAAACCAATCCTATGCAGCGTTCTTTTTACTGTTCGGACGTTTACATCCAATTCACATTTCTCCTTCAGTTTTCTTGCTGTAACTTTTTCTCCAGATGTCAAAAGCCGTGTCACAGTCCTCTTTATTCTCCTTTCAGTCCTCTTGCCAATTGATCTTTTCCGTCCTCTCTTCTTTTTCCGCTCGGAGTTTGTCTTCAGCATGTATTCGACCGTTGATTTCGACAGCTTCAAATCCATGGCGATCCTTCTGATGCTGAGACCATCATCCCGCTTCTTCCGTGCCAAACAAACGACTTCTTTTGAATGCATTTTACCTCATTAAACTTAATTGTTTTGCCAGGAAAATAGAACATAATTGATTCTAATGATGACAGCTAAGTGTACGAGCATAAAATTTGCATACAGCAACATATACATGAACTTAGCTCTTAATAAAATAGGATTTTTTGTCATGTCCGTAAATAGTGTAGCGCAAGATTTCGCAAAAATCACAAAAAACTAAAATTATCAAAGCCAAACTAAAAAACAATGATTACACTAATAGTGGATCTTCACTCCTGAACTACGTACTTACAATCTCAAAAGTTTTTGACA